>VXAD01003546.1:676491-746210 GCA_013399195.1 Dicrurus megarhynchus | reverse complement strand
AAAAAAAAAAAAAAGGAAAAAAAAAGACCATATTGAAAATTGTTGCCAAGGAACTTTTGTTCCAGTGATACATTAATGTTTCTGCACATGTACTAGATATGCACATGACTGGCATGTGCAGGATGCTGTGCAGGTGAAAACCAAACAGATCTATCTGTAAATGGCAATGAATTCACATCCAACTGCACCTGGAAAGAGGTTGTTATGGGTAGCTGCTGCAGGCATGGTATACAACATTGAAAAAGCTGAGAGGATGTGAAATTGACAAGTGAACTCTGGGATTGCCCCTGGAAGGCAAACAGTTCTTGCAAAACATGCTTTCCAGTAAGAGTCTGCACTAAAAATTGTCCAGGATACAAATACCGTCGGGTGTGACAGCATCAGACAAGCTAAAGCATGAAGAATCCTATTGTTTATAATAATTACCCACTTTCATGCATGCTTTAATTGCTGATTAGTAAACAGGTGGCTTTTATCTCCCCAGAGTCTCAACATTTTCTCTAAACAAACATATCCTGGTTTTGAGCCTAGGACTCTCTCTCAGATTTCTTCCTTCATACCTAATTTTGCCTTATTCCTTTCTTGAGCACAGCAGAACTTGCTGTGTTTTGATGAACCGAGACATCTGGCATCAACCACACCTTCCTGCTCCAAACCTGCACTCCCCAGCAGCTTTCTGATTGCTTTAGGTATGCTCAAATATCTCCTCTAGCCTAAGTTCCCTGACATCTCCAGCTGCAGTACCTCTTAACATCCAAAAGCTTTCTACCAGCCAGCACACTCTCACATGTGCTCTCAGCCACCCCCTTGAGACTTTATATATATAATTTCTGTCCCCAAATATGATATTAATTCAAAGCTTTTCAATGAAAATTTATCAGTTATTAGAGACACATGAGGCTTAGATGTTAGATAGCAGAAACTGCAACTGGCATCATTCAGGAAACTGTATTTTATAAACCAAATGTTCTTTGCCAAGACTTATACATCAGCTAATTTTGAACATTTACTTAAATAACCTTTTTTTTTCTTCAGAACTTGTGCAGAAGTGAAGAATTGTAAAGGGTGAAGTGCTGACATGACACATCTCTGTTTTTTTAGTGAGACAGGAAAATTGGAGAATGTCACAATTGACAACATGATTCTATGAAACTAGGCAGAGAAAAAAGTCCTTGCAAATTTTAGATGCTGAAACATAAAAACCTAAAAATTTAAATGTACCAAAATTACCTTTTCCAGACCAACAAACCTAGCTAACTTTACTTTTTTATTCTTCTCAAGGTTCTGAACCTTCCTCTGAATTTGCTTTATCCCAGTGCCTCATTTAATTGACTTTTTTTTTCCTACTGATCAACGCTGTTGTTTCTTATCTTCTCCATCCCATTCTCCTCTGTCTGCAGCTTTATCACCTCTATCAGTATAACTTTAAATAAACCACGTAGTGGCTTCTTTAAAATACATAGTCTTAAGTGTATATAACTACAAGAATGTTTTAAATATTTGAAGTAAACGAGCAAGCAATCTAATAACTGTCAATATAATTTTAACAGCAATAGTCTAAACTGTTAGGTACACATGATGACTTGATAAATATTCATAATCTTTGATCAATTTTTTAAAAACTGATACAAATATGCATGTTACACAAGATAAGGTTCCTAGAATTATTTTCATATCAATAATAAGTACATAGAAATTAAAATGTTGCACTTTAAAAAACAGTACAAGAAAAAAACTCAAGTTCCAAAACAATTACGTATTTCTTCAGGTGTCTAGCAGTTTTCTAACATTACATGCTTACTAAAGCAATCCTAGTTTTCCAGTTGGATATGAAAGTAAACTCTTTCATAGGTAAAAACCAAAATTAAGAAATACCAAAAAGTATCAGTCATCACTGATTTATCAGTCCAGATAACAAAATTTTCATCTTTTCAGAATATTCATCCTTTTTCAGATCAAGCCTACGTTCACATTTTTATTAAAGTTATACTTAAGAACAATTAAAAATTACTCAAAAATTACCTGAAACAAACAAAAAAAGCTTTTTCTAATGCAGAACAAATTTTAAAAATCATTAAATATGTACACTCCAAAGAAAATAAGCTGCATGAAAACACTAAGGAGGAAGATGCAGTAAAGACAGATATCTTTTCATGCTTGTGTAGAGTCTGTCCCACAGGTTCTGTCCATCCTCAGTCACACAATGAGGCCCTGTTTCCACAGGGAGGCTGCAGGCAGAAGCCATGAGAGAGCCTGTTCCCTGCGGGCACTCCCAGGGTTTGTGGTCCCAGGGATCACAGGGAAGCAGTGCCACTGCTCACACCCGCCTGCGATGCCCACACGTGTCAAATCCCACTCGGGTCTCCAGCCCCTTCCTGCACACCGACTTGCTGCATCGAGAGAGCACTATCAATCTGTTAACACAGACTTTCACCGAGCAAAAGCAATCTAAAGATGACCTTGCTGCTTCCTGCCCTCAGAATCAGTGCCACTCCAGCATCACTTGAGCAAGGTTTTGCAAACTGGCCCTGCAGAGTCATCACATTCAGGCTTTGGTGAACCACAGTAAGAAGCACACTAAAATACCCCTAGCCCCATATTCCCCAAAAATAACATCCTTTCTGTTTATATAGTGGAAATAAAAGCTGGTAATAAATTAAGTCAAGTAATTATTAGAGGAGATGAGGAGAAAAACTTTTTGTGAAAAGAAGATCCCAATAACAGATTGCTAAATCAAAATAACATATCAGATTTCATTCAGAAACCAGCTGCTAGTTAGCACACATCACAGACCACTGATGCTGTGTCCTGACAAAAAAAAAAAGCCGTAACAGTTTGCTCTTGATCCAGTTTTCAGATGGGTTTCAAGGATTGGTGTTCTGGAGAACATAGTACAACAACCTAACCCAGCTTATTAACTTTGGCAAGACCATCATTCCCAAAATAAAAGAGCAGAACCTTTTCTACAGTTCCCTTTGTAACCTATGCAAACAATAACAAAAAGAAAAAAGACCAACAGATCTTGCCAACTATGTTTACCAAAAAAACCCACAAATTAAAAAGAAAGAAAACCGCAGACAAAGCCCTCTCTCCAAGGACTGAGCAAAACCAGAACAGATTAGAAAGCTGAAAAACCCCAGAATTTACTTCTTATTTCCAAATGTAATAAAACAAATGTAATAAAATGCAATCAAAATGCTAAGTGTTTGGAACCTACAGAGCAGAACAACTTGTCTTCCACACTCACATTTTACACTTCAATGAGTGTGTAAGGAAACAAGACACCTCTACTTTATACATTCACTCATCACCTGCAGCTCTGAATCAGAAAGAGATTATTAACTCTATGTTAAGTTACTCACTGCAAAGTAAAAAAAAAAGTGTACATGAGACAATTAAAGTTTTATAATGTAAACTCAGTTTTTTTACATCAAGATAATCTGACTGGCAGGCAGGATGAATTTAGGATAGCCCACAGTAAGCAATCCACACAACAGTGAGGTAAGACCCAATTTATTCACAATGCCAGCTTTACCTGAAATAAAGAGATTTCATAGTAGGGGGGCTTAAGGGAAAAATTACATCAGCAGTTAAAGAAGATACCTTGAGAAATTCTAGTTTTCTGAATTTGTTTTCAAACAAGAAACTTCAATATGCAGCTTCTGATCTTTCTTACCAGAATGGATGAAAGTTCCCAGGGTAAGGTCCCTCAAAACTAATGGTCATTTCAAAAGCAGTTGAGACCTAACAAAAATGCATTTCCGCACACTGGACTTATTATAACAACATTCTACCATTCCATATGAAATTAATCTGCTGTTAGAATGTGAACTTCTGTATGGGGCAAAATATTTACGAAATACTATTTGAACAGAACTAAGTGCTTGAAAACACAAGACATCTCAAGGAAAAGTGTTGCAATAGGATTGACCAAGTATATAAATATACAGAAAACTGCCAAATACATTAAGGAACTCAAAACTGCACTCTCAAAAAGTAGCTCCAATGAACCTGAAAAACAATCATATGCCATCCAAATGAAACTGTTGGCTTAAAAAAATATCCCAAAATGTCTAGGGCTACAATTAAGCTAAGTACAACTTGACGACAGAAAGAGGAAGCCTTACATGAAGTTCTATCTCAAATGGACAGAATCACAGGGTATTTTAGGCTAGATGGAACCTTGGGAGGTGACCACATGCCAAGCCAGCATTGGCACAAGACAGGCTACAGCCATGAAGGTGGGCTCCAGCAACGGGAGCAGAAACTGGCATCACTCCTTGGCTGATACTCCACTGGTGATGAAGATCAGCTAGTCCTCACCCTGGGACCTGATTGTCAGTGATTCCTGATCCATGGCTCTGAGCACATGCAACTCACACAGCTAAATTCTCTTCCTCCCCAAAACAGGATGGTTTTGTCTATGCTACCATAGGAGAACCCTTGCACAGATCCTGCCTGCCCCATGCCCTGGGAGAGATCCACTTAAACTGGCCAAACCCTGCCTGGGAGTGTGAAGCTATTCAGCAGCAAGTGTCATCATGTTGATCTTTGCACCCATGGCCTGGTCTTGTTTAGATAACTAAAATATATGCAGGGCTTTCCTGTTCCACTATCCTCAGTTTATTCCCTGGTGATCAGCAATGTCTCTGGGTGTAGCATCAAAACCATGAGCAATAAGCATTTCCCTTAGACAACGATGCCATCCCTTCCAGCTTAGTGCCTGCCTCACTGAACTTGACATTTAAGTTCACCAGCAATTTCTGTATGGGATAAACATAGCTGTGAAAGTTTGATGCTCCTCGGTGAAAAGAAGCTGTAGGATGAGAAAGAGCTGCCCATAATTCATACCTCTAAATGGAATGCATGGCTAGCCCCTTCTCTTCCCTTTCCCACAGCCCTGACATCTACCTGTGCCTTCACAAGTCTTCCTGTCCAGGGAAATACAAACTGCAATCAGGAAGACCACCAAAGCAGAGCTGCACAGCAGCTCCTTTGACACCTAGACAAGACAGGAGGAGACCATCCTGACAGAGAAATGCTCCTCTGGTCACTTATCGTCATTTATTTCATGGCTTTGGCTCATATTTTGTCTTCTCCTTTAGGGTAAATGCAGGGACACCTCAACAGGAGTACTTGCACAGAAAATCCCAAATTGATGTAGTAAATGGATGAGGTGAACAAATATTGACATAAAAGAATAAGGAGAGAAAATATGAAGAACTACTTTAAAAATAACAGAAGATATTTATGAAGGCCAAATAAGAAAAAATGGCAAGGAAACCAACTGAACACTAACAGGCCTCACTGCAGAAAAAAGAAAAAAACATAACTGACAAAAGAGAACTGTAAGAAAAATAAATGAAAATAAAGTTATATGAAAATTGAATAATAAAATTATCTTTAAATGCTGACAGTATTTCACAATGTATGAGAAAATGTATTTTGTAGTCAGAAGACACTGAAATGCTTTCTTTAGAACTAAAATGAAATACAATTTAATTTGGTAATTTAAATAAAAAAACTTATGTAAAATATCTTGGTATTGACCAAGAAACAGTAGTGTTGAGGACAAGCTCATGAAACGCAAAAGTAAAACTTATCTTCTTAGGTCATCAAAACTTCTTATTTGACACAAAATTAAACATTTCCTTTGGCATTAGTTTTATCATTTTCCTTCATTCTTAACTCACTCTGGTTAATTTTAAAATGAGTGATTGAAATGCTACATTTGGATATGCCAAAAGTAAACCACGCCATGGGTGCAGGAAAATGTCCTCTAGAGCTACCTAGTAAAGTCAGTATAAATTTGCACATTCTTTCAGTCCCTTAAAGCTTCATTTTTGACAAATTTAATTTTATTCTCAGATCTGTCACTAATATTTGCATACTGCATTAAAGTCTGGAGAGATGTGTTTATGCACTGTCACTGAGTGGTCTATAACATCTCCAGCCACGTTTCCTGGACGTTCTATGGATGAGAGGGTAAAGGAGCCCAGACTACTTGTTTATGTGTCTAATACCTGAATTCAGATGTTTGCAATACTTCCCTCTCCCATACTTCCAGGCCTTGGATTGGTTTGCCATGGTTTATACACGTGAGCTTATAATTTTGCAGCAGATTCCCTTGACAATATAAAAGTTTGCCCAGCTTTCTGAAAAATGGGGAAGTTTTTCTTTGAAATGGCAGGGGAGTGAGGGATGGGTTCTAAAGAGGAAAGAGCTCAATCTATTTGTCAGTTCTGTGGGTCTGAAATTTAAACTCGTACCAAAAAAATCTTTTTAATAAATACTGAGAAATTGATTCTCTTTCATTCTGTTTCTCAGTGCTGTTGGAATCTAAACTACACCTCACTTACAGGGTCATTTTCATTATTCTTACGTAAAGAATGGTGGTGTAACTGTGCTTATGGAATAGCCCAAAATTGAAATAATTTTGAAGCAATAGCAATTTTCTGGGGTTTTTTCCCTTATGCAGAGAAGTTTAATAATTTCTTTCTGTACATAAGGTGAATGCAGAAACACCCACACATAATCTTTATATGAGTATACCTTAGAAAAATATTAAGATTTTAAACAGAGTGGTTGAACTGCTTCTTGCAAATGCTACTCAAACCTTAATTTATGTGTCCTGTGCATACGTATGTTATCTTTAATTATGTGACCATACTTTTCAAAGTGCAACAGCTCATCAGTGCACCAAATAAAAAAGAATTCATTAAATGAGCAGCTACTCTGTCTGTGAGGGTTTTTTTCCATGACTGGTCAGTGTCTGATGCCTTACTATCAGCACATTGTCTGAATTCAGAATTAATTTCCTCCCAGTATTTCCATGCCACTATAGCAATTTAGCTGCTGACAGGTCCTAATGAATGTATTTTTCCAATACTCTTCCGAGTTGAAAGGATAAAAAAATGAGACTGAGAGAGATTAAGGTCAAAAGTATATACTGAGTTATGGGCAACCTGAGTTTTTAAGTACTCACCATTAAATAGGTTTTGAATGTTCAGAGTGCTACTTTTCTTGTCTGCAATTGCAAGAGCAAATGTTCAACACTTACATGAATCAGACTGCAGGACTTCCATTCTGCACAAAGAAAATTACAATACAACACGAGAATACTTGTGAAGAGTTTGATTTTAATGATTTCTGAACTTTACAGAAGCATTTGTGGCAGAATTGGACAAAGAATTTAGTTCTTCAGGCCAGAAATAAGCTGCTTCAACATAATAATTTTTGCTTCTTTCCTTTTTTTAGTTACCAGCCCTTGGGAAAAATGAGTAGAGAATTTACAGTGACATATTTCACTATATAAGCATGACACATTCCACACATGATTTTTTTCATATATTGGAACAGCAGCCCACTTATGAATAACCTATAAATATGGAAATAATTATAATAATAATCACAAAAGGACCAAATAGGATTTGCCCAGGTCACCTTATCGTGGGCTTAATAAAATTACAAGTTTGCAAATAATAGCTTTTTGTAGCTTCTCACCTTCTAAAGAGGACATCTAGAAAAACAAAAATGTTACCTTTTTGCTTCACAGAGTCACAGACAGCAAAGCTGGGCCACACTGGTGGACCCTTCACTTGTGTTAATGCAGCACAGGATGAGAGATCACTCTCATTCAGAAGCAGAGGAAGGATGTCAGTGACACCCGCTAACTGTTGTATCTAGTCAGGCTACAAGTCCTTTTTTCTACTCTATTTTAGAAGTAAAAGCTCTTAAAGACACAGAAGCTGCTGCCACTGCTGTCAGTGGGAACCTCTGCTCTGTCCTCCCGCAGATGTTCTTTGCTGCTCTCATTTGGCCCATCCAGCCCCACTTGTTCCATTCTTACACTTACCTTCACCTTTGGGCTTTTCCTTCAAGCCTCATCTCCCTGTCTAGAAAGGACAAACTTCCCTCCTCTGGTGCCTGGCCTGACTCCTTCTCTCATGCCCAGACTCCCTGCAGGCATTTCATCCAAAGCTCTCCTTCCCTCTCTCTCACTACTCACTTTGCTCATGTCCTGGGCAGGACGGCTCCACTCTTCTGCCTCCCTCTGTACCCCAGCAACCCAGTCTGCCACGATTATTTAGCTTCTGTAATCTTTATATATAATCCTTTTTTTCCTGTGGCCTGACCCACCAGTTGCACAAGCACATTCTGAGATTTTTAACTAACGAAGATTTGAGGGACCTTAGTATTGCCATCTCTTGACCACATATAACTCGTTAATCGTACAAGGACACCAATATATACTTTTTACCAAGACTAAATTTAAAATTTTTGCAATCCTGTGGTGAGCAGCTGTTTATAAGTGCTATCAACTATCCACAAGACAAACTATGAAGTTTTTTGAGTGAGTCCTATTAGAATTAAAAATATAAATAAAACAAACAAAAAGACAAATATTGCTTTGTAATACCTTTAAAGCTATGAAATGTCATTTATATATAGGGCATCATCTTACATGATTTGTAATTCTGTCTTTTCTCCTCTGGAGTGGGACTGCTTCTCCTAGAAGAAAAGCCTTCACAGTAACCACTCCCCATAGCCTGGGGTTTTGTGTGCTAGGACACTTTGCCCATGGGATGAAATGAAGGCCAGAAGCTTTCATCTTTGAAGAACCAATTGAGAGATGCCATGCAAGCCATAATGTGTGATAAATGCCATACTGTTTTATGCTAGAATTTAACTTCTGAAATAAGGGAAAACATTATTCTCCTACTAATATTTTGAAGACTACTTAAATCACCACAGAAATCTAGTTTCTGCAAAGAAGAAGTTCAGACAAGAAAATTTCTCTCCTTCAATTTACAAGGAAAAAATATTTACAGTGGGATTTTCACTTTGCAGAAATATTGATTTTTAAAGATTTGACGGAAATATATTCAAACACCAAAGCTTTTCTTTTCATGCAATGCACATTTATGAAGAAAAAATATGTGTATATGATTACCAAAAAGAATAAAAGACACATTCATAGGTACTGTTTTGCCATGGTAAGTGCGAGGAGAAATTGCTGAAATCTCTACCAGCAGCCAAACTGCCCTGCAGTCTAAATGTGACCTAAGTAACGACAAAAGACCCACAGAAATATTATAGTCTGCACCCCGTACATAGTAGCATCCCGTAAAGCACAGGCAGAGCATCACTTAAAAGACTACACATCTAGACCTGTCCCACAGGAACTTGTTTTAACTTGCCCTTAGAATATTTCCAATGATTAAGCCTCTCTCTGTGAAATGTTTGCTGCTTCACTACCACATGGCCAGCCCAAGTCCTCTTCTGGAAATTAAGGTAGTTTGCCCTCAGCTATTTCCAGTTAGCCTGGAGAACAATTCAGATGCTGCCCTCTTGGTATGCATTTTCCCTTCCCTCTCCTGCTATGCCACCCCTCTGCCTCCATCCTTTCTTTCAGAGTCTCCTTTCTAATTTTCCTGCTCTCATATGGACTTTATTTGCCCCTTAGTGAACCTAAAAATCTGAAGGAGGCCTTGCCAGTCTCTCTTAAAACAGCATATTGACCCATTCCTGTGTTTTTCTGTTCACAGAATAAAATTTGCCTGTTCTGCAAAAGATTACTCTGTTGACTTGTACTAACTTATGATCTTCTCTCCCACTTACACTATTTTTTATTCTGATGTTCTTTTCTCTACTTACTAATTCTCCAGTTACTGTACTCATTCATTAGTCTTCTCCTTCCCAAAGGCTGGTTACTGCACTGATCCTTAGAATTTTAGAAATACTTAGTGTTTCATATTCTATTGTGGTAAGCAGCACTAGAAAAATGTTCTCTTACATACTTACATTTCAAGTGATCCATTTACAGATCTCTGCTAACTGTAACAACTAGCAGATAACTTTTGGTTATTTAAAAATTAATGGTAGAGTCTGATCTGTGGAGTAAAATCTCTGCAAATTATTGTTTTCATGTATCTTTTGAATCCCTGCTCATTGGAAGATCCCTCTACTCTTTAAGGAATAACACCAGTGGAAAAAATATTTTTATCCAATTCCCTAGGATATAAAATAATGACTAGACAAATTGTTTAGGGTTTTTCTGCCCATTTCCACCTCCTGCCAAGTGCAGCTCTCCCTGGGCACAATCTGTCCCTGACACCATCTCTCAGTCCCAGAGACTCTGCTGCATGAAGAGTCATATAATCTGAGGAACCTTATTCTGCTGTCTTAAAGTGTGCCAAATTTGACAAAAAAGCTGCTGACAAAGTGCCCCTGGGCACTGCATAAGATATGATTTTCTGGCAGCAATACCAAGTTGCTGTGTGGCTGTGTGGCTCTGGAGACAGGAGCAACAGGGCCCTGAGTGTGGCAATCAGATGTGCCCACAAGTGTGCCAAAGTGGAGTGCTCAGCAGGCAAACGCTCTGGAAGCGTGGACTTAAGATACCTCACTTAAGTGCAAACAATCTGAAGAATAAAATGTTTGAAAAGCTGAAAGCATGAACAAACCAAAAGGCCAGCTTCAGCGAACAATCTCATGTACATCCTGTACAGCTTTCATGCTTTTAGGAAGTCCTAGTCAGCCTTGTCTCCATTAAAGTTATTCTAACCCTCAAAGACTTAGCTGAAAATTGTACCCCTGCATTTCTTATAAGAGTCTTAGAATTATAATATGGCTTTTGTGAAAAGGCTGAAGTTTATCCTTTCATAACACATCCAGAAGTCTTTTCTCCAGGTTTCACTGTTCCTAGTAAACTTTTTTCAAAATTACCCAGACACTAGACTGCTTTTTTTCTTCTTTTTTTAATGCTCAGATAAACTAGCACATTCTAGCCATCTGAAAGGAAAAGGTTAAATGCACTCAATAGATTGGAAAAAGGTATTTCAGGAAGCGCTGTCAGATTCTTACACTTACCTCCAAACTATTTCAAAGGTAAGTGCCAGCAAAAACACAGGAATCAGTCATAAATCTTTCTTTACTGTGCTTTTATAGGACTTCTAAGTGCTCATGTGATCCTTTTATTCTTGGGCAAGCCCTCAATCCAAATATTTCAGATGCACACACTAAGTTTAACCAATTATCCAAAGGTTCATTAAATTCCTTGGAAAATCTTTCAATGACCAACATTAAACAAGATATTTTTAAGAAAAATGCTTGAAATATTTAAATGTTCTCATTTACATCACCCTCAAAAAATTGTTAACTAGGAATGCTGATTGCATAATGCAACTTTAGATAACATTTTTTCAAAAATTTCAACCAAAACCAATCTAACATTTCAAATTACATTTCTTTAGAATGAAGTCTTAAAATGTAACTTTAAGGGGCATACTGCATTTCAAAATGAACTTTTGAAACAAAACACTGGTACAGTCACGTGTGGTCACAACAAAGAAAGCTGAGGGCTTTAAGCCACAGGAAAATAAACCTTGGTGAAATAAAAGACTACTTAAAGTAGTGCTTTGAAGTTCATTAAAGTGCATGCAGACCTCTTGAACCAGCTAGAGAAGAGACAAAAGCATTTTTCCAAACAGATCACCACCAGGCCATCTCCAAGAAACTCTGTGCCAGCTGGTTGCAAGAATACAGGAAAAAAAGACCAGGCAGGGATGCCAAATGCAAAAACACGATGGGCAGCAGAGAAGGAATAAGGCACTTGGGAAAATGACACCTGCTTGTAAAAATGCTTGACTACTTGTCCCAAGCAAATAAGGTTTATCTGAAGCTCCTTGTTTTTGTCCCCAAACAGTAATCCCTAGGACCAGAAACTCTGCAGTCCCTTGGACTAACAGCACACAGTTTAGGGCCCAGTGAAAGAAAAAAAACAGTTCCTGAACATACAGACCCATTTGTGCTTAGCCAATTTTATCAAACCAAACTAATAAATACATATATTTATGGTAAAATTTGGGGGAAGATTATTGTGGGAGTTATTGAGAAACCCCTGAAGGACAACACAGTCATTGGTCACAGACAGCACAACTTCATGAGAGGAAATTCCTGCTATTCAAGCTTTATCTCCTTTTATGACAAGGTAACACATCTAGCTGATCAAGGGAAGCCAGTTGACGTATTCTTTTTGGATTTTAGTAAAGCTTTAGATATTGTCAGTGTCCTTCTGGACACAATGACCAGCTCATGGCTGGATAAACACATCNGGAGTGGCTGAGGTCACTTGGTCTGTTCAGCCTGGAAAAGAGGGGACTGAGAAGAGACCTCATTGCAGTTAACACTTCCTTGTGAGGGGAAGAGCAGGGGCAGACACTGATCTCTTCTCTGTGGTGACCAGTGACAGGGCCCAAGAGAATGGCCAGAAGCTGTTTCAGGGGAGGTTTAGTTTAGATTTTAGGGAAAAACTCTTGACCCAGAGGATGGCTGAGCACTGGAACAGGCTCCCGAGGGAAGTGGTCACAGCACCAGCCTGACAGAGTTCAAGAAGTGTTTGAACAATGCTCTCAGGCACATGCTGTGATTCTTGGGGCTGTCCTGTGCAGGGCTTGGAGTTCGATGATCCCTGTGAGCCCCCTCCAACTTAGAATACTCAATGATTCTATGATTCTACTAGTACATGTAGGAGGAATATGCCTCCCAGACATTCAAATATTACTTGAAAGTCATATGCTTGGAAGTATAACAAGGGTAACTGATTAGAAAAAAGCCCATGGCCAAGTGTAATCAATCAAAGGACAGGTGAAAAAAGCATGACAGCAGGCAAACAAACAGCCAGTCTGAAAATACACTATGATGTCCAGTCACTGCATACAAGGACTGCATTTCACCTGCAGGGATGAGCTGCAAAAACGGTCACAGCACTCATGGGCTGTAAGGATAACAGAATGCCTGTGCTCTGTAGCTTATTTTACTTATTTATTTATTTATTTATATACACACACACTTCTCTTCCTCTGTTAATAAAAATTACAAGTTATGCCAAGTTTGAGCCTTGGACAGCCTGGGCCCTAGTAGGGGAAATGCAGACCTTAGAGTAGCATGCTTTAGTTTGTCCTTAGAGTCAAAACAGAGGTAAGATGGATGCACAAAATCATGGTAGTTTGTGAGGAAACATTGATCCAGCTGAGGTATTCGACTTATACTTGTTCTCTGGAAAATGCTGAATTCAACTTTGCCTGCCAAGTCATTCTGTGAATAATAATGAACAGAAAACCACAAGATAAACATGCTAGAGTTTGACACATGGCAGTGGAGTCTGTCAATACCATGTAGTCTAGCTCTTAGGTGTGTCCTAGCTTTTTAAGGCCAGACCCTGTTAACGCACAGTGACATAAAATATAATTATTGATTACATATGTCATAGAGGTTCTCCAGAAACTGAAAATTACATATGCTAGAAATATCATAGAATCACAGAATCTGGGTTGGAAGGGACCTTAAAGATCATCTATTTCCAACCCTCCATCCATGGACAGGGACACCTTCCACTAGCTAGGCTACTCAGAGCCCTTTCCAGCCTGGTCTTGAACACCTCCAGGGATGGGGAGTTCAGAACCATGTAAGAAATGGTAAGAAACAGAACCTGGGCAGATTGTTATAAAAAGGCTACAATTTGAGACACCCCCACCAAACTGATTTTCAAAATTATTTATTTCTTAGATTCTTCTTTCAAACAAGGACAGCCATAAACTTTCAGCATCTCTCTAAGTAACTCTTGGATATCACCTCTGAAAATCTAGTGTTAAAGGCTACAAAGGCTGTAATTTTTCTTTATGTCGAAAGCATAGAAACTGTAAACTGCTGCCAGACAGGCAGTCTAGCTCTCCTTTCATTTCTGGACATAGATGTTGAGGCCCAGAGTAGAAAATCAATGCTGTTCAACACACAGACACAAGACTTGAGACAGGAGGAGGCCAGAAAATGCAGAGTGAAGAAGGAAGGATCCCAACTCTGTGGTCACACTGGTTTACTAATCCAGCCACTGGAACTGTGACCAGAAATGTGACAGGGGAAAAAATAGTCCTTCAGTGGCAGGTTTCAGTTGATCAGACTAATGGTTACATTACAACAGAATAAAGTACTAAAAGAGAAAAAAAAAAAAAGAAAAAACAAAAAACAACAACAACAAAAAACACACACACAAAAAAAACCCAAAAAAACCCCAAAAAAACCAAAACCCAACCAAAACACTGGACCGTGCTCTTTTCCTCATTCCTCTGTATCTTCTCCTTCCTGCAGATCTTTCTTCATGTGCAGGTTTCCCAGTCATCAGTACTAACTGAGTAGTAAATAGTAAATTTTACATATCCAAATTCTCTAAATTATCCCAAAATAGTTAAATTATTTATTCAGATAATGTCCACAGATTAATTTGCATATGCTGACTATGCAATCAAGAGAAGGCAAAGAGAACATGGCTCATGAAAGGCAGGAAATACATTCATGCAGCCAACTGCACATAATACATGTTTGCAATACTGCTTGTTGATGTATTTTTGGGGTAACTTATGCAACAACGTGTGAGAAATTGGGTCTGTGAGAAATACATACACTTGCCTCTTGTGTCAGTGTTAATTTTGTTTCAATACATTAAAGAGTTGCATTTCACTTTGGCAAATCCATATCATCTATTTGTGGCATTTCTCATTCCTCACAGCAACACGGAATAAGTTCAATTGCTTCACAGGTGCCACAATATAACACCTCATTAATCTTCTCACTTTTTATTGTTGGTAGACAGTAATTGCTCCCTGCCCTTTAAATTACGAAGGAAGGAAGAAGTCTATTAGACAAATCAGTGCAGAATTAAATGTACAGTATTACAGACACAACAGCCGCACTTCTGTCATGACGTTTAAAAATATATTACCTCTTCATATGGGAGACACCTAATACCAGTCTGCTAGACACCAGGGAGTCTTGCTGAATATTTATTTTCCAGAAATTCATGCCTCTTACAAATGAAGGGGAAAATAGTCCACCCAGGTCTCAACTTCTGTTTGTCGCATAATACTCTTTAATAGCTAACTATTGCAGAAAATCCATCTGTTTACTCATTTCTAGCCAAAATATTCTTTCTTGCATACAGCTGAATGTTGGAAGTGGATGTTGCACTAAGCTTAGCACAGCAAACCTATTAACCCACCATGGCCCTGTCCAAGCCTTGACAGGAAAGCAGCAGCTTTTCAGTGGAGCTGAAGCTGGCAGCTGATGGCAGCGCATCCCTCCTCACCTCTGTTCTGGGAAGACCAGCTGGATCCAATCACAGCCCCACAGCCTCTCTTGGCACTACACCTGCAAGGAGCCAGCAGCTATGACAACTTTCACCAAAACCACCTGAAAAATTTTTCATTTTGTCACACCTAAATGGTTCCAAGAGCTTCCAACATCCTGTTTAAGACATTAGTCTTCCAGAAAATGACCTGAATGAGCAGCAAGTTAGGAGAAAATACCAGGCTCTTATCTAAGCTTACTGTGGTATAAATATAACCAAAATTAATGCTTTATTTTCAAATAGTCTGTATTCAAACATATATCTACATAAGGTGAAGTGCCAGGTCCTGCACTTGGGTCACAGTAACTCTGTGCATTGCTACAGGCTTGGGGCAGAGTGGCTCAAGAGCTCAGCGGACAGGGACTTGGGGGTGCTGGTTGACAGCTGCTGAACATGAGCCAGCATGTGCCCAGGTAACCAAGAAGGCCAATGGCATCCTGGCCTGTATTAGGAATAGTTTGTGAGGCCACAAGGAACAGGGCAATGATCTTTCCCCTGTCCTTGGCTCGAGTGAGGCCACACCTCTAATCCTGCGTCTGGTTCTGGGCCACTCACTTCAAACAGGACATTGAGGTGCTGGAGCAACTCCGAGAAAGGCCATAAGTCTCATAAGAAGCAGCTGAGAGAAATGGGGTTATTTAGTCTGAAAAGACTCTCTACAGCTACCTGAAAGGGTATTGAAGTGAAGTGGGGGTCAGTCTCTTCTGCCCTGTCTCAAGTAAAAGGACAAGAGGAAGTGACCTGAAGTTATGTCAGGGCAGGTTCCAAAAGGTATTAAAAAAAAAAAATTCACTGAAAAAGTAGTTAGGCATTGGAATAAGTTGCTCAAGGAGGTGGTGGAGTCACTGTCTCAAGTGTTCAAGAGGCATCTGGATGCGTCACTTGGGGATATGGTGTCGGGGTGATTATGGTGGTGCTGGGTTGATGGTTGGACTAGATGATCTTGAAGGTCTCTTCCAACCTTGATCATTCTGTGATTCTGTGATATCCTCTATAAGACAAACCAGAAGATATTTCAATTATTGCCCATAAGCCTCTGTTATTTCATTTCTGGTTTGGTTTTAGTTTTGTTCTAATCTTAATAAAAATATTTTGAAACATCACTAAGTTTAAATTGTACTTCATTAATTCCATCTATCGCCATAGTCACCTAATTTCACATATGTATTTATGTGGATTTACAGATCAGAAAGTTAAATAATTCTAACCAACACCTTTCTATTGTCAAATACAGAATCTAAAACCAGCTTCCATCAGGTCATGTTGAAAAGTGTAATACATAAAATGGAAAGATAAGCCAACAGTGCAGAGATTCTGAATGAAGATGTCTTAACTGTTTCTTCATTCTCCAGCCTCAGCGTTGCTCCACAAACCCCAGTGAGAACTGCCGTATGAGACACAATCCTGATTCTTGTTTTCACTTGCTGATAACCCTGGTAACCTTCCTGGAGAACCCTTTGTACTCCTATCCAAGAGCTCAGCTCCCTTCCAGCTGCACACTTTGGAGCACACATCCCACAAGAACGGAAGAGCGGTGCAAGTGTACGCACAACAGCAGGCTTGGAAAGGTAAATGCACACAACTCTGCATCAGGCGCAAAGGGAAGGCTTGCTGCTGCACCTGCTAGTGAGTCAGAAGATGAGACAAAGGTGTAGGGAAGGAGAGAGAAAGAGTATTCCTCCTTGATAAGGTGCAGCTCTGCAAATGCACAAAAATCCACAAAACACAACCGATATCAACTCCTAATTGGGCTTTTAATGTATGAATAGGTACCTGCAAGTAGGTTTTGGTTTATTAAATTTGATTCGTATTCAAAGCACCTTCTAATAAATTATTTGGATTCTTTTTTAGAGAGACAGGAGATAGTTTTCTGAACCTGTCAGATAGAGTTCACTTAAACCCTTTGATATATGTGTGCAAATGCAAAAGGCAAAAGATCATATTCTCAGACAAGAAATTGAACTGGCTCAAGCTTTTTCCTAAGACCTTAAGCAATTGTTATTAGTATTTTGCAATAAAAAGTAAGAAAATTTAAAATGGCAATTTCAAGTTCAGCAGCAAGAGTCCTAATGCAGTATTTACTTCTTGCTTTAAAATTCATCAATTCTCAAAAATACTTCGTAACTACAAGGTAGGCTTGCTAAATTAATGAATCACAATAGTTCAACCTTTTGTTATGGATGCTCTCATCATCACAAATTCATTTGGTCAAAAATACAGTTGAAATGGGCTTATAGATTATATCTATGCAAAATCATATTTATTAGTAATTACTCCAGTGGAGTGATAAATCCATTCATAATGGATAATTCCATTAGACTTCAGGTAACAGGATGAGGATTAATATCATCTGAGCATCTGAACTGAAATTCAGTATTGGTACTGAATTTCAAACCTATCTCAGGACCCCTGATTGGGACAAATTATTTTTTTACTATATCTTGTACATCTTGTTCCTTCTACAGAGCAACAGTGCACAAACCTGATGGTAGAAACAGCACCTCACATCAGAACATCCAAGGATTAAACAGACAAAGAAAATAGCTTGAAAGTCCTGAGAGTGACAAAATGGAAATCTAAAGAATAAAAGCAGCTCTTCAATTAATTTTTTCCCATGACAATTTTAGTGCTGAGCCTAACACAGACCAAAAAAAAAAAAAAAACAAACAACCAACCACACAACTGGACAGCATACACCAATCACTTCCCAGTTGCATAAATACCAGTTCTAAACATTTCTGTAGTGTTTCTGAAGTAATGATTCATAGCATGAAGTAAATGAAACCTCCATTCCATTCCTTGACTATGCCAGGATGACTGAGGTTTACAATAAAGCTAGTGATTTCAGATTTATTAAGCACTGAAATACTTTACTACATTTTTTTTTTTATTTCTACTTAGCCTATTTTCGTTGGACTAACTTACATCTGGCATTACACTTTTCAAGGAGTCTCAGTTCTCACAAAAACAGTCTTTAATATCTCTCACACTAAGAGAGAGAATGTTGCAATGAAAACTCTGGTTTTGAACCTGGGATTCAGGATTGGCCACAGGACATAAATCTTGTTCTTATTTTTTAAAATTTGTCCCGTGACATCATCAGAAAAGGATCAACTAGTTGGCAGGCACATACCTGAGGAATTTCTCTGGGACAAGGAGAACTTCCCCAAGTAATCTGGTAACAAACTGACCCTAATAAAGAACACCTCCAGACTTCATCCATTTTAGGCTGCTACATGACATAAACATGGCTCTCATCAGAATTCATGAAATGGTGGTCTTGGGGACTTGTCATCATTTATTTCTTACCATACCTTCCCAGTAATAAACAAGACAAATCATTTTGCTCTTCCCCTCTGGTTTTTAGTTCTGGAACAACTTTGAAGGACCATGCAGAAGTGGGGCCAGTCTCTTAGGCAATGCAGCTTTCAGGTTGCTTGTCATTTCCAGACAGATCCACATTTGTTGATAATAAAGTGAATTAGAGAGAGAGGAAACAAGGCGTTTATGAGTCAGAAAATGGGTCATACATTAAAACAGCTTGAAGCTATTAATACCTAAAGCTGCCATTTAAAAATTATAAAAAAGCTGGTGCTGTCCATAAAACATTTTAGATCTTCTTGAAAAGGCAGTCTTTGGCCTAAGTAATATTCTTAAATGCTTCTGAAAAAGAAAGGGGGGGGGGGGGGGGGGTACAGACAGANTGGGTCAGAAAAAGAACGGGGGGGGGGGAGAGGGTACAGACAGCATTTAATATTTGCTTATGTACTGTTGTACCAAATGTATCCTTCTCTCTGAAGAGTAAGATCTTCAGTGCTTTGCTGAAATAAAACCAGCAAAATCCTTCACCTTAAATAAAGAATATAATGAAGGTCATATCCGAGAGTTCATGTCAAAAGCAAATTAACTCCTTGATTCTGTGCAGTCATCCCTTATCTACCTATAGAATAAATACATGCAAGGTAGCTGAACGTACAATTCCATATAAGGACTGAAGTGGAAATATATTGATGCTCCATTCTTTCTGAGAAATATGCTGGGTATGTGTGTTTAGCAAGCCTGTAAACAATTTTTGTTCCATTCCAGATACTGTATTTATTAATACCATTGCTACTTTCCAAACCCATACTCACTGACCGAGCACCTACTCAATATTTTAGTTCTTTTCACCCTTACTCATATGTAGCCTCATGTCTTCTTTCTTAATTCAAGCCTGCTCTGGAAACAGTCCTGTCAATTTTTCACATGGGATTTTCAGTTCATTATTACAGATGAGCACTTTACAGACACCAGTAAATGTTTGTTCACAAGGGTCCTGTATGGTATAACAGCAGTGTTTTCATTTCACATGTTAGGACATTAGGCAGAGAGAGGGAGCGATCTATGCACACAAATTTAGTCCTGGCATGTTTCAGCTTTAGGAAGGCTGCTGCCATGATCTGACTGCAGTTACTTTATTTTCTCTATGCACATGAGCCTGCTACAGCACCTCACCAGGGATTCAGTTTCTACCTCACCAGACCCAGCAGATTTCTTCACTGGCCCCATTCTGTTCTTCATTGAGACCACCTTTATTTTCTCCTCAGCTCATCTTCTTATACTGCAAGCTCAGTTTTTACTGCATTTTGCTGATGTGACTTTTGCCAAACACAGAAGAAGAAAGGCACTAAAAGCACAAGAGAGACCAATTTTCTCAATCCCAGTGAAGTGTGATATGGGCTCCACAGATGAAGTATAAGGTGGATGGAAAATGACTGGACTGCTAGTCTCAACAGATTTTTATCAGCAGTTGAAATTTGGCAAGCTTGCAGTAGCATTCATGGGCAATCAATACTGAGGTGAATATTTCACTAACAATAGAGATGAAGGGAGAAACTGCACCCCTAGCAAGTTAATGACAGATACCAAGATGGGGGACAGGGAGCATGCAGAGTGGTGGATTTGCTGCAGAGCAAAGTTCCCTATAAGGTGGACCTCAACAGGCTGGAGAAATGGCCCAGCAGGAATCTCATGAAGTTCAGCATTGGAAAACACAGAGCAACACACCTGGAATAGAATAACCCCCCGCAGAAATACAGCAGGAGCTGGGCTGTACTATGAACATCTACAGGAGGCTGAGAGCACATTTGGTTCCCCTCTCCTTGGCAGTTGCAAAACTGCTTCCAATCTGGGGCTTCCAAGCTGAAGCCAGCTTTTGACAAACTGGAGCAAGTCCATGGACAGCCACTAAGATGAGGAGGGGGTTGGAAAAAATGGCCGATGAGGAGATGCTGAGGGAACTGAATTTGTTCAGTTTTCCAAAGAGAAGGCTAAGGCAGGATTTATTGCTGTCTTCAACAGTATAATGGGATGATTTAAAGGAAACAGAGCCAGACTCTTCTTGGAGAACACCATGAAAGGATGAGAGACATCTGACACATCTTTGGGCAAAGAGTAGTCTGATTATATATTAGGAAAAAGGTTTTCACAGTGAGAGTGGTTCACTGCTGTAACAGCAGTGTAACAGCCTCCATTCCTGGGTATCTACAAAGCACAACTGGATAAGGGCCTGAGAAACCTCATCTAACTTTGAAGTGAGCCTTGCTTTGAGATGTTAACCAGATAATCTTCAAACTTACTCACCCCTTCAAACTTACATTACTCTGTGATTCTCATCTCTCAGTAAATTGCCCCTGCCCACAGTAATATTTGCAGAGAAAATCCTGTTGAAATGTCATGCAGCTGCGCAATGAAGCAACTTCACACATTTTGTCAGAGAAGGATGCTCTTGCAATCAGGTCAATATAGAACCACTGAGAAAGGATGGAGCACGTATGGTAGGTAAAATTTCATATAATTTAGCTATCAAATGCAAACAGATTCTAACTGTGAATAGAGGTGTTTCAAGAGTTTGTTGCTTAAATTTGAGCAAAATTTCTTGGGCAAAATAAATGCAAAAATAACCCTAATTTGACAGCTACTACTGTCATATTGACAATACTACACTACCGAGTATCAGATGTATGTATACCTATAATACAATGGTATCTAGGATGTCCAGTGAAAAGGATTTTTTTTTCCCATGAGTATAGCAAAATTTTCTTTTCCCTTCACGATACTTAGAAAGTCAAGCCATTTTTGTCAAAATGTATTTTAAAAAATGTACCTGAGACAATCATCTAACATGGAAAATACAAGCCAAAGCTAAAAATTATAAATAAGCAAAAAAGAGAGGAACCTAGTCAGACTTAATAATAAGCACTGTTACTAGAACTGCCTGTAAATAAAGTTGAGTTTTATTCCAGGACGTTTAAAAATTTCTCTGTAGAATCAGATTAACTTCCACTTTGCTTGGCTTTTTTAATGTCTTGAATCAAGGAAAAGATAGTAACAATTTACTGAAGTGCAGCCTGCTTTAAAAATATTTGATTCCTTAAAATGCCATACATCTAGCAGATACTCTTACATCTTAACTGGTTCTGATTTTGTTACCGTTGAACATTCAGCTACATTATTTTATATGGGTTTCTATCTCACCACCTTTCTCCATGAACATAATTAGAATACTCTCATCACTTCCAGGATTTGCATGCTTTATCTCTAATTGATATTCTTGTAGATTAAAATTAGGATTATATTTCTCATAGCATGGCAAGAATAAGCTAACATACTTTTCAACACATAAATTCTAAATAATCAAAACCACAAAAAGGTATTGCAAGGTAATAAATCTGTGACAGTGGCTCATGTGTTGGCAACATACATATTTTTCCTTGCTTGTGGTTATCAATACGGCTGAAGGAGAAGTATCATTTTACTGCAGGATGGAAACAAACAGACAAAGCTGTCCTTTGACATATTAGTTCCCCAAAGGTGACTAGATTTGCTGTGCACTCTCAGACAGGGTATTCTTTGCCACGGCTACAGTTTCCTGTAGACAAGGGTTCTGTGATATGTAATTTAAAGCAGGGATCTGTCAGAGACACTGTCAAGTCCTCGTTGTAACTAATAACGAAAGCAGAGTACACCTATTCAAATTAATTTCTTTTAGACACCAACTGATACAAGTTACTCAGTAATAGTAATAGATACTGCTTGATCAAGATGGCTCAGCAAATGAAATGTTTTAAGAATGTTTACTGGCTTTATAAACTGAAAACAGGGTATTAAGCGACATTTTATTTCTGCCAAAGATCAGATTTTATAGTACTTGTCTTCAACAGTAAAATTAAATCACAATTTTTAGAGTTAGCAGCTTCCAAACTTCCATCTGTTTATAGATCAACTGGAAGAAAGAAAAAGAGTAAGTTTCTAAACACCAGAATATGTCAACGAAGAACTGGAATGCATGGAGCTCCACCTGGGGATGGATGTGGAGCCAGCTGAGAACTCATAGGTCAGGATTAAAGGGAGGGCAGGGACAGGTGACATTATAGTGGACGTCTGCTGAAGGCCACCTTATCAAGAAGGTCCAGAGGAGGACCACAAGGATGATCAGAGGAATGGAGCACCCCTCCTATGAAGATAGGCTGAGAGAGCTCAGGCTGTTCGGCCTGGAGAAGAGACCTTATAGCAACATTCCACTACCCAAAGGGGGCCTACAAGAAAACCAGAGAGGGACTTTTTACAAGGGCATGTAGTGACACGACAAGGGAGAATGACCTTAAACTGAAGGAGGGTCGGTTGAGACTGGATATTACAAAGAAATTCTTTGCTGTGAAAGTGGTGAGGCACTGGAACAGGTTGTCCAGAGAAGTTATGAATGCCTCATCCCTGGAAGTGTTCAAGGAAAGGCTGGAGGGAGCCCAGAGGAACCTGGTCTAGTGAAAGGTGGCCCTGCCCATGCCAGGTGATTTGGAACTAGTCTTCCCTTTCAACCCAAACTGTTCTATGACTCTATGATCTTTCAGTGATTTTTGAATTAATAGATCTTGTCTCTCAAGCCTGAATTACATTTAAAAGTAAAAAGAAAATAAAAGTAGAAGGGAAATAGAAAGAAAGCAGTAGGTATTACATATTCCAATTTTAGAAAAACTGTACACAAAAACCACAGTGAAGGCTATTTGGAAAGTATATTATGAATTTCCCAGCCTTGTGACTCAAGATTTGGAGCCTAAATTTTATGTCCCATTTTCTTCTACAGCTGCTGCTTCCTGCACAGCATCTTCCTAATGATTGTTATTTTTTATGAGCTGAGACTTTTCCTGTGTTGCTGTAAATTTCCCTTCCCTCTTCTTCCAGTTTTGATGTCCTCCTTTGTAGTACCCTAGAAAGTTTTGTATAGCCATATTATAGCAGCACAAATCAGTACTGAAGTGGGCTGCAGTGATCAAAGCACTGTTTCTGCATGATAGCAAGTAATAAAAGAGGGAGAAAAGACTGGAAGTAACAACTAGATTTGCCCTGGACATTTGCACTGCAGACTGCTGAGAAACTGGAAAAAACCTTCAATGGAAGAATACAGCTTTTCCCTATATAATCAGTTAAAAGTAGTTTCCTTAATTAGATAGGATGATCAAGATGGAAAAAAACCCCACACTGCCTACTCACATAGTTTATGAATGAAAGGTGAAATGCATGGATGTTAAATGCAGCCTGGTGCTGCCTAGATGCTCACTGGTCTGTCATCCTCAGAGGGAGAGAGGGCTCTTCCCTGTAGCATTCAACAGTTACCTTGCACAGATTCTGCTGCCTGGCTCCTGAGGAGGTCAGCTCTGGCAGCTGGCAGTATTGTGAGACAGCAGCATGTGGAACCAGAGGAACACATTCCCCCCATGTTGCCTGAGGGGAGGGGAACTGCACCCTTGAAGAGTTGTAGACAACCCACTGGATGTGAGGTGGTGACATGCACAACTGTCCACTGTTAGTCACCAGCTGCTATTTTAGAAAGTCCTCTTACTTACTTCCAACTTTCTGCCTTTACAGCTATTTTTCTCTTTTACCAATGGTTTCCATGCAGTGAGCCATCTTTTCTTATTTCTTATTTATATAGGTGCTGGCTGTTATGTCATTACTTAAAACTGCAATGGCTGGAAGACCACTGCAATTGTTACATACATGTATCAATTGTTACATCATGTATCATACATTTAGGACAGTCATATTTAAGCTTTCTGTCTTCTGAGGACCATATTCCCTTTTTCTAGTAAAGGGTTAAAATAAAACACCTAGATCACTTCTGAATCCAATGTTGTTATCAATATCTTATCAAGGAAAAAAGTTATCCTGCAGATTTATGATCTTCTTGTCTCTAACCAGTATCACTCATACATTCATAGTCTTGCACAAGAATATCTTGAGTGAGATGAAGTAAGAAGCCTCCCAGCAACTGGAATCTGAGCTTGGCAGGAAAGCAGAAATGCCTTGCCTTGCCCAGTGTCACATTGATCAGGGTTCCCAATGAGCTGTGGTAAATTACAACCTTTTGCAAGCCACTGGAAAGGCCACTAAGCCTCAGATGTGACTTCTCCCCACACAGCAAATTTTACAAACAGTCCCTGCAATGAATGCAATGAAAACAGCACTTCAAATGAGAATGTTGAAGGACACCATCTCTGCTTCAATCTCTGTTCTGATACCTGAATAGATAATAGAAAACTCCCTGCAGACAGACCAGAGTTTCAGAGTTTTATTGTCAACAATATCAAATTACAAAATTCCAAAATCTCAATTTGTTAGAAAATGTGGATGCACTTCAGTTGCAGGAATTTTCTCTTCTGTTTTTTTGGAGCTATGCCTTAGATCTGGTCAGCCTATCTTGTTGGTTTAATAAAAAATGCTGGCATCTGATGTTCACTTAGCAATTGCTGAAGGAACTGATGCCAGCAACTAATGCTTTCCATATCAGAGCAGATACGGCCAGCAGTGTTTGTTGCTTCAATGGCCTCAGAGCAAGAGTGATCAAGGCCAGTGACACAGAGTCAATTCCCTGTCTCCCTCTCAAGGGACATACTGCAGTGTCTATGTGAAGGGATATTACAGAGCATGTCTGTTTTGGTTCTTTACAGGAGATGTATTGGTGGGATTAATTTCAAGTTAACTTTGGATATCACTGGGTATCCATCTTCATCCATTAGCTATCTGGAATAGAATGTAGCCATCTTTTATAATATAAGAAGATAAACTTGCTTTTTTGAGCCTAATGCACTTGGTCTATTTTAATCACATACTCTAGAAAGATCTATGTTCACAGTGGCTCTTTGTCTCAGAGTAAGAAGGGGGTCCATGTGCAGGTTTGATGCTGTTGTCAATGCCATTTGAGGTGTTCCAGGTGGTGACCCTCATTGACACAGCTCCTGCTCCAAAAAGTTATAGGTACCCAGCAGGTCCTGTGTCATATCTACTAGACCCATCTGACCTTCTGGCCTCTCAAATGGCACCAGATGCCTAAGGAATGGAAAAATGAATATAGACCTAGGTATCTACATTTAATCAGATGAACCCCATTCACATGGTCTGTCTGAACAACCACGGGTTTAGACACAAATTTCAAGTCCAGTTGGGAAGGAGTATGTGGAGCACTTCCTGTTTCAGTGGTTTATGCAAAAAATGTAACTGCTGCAGAAGTGAAGAAAGTTTTCTTCAATGAGAAGAGAGAGCAAGTGAGATCCATCTCCCTGCCTTGGCAGAAAGGAGGGTAATGAGGAAGCACAGGAGCTCTTTTACTCCTTATTCAGGGGCACAAGGAGGCACAGATCACATGTGCTCCTCAACAACGTGGATTGGTGACTTAATGGTGCAAGCACACTTGCAGCAGGATCCACATCAGCACGTGCTCCAAGAAGGGCTGCAGAAACACCAAAGTTGGTTTGTACAAATCCCTCATAATTGTCATGTGTGAACATCTCAGAACACTTAATGGGCTTATCTTTACAATATTTCCATGAGATGAGAAACTATCCTTGACATGACTCCATGTTTTCCTGTCTCTTTTATTACAGTCATCTATTGCTGTAAAATAATCACAGATACCAGCACAAGCCCCGAAAACAGAAACACTCCAAGTGTTCAAGAAATTGCCTGAACACTTGAACTGTTCAAGAGACGACCTCTGAGCAGATTGATGTTTTAGAGAAAAATAAACAAAAAAGCAAAGCAAAACACTACATTACATCATACTCCATGTTATGAAATACTTCATGCAACATTAAAAAAAATAAGGAAAGAAAAATTATCTTTGAACTTTGCATTCATTTTTACAATTATTTTAAAATTTGGAAAAAATCTTTGTTTAGAACTCAAAATGATCAGCTAGAAAAATTCATAATGAATCAGACAAGGTTCACAAAGTTTATGTATTTGGTTACATAACTATTTTTTGGACAGATGGATTTATGAATTACAACAGAAGAGGGATCAATCTACATTTTTAATCTTTCTCAGTTTTAGCAAGCATTAAAATTAAATCTGTGATCATACTGATTAAAACAGCAGACTCAACTGCAGTATGATAAACATGGCTAATGCTAAACAAATACTTCATTATATTAATCTAAACATATTAAAAGTATTAGAAGATACAAACTAGCCACTAAAAGTGAAGGAGCAATTCATCTGTTATTCTGTTTGTACGCTGATTTGCCCAGCCTCTGTCCCTCACAACAGACTGACACAACTTTCTCATCAGGGAGCTGGAAGGTGCAGTCCATTTTTTTTTTTTCTGGGCCAAATTTGGAAGCAGCACCAAAGACAGGCTACAAAGAGCCTTAAATATATGCATGATTTTACTTCAGATCTGAGGAGCACAAACTCAGTGGGATGACACGAGAATGTCACAAACTGGCAGAGCAAAAAGGATGTTCTGCTGCTGCTTGTAGGAATCTACTGAGGTAAATTAGCTGCTGTAAGTCTTGATTTTTCCCTAAATGGATCAAAACTCGCTGAAAAGCAACAGGAAATAACCAGAAATTACCAGAACTCAAATTCAGTAGTTAAGAACAAAAGAAATATTTCTGTTAATTTACTGTAATAGTCATGAGTACAAGATTTCCTGTAATAACTATCAACCACTAGTCGGCATTTAATAATAAAAAACCCCAGTACCAACATTTATCAAAAAAGAAAAAAAAATAGTGAGATTTGACATTGTCAGATAAGAAAAAGGTATTTTAGTTTGGCTACATATAAAAATAGCTACAAGATCAGGCATAGAAAGGGTCTAGGTGTAGACAGCACAATTTGAGTTAATTAAGCCCCTTTTTTTCCACTTATTAAATTCTGATGTCTCATGATTTAGAGATTCCAGAAGGGACATTAATGTGTTTATTTCATTCATTAAAAATCATTCTTTTCATGTATTGTTATGTTCAGATATAGGCCAGATATAGAAGCCTGCCATTATCTCACAAGAGACTAGCTCTTCTGGAAAAAGAGTCACAATTTCAAAGACAAAATATAACTCCAGAATTAGTAGACACATAGTTATACACATATTAATACATATATGTCTACAGGCAGTATGATTTTGAACACTTATTAACAAAATCAAAATACATTAAAAGTTTTTCTTATCATACTGAGTAATTTTTTAGTTTTGTGACTGAAGATTTTTAATTTTATCCAAGTATCAAATGGAATATCACCTCGGCTCCAACCTATAATGTTTATATATTGTCCTAGATACTTGTATCACTGAATGCAGCACTTGCATGTCAAATTCAGCGTAGAACAGGGTGATACAATGCAAATATTTCTGCCCTAAAAGCCAAACAGCACAATTCAGTTACACAGAAAGGTAAATGAGAATTGCAGAGGAGTCTTACCGGGTCTTAGGTTACATAACATTTTATAGAAGCAGGCAGCCATATCACAAACTAATCATGATTCATTATAACTTTTTTTAGGGCTTCTGGTTTAAGATGCTTTGCCCTTACCACTCCTACTGGTAGGTTGCTCCAGAAACTCACTATGTTGGTAGTTAGACATCTTTCACTCTCCAGTTTATTCATTGCCAGGTTACACTGCCCTATGCTCTCTTTTCTCCCATAACCCAGTTGAAACCAATGAGACTATCCAAATAAATAAAGCAAATTAGAAGCTTTTAAAGAACTTGTTCTTAAACCCAATGTCTAGACAATTAAATATTTCCTAGGCAGTGAACACCTATTCAAATTATTTTTGACAGTCTACTGGTGATTGGGCTCATGCCAAAACACAAGGAGAAAGACCTAATGTTTAATGCTGTAAGGGTGATAACTTTGTAAATACAACCTCACGAAAATGAAAAGCAAAAAAAGCAAAGTTTTTATAAATTCAATTCCAACAGTACCATGCCTGTTAACAAAAGATAATCATAGCAAGCACTTTGAAACACATTTCTTATTACCACATAAGATGCGTTCCACAGAGTTATGGCTGGAAGGGGCCATTAAATCATTTGTATAACACTGTATGCAGATAAACCTTCTGGCATACCCAAGATCATAAATTCACCTAATTACTGCTGCATTAAGCCTCAGCAATTTCATATGGCTAATACACATCTCCAAGGGTGACACAAAACCTTGATCAGAAATGTCAGGAAAAGGGGAATACAGCACTGGTCTTACACATTTGCTCCAGCAGTTAAAATAAAAAATACCTTAATTTTATTTTGAAGGGTCTCACCTCAATTCACTGCTTAAAAGTTAAAAGAACACTATTTTCATAGCAACTTCTATGTCCAGGTGATTCTTAGGTTTGAATCCTCCTGCAGTACAATACCTGAGTATAGAACATTTTCTGCCTGTGTATTTCAACTTCACAAACTCACTACTTTACTGCTTTACTGATACGTAAGGTCACTTACACACTTTTCACCATAGGTTTGCATGGGACATTCATGTAAAAAAAGCCTTTTAATCTAGCACAAAGTGCAGTTTTACTCTCAAGTCACTGGTAATCATTCAAGATCACTATGCTCTGATACGTACTCATTCTTCCAGGAGGTACTGTATTTGGTTGCACTAAGATGAATTTTGTTTGAATCAATTCAGTTTACAGATCACTGTATTGGACAGTTTAACATAACCATGATCAATCAATGCACCACTCTTTAGTCTATCTGCTCCCCAAATATGACTAATCCATTGCAAAAAAGTGCAACCATTTTGTTTTCTGGGACCAGATTTTACTACCAGATTCTTAGTCAGTCTGAGTTAGACTTAAGAACACACATTGCTGTTCATGGTGACGTGTTATATTGTGCAAATAAGTCTAGCAGAGTCTGGCCCTCCACACGGAAAAAATTACTTGCTTTTATTGTTTCTGAATTGTTACATTTCTAAAACTCACCTGTATCTCTCAAATCAACAGAGAACAACAGAGTTCAGAAACAAAAATTACACCTAACTGTTCACTTTGACTCACTGAAGCCCAGTATAATAAGCTGATGCAAAACCATGCTATAAACACTGCACAAAACATTAACAGTGTGGGTATAGGTATGTATGACGATTTTTTTTTAGAAGCCATAATTCTATCAATTTCTGCCACTTACTTAAAGAAAAGATGTAATTTTTTTCACAATTGACAATAAATATTTAAACCAAGGAAAATTATTTCCCCCAGTCAATGACACTTTTATCTTTCTATTCCAGACCAAATAAAGAAAACAAAAGCCAATCTGCTATTGAGGGACAAAAATATAAAAAACCCCACTGAACGATCCTATCTTTTGAAAAGCAGCACGCCAGTTTTACAGTTAATATATATCGCCCTCCAAGGAAAAATGCATGTTAATGTGAACACAGCTCTTTGGATAGCTCAGGAAGGTGGCTACTGACTGAAATACTGTCACTGAGTCAACTCAAACACTTTGATTAGGAAGGATATAGTAGTTCTGAACAACTTCCTATATAAGCCACTTCTCACACTGCAAAGGAAGACAGAGGAGAAAAATACACTTACTACCAGCTAAGAGCTGAACAAACCACTCACACTGACAATGTGTAATGGTGGAAGTCTTTTTAGTATACTTCAGACAGTATTATTATACATTACAACACTGAGGTCATTTGCCATTCTTTAATCAATTACGATTTCATGTTTTCACAGGAAATATTTATACTCATTATCTGATTTATTTTTTATGTAGGCACACTTTTCAAAATTTACAGCTTACAGTCACAGTGGGCTGTGAATTACAGTTTTGTTTTATTCTATGCTATTTCTTACGGTCTAGATATCACCGATGATTCAATTAAATCATATGCTCCTTTACACAAAAAGCAAGTATCAGGGCATAACAGATTTCCACATTCTAATTTTCTCAGATCATCTGCTTAAATAAGAAAGAAAAATTTCTGTAGCATTTACCTGTAGAAGGCTGGTGGAGCAGCTTCCCTCATCCCAAAGCTGCCCTGATCATTTTCAAGGTAATAGGGTACCTGTTGGCTGTGATGATGGATGAAGGGCGAGAGCTGGGGTGCCGTTTGCAAGAACACCACCGGGCTTGGTGGGACACTGTTCAGTGAGTGAAATCCTGCCAGACTGCTGGACCCAAAAGATTCAGAAGTAGGGGCATAACTGAGCGTAGTAGAGCTGTAGACGGGAGCCGTAGTACCAAAATCATAGGTGGCTCCTTCTGGGTAGTTAAAAACTCCTGTCTTGTTGGTCTCCACGTACATGTCGCTGAGCGATCTTTCCAGGGGAATCTTCAGCTGAGGTCTGCTCAGTGTCTCCAGTTCAGTGCCTTGAATCTGGTGCAGCAGGGTAACTCCAGAGGTTTTGGTGTGAAGGGTCATGGTCAGTACTAATGGCAGTGAGCAAGGAACATATCTGCTTTTATTGTCAACAGCGAGATCGGCAGCTGGCAGTCCACCTAAAAAAAATACCAGAACCTATTCTGAGGCTCAGCAGAAATCATAATAAAGCAGCACTACACAGGTATTCCTCTAATCTCGGCAAGGAGGAGGATACAAACAAACGCAGAGTGAGCACTGAAAATGCACATTCTCTCTCTCTTCTTCCCTCCCTCTCCCTCTCTCTAACTTTTAGGAACTCCTCATCTGTGCTAATATGCATTACAAGGTGCTGGCTTCGAGCCAGGAACCCTTGCCTTGTGCCGACGTTGGTTTAAACATCACTTCAGTAACAATTAGTTTTGGAGTTATACCAAAGAATTGTCCATCTAAATGTTACTTCATTCTTACTAATCGTTTAATTTTTCACTTCAGGGTACAGTGCTTTGCAGCAAGTAACGGGAAAGAACACTTAAATCCAACCAGGAAGACTAGTCCAGTGGTCAGTCAGATTACTGCCATTTATTTCCTCAGCAGGCTCCAATCTATCCGTGCTTATCTCTCCTCCTGTTTGATTCATTTTCATGTTTGCTAGAAATATGTAATGTGTACATTGTACTGACCCTGGGCAGGACTATGCTGTAACCGAGATAGGGCAAAGCAGAATGTGTGTGTGTGTGTGTGTGCAAGCGCGCGTCTGTGTGTCTGTCTGTGTGTCCGTCTGTGTGTATATGTGTGTGTGTGCGGGGAGCAAGCCTCAGTCAATAAAGCCAGCTAATAAAATTAAAGTGTGCATGATACCTATGCAGAAGAGAAGATTTATAATATACTTCCATCAGGAACAGCAACTTGCAGTTACTAGAGTACGACAATAACATTAAAAAGCAAGGAAAAGCTTTAGACTAGCCTAGAAAATTATGCCTGCTTCTTTTAATGCTGTGAAATAATGAAATAAACATCATTCAGATTTTGCCACAGTTAGGAGATGGTTATTTGATTCCATGATACATAAATTGAATACAGGAAATTCTTTTTCCTACTCTTGTGAACAAAAGCTTAGCAAATTTGAATTTTGAAATCAGACTAGAAAATCAAGTAATCTAAAATAATCAAATGGGATTGGCTTTATAAAAAATCTGAAATGCTTCTCAAAGTTATTTTTAGAAAGAAAAAAAAAAGGAAGAGAACATAATGAAAAGGTGTGGCATGCATGCTTCTTCTTGCAATCTCATTCCATATAATTTTAACTTTGCACAAACCAGTTCTCCTGAACGAGCTAAATGAAAACCTCCAGAAACTGTTTCAAGCTCTCCAGCTTCATTGCTGTGGTCTGTGGTTCAGTCAATGAAATAGGCTAATGTCAACCCTAAGTGCATTAATATATGGGCTCCGGTTAGTGTGTTTTGAATACTAGCAAAGCCTGTACTATACTTAAACAACTCCATAGTTATTTGGCTCAACCTTCAAAAAACCCAAGAAACTGAAAAACTGAATAGGCAGGTCACTTGAAGTGTCAAGAAAAGTTTACTAAAACTGTTTTATTTTAGAAATAAATATGGTGCTTACAGAACTTCTACTAAAATAGCCAAAATTTTTTACATTTGCAAGGATATTCTGAAGCAATATACATTTGTACCTTTGCAGGCGCAGAGCTGAGGCACCAGCACACACATAACTCTGTACTTGATATATTTCCTCACCCACCCAGCCACCCTCCCTACCCTGTTCAAATTTCAGATTGTAGACTTTGATCAAAGAGATAAGCTTGTTTAAATAACACTGGACTAAACATGTTCCCAGTTAAAAAAATAATAATCAGACAACCATACCCAGCAGTTCAGAAAGTCTTCGAAGAGTTATTCTGAAAGTATGCCAGACAGTGTGAGAGAAAAAAAAGAGTGTGTGTGTGCATGTTCTCTTAGAGTGGGCGACCGCGAATCTGCAGAGACTCACAAAAACAGCAAGTAAGCACAGAGCTCTCAGCAGCCAGGCTGCAGGGCTGCACGGGCTGAAATGAATGGCAGTTACAAGCTTAAGCCAGTCACTCTTACACATTTCATTTGTAAGAATAAATGTATTTCATTTTGTGCCTTGAAACACATAGAGAAGGCATTATCTCTTATTAAGCTGTATAATCTGAGAATTAATGTGAATCTGCCTGCTATATAAAGTACCCACTTCTATATTGTGCTACAAAATGGACTTTGAATTTTTATCTAAAGCATTATCCAACGTGTATGCTATGTTAAAACTACTATATTGACGTGAAATAAAATGTTCCAGTGTAATAGCTATGCAGAAGATGGAAAACAGAAGTGAGCAAACAGAGAGTTGACTTCTGAGTGCGCCCTGTGCTTCTTACATGCAACCTCATTAATTATATTTGGGAGGTAGTGTGTTTCCAGGGAGTCAAATATTTTAAATTTCCATCAGATGCAAACAGCATTAAACACACTGTAGGGTTAACTTGAACCACCATCATTTCTGCTGTGTACTATTTAAACTAGGGACCCCATGAGCAGCTCTCCACAAGGCACAGCCCTCCCACTGAAAGGGCTCAGCAGTAGACAGCTGCAGTATCCATGCAGCACACAGCCTGGTACAGCTCTTAAAAGAAAAAAATGTGAATGCCACAAACACTATCTTGAGGACTGGCTGAGAACCTCTGTGACAGCATCCTGCAATTTCTGACTTAGTTTTCCTGTGGAAGAAAAGCAAGAGAGCAAGAAAGGACAAGGGTGATGCGGGGGGCGTGTCAAGACAAATCCCATGAAGCAGCTGAATTTTTGAGTTTTGTATACTAAAAAAAAACCCATCAGGTTTTGATTCTGCTTACTATATAGGGGACTTTTAGATATAAAGAAACTATGAAATGCAACAAGTTATCAGAGGGTTGTTTTCTTTCTTGTCCTACATGGTAAAGACTGTGCTGCTTGCTCCAAATCAACAAGCACTGCTACTTCACTGTGCTTTAGAGATGGATTAGGCGCATCCGCCTGTGGGCTCACCTCTCAGAAAAACGAGATCTAGGTTTCTAAAACCTGGTATTTGTGTTTAAAGGTCAGGACTCACTTCACCATTCAGTTTAATCTGACCTATTACATGCCAGATTTTACATGCTCTAGAATATGGAAATATTACAAAATGGGAAAGGGTACAGGATCTAGCAATGATATTTAGTGCTGTTTAGCACAAACTTTATGCAAAGATTTGTTTTTTTCTAAATCCCACATCATGTATGCCTTTAAAACTATGCAGATCTCATACAGAAGGGCTTGACTCATTCACCCTGGGGTTTTTGTTTTAAATTACATGTAGTAACAAGAGAGAGTAAATAAAAACATGAATTGGCTGCAGCACCTTCATTTCCAGTGCTAGTCAGATGTGTTCAAAAATGGAAAATGTACCTTCTCAGATCTAGTAATTTCTCAACTATTGTGTGTTCAGCTGCAGCCAAGCTGCTCTATGTATTTCTCTCACCTTAATGAAGGTCTGATATTGTTTTGGAGTTGCTGAACACATACTACAGGAGCAAGTTGTCTACCATGGATACATAAAAATAGAGAGGAACTGGTTCTATAAAATCTGAAGATTTGTTAACTTGCTATCAGGTATAGACTGGTGGTTTTGCTATATCTCTGAAGTTTGGGAATATACAAATACAATTTGGCTTCGATCCATCCAAATTTAGGCATACACAGGAAGGAAAGAAAACAGCATTTAATGAATACTGGAGAAGCAGGAGGGACTAGTCCACTCTGACTGAGGAGCACTACAGACAGGTTAGCAAGGAAGGTCAAAGCAGAAACTGCATCTTCATACACAGGGATTTTTAATGAGAATTAATTGGGATGAAACACACTACACTTCTCATGGAAATGAGAAATTAATAGATTAGATAAATGAAAGTGACTGATTAAATCCTGTGTTCCCCTTTTAAAAATTTCAACCTTTCTGTTTTCCTTTTCTAGATAGGCCAGAGTTCCAGTGCTCAACTCAGATTTTCCAGAGTGGGGAATTTACTCTAAATTACACTAATAAAATACCAAATATAGCATCATTAAAACTAAATCACATTTCTGTTGCTCTGTGGTTAAACTAGCATCATTTACAGCTGAAAAATATTTAGGTATGTTTCTAAAGGCAAATTCTGCTTATTTTGACTAATTGACAAATAGTTTGCTTCTAACTTTTTTTAATTGTTGACAAATGACAACCATGATCAGATTAAATTAGCAGACTATGCATACTGCAGTTTGGCTCAACTGGACCATGGGCCCAACACTTCAAAACTAGAATATAGCTTAAAAAACCCCAAAAGTAGCCTTCTTCCACTGACGGCAAATATTGTGGAACCAGTGAAGTGATCTCAGAAACAGAAAAAAGAAAATAGATAATTAAAAAATATAAAAGACATTATTTTAACTTATCTAAATAACTGGAAGGAAGTTTGGGGATTTTCAATGCCATTAACATCAATAATTTTCTATTGACTACAAGTCCTGAAAGCCAGTCAAAGAATGGTAACAAAACAAGTTTTTATAGGATTTAAAAAAAAAAACCAAAAAAAAAAAAATTTAAGGAGGAAGGAACAGCCTAAACATATTTTGCATTTTGGACAAGATAAAACAGACTTTTAAGGGAAACAGTGATAAACCAAAAAATACTATACAAAGTATAGTGTACAAAAGTATATACTCAAAGTATATACATGCATATATAAGTATATGTATAAATTAAATACATAAATATACACAAAGGCTATTAAAATTATAGGAAAATTTAAAGCCAGCAAAACTCCATTCTATAACAGGCATTTTTCAGCACTAGTTTTAGTAAGTATTACAACAATAAATGGTAAACTCAGAGCACATACTATAAATTTTCCATAAACCTGCTGACAGTGAAAGACCATAAACTTTGTCGCTTTGGTTCCACAGCTATAAAGACAGAAGCTTTTTTTAGCTGCTGCAATTAAAAAAGAATCTATTGCACATAAGAGGAGGAACATTATGTTTTTCCAAGATTCCACAGTAACATTACAGAGAAATTATGTTGTGCTTAGTCCAGTGAGGAAACTCCTCAAGATAGACAGCTGGAGAACAGCACCATCTACCCCACTGCTTTATAAATCTTCTCTGGGGAAAAAAAGTACAAAAAAATGAGGCATGCTTAAAAATTCCTTAGGCTGTAAGGAGAAATAAGTGCTTCGTGCTGTTATTGGAAGTTTTGAACATTTAAAGTTTTATAAGTTGATATGAAAATGTATACCTCTTTTTTTTCCCCTACTCCCAAAAACCTCACTAGAACTAGCCATGGCACCAAAAGTCTAGAGCTAAGATTTCTAACCCTAAATTTTTGGTTTAGGTTGGTTTTCCTGTTAAAAGGGGAGCTTCTGCTTTCACATGTCAAATGCAAATAGAGGCTTTGAAAAAATTTGGTCAAAATAGTTCTCACTGCAAATGAGGAACTGTGGAATACAACTATTCCACGCATATGTTTATTAACTTACAGCATTTTAAAATGCCTTAAATTTTACCAGTAATTTGTATGAAAGACCTATTACATATTATGACATTATCTGTGTAAACACAAGAAAAATTACTCTAGGATGTCAGCATATCTTTTTGGTAAAGTATTCTGATGCTTTAAAAGTTTAGACTTTGTTTACAACTATTTATGACACTATAAGGTTTTAGCCATTCAGCTGGAAATTTTGCGTGTCAGTGATGAGCTCAGTGATAATAATTTGGAAGTATCTGAGCCAATTGGAAGGAAATTATTTGCTTTTCCCTCCCTAAAGATTTCTAAAAACCCTTTTTTGAAACAAGAAACCCTTTTGCTGCAGCAAATAAGGAGTTTGGAGCAGGAACTCTGGCAGCAGCTGAAGCTGTGTGTCACAGAATTGCCTTTTGCTATTCCTCTGAAACGCCATCCACATTTGGGCACTTTTTCTACCCTTGAAAAAATTGCAAGTTTTTAAGAGTTAAGATTTCTAAAAGCTCTTTCCTGGCTGAGCCTGCTCTCCCCTCTTTCAGATCTTAGTCCTGACTCGACTGGGCACAAAACTTCCCAAAAGAATGAATGACATGCTAGACTCCTAACTAGTATAAATACAGTACGTTTTCCCCTTTCATTACTCTTCTGGGTCAGAGTAATAGTCTGGGATTAAGTGCAAATTATTGTGTCAGTTATAAGACTGAATTTCAGTCCCCAGATGTACAGGCTGAATTTCCTGAAACCAAAATGGGACACCATCTCCCATTTCAATTCAGCATTAGAAAAAAAAATGTTAAAACATACCCTTTTCTAAAGAAGTAGAAGACATCCTGTAATATAACTGGTTTGTGCATTTTTTCAGTTTTTTGTACCTCAAAGATGGGAGCGGATAAAACTAAATAATTCTGCCTGACTCATACAGAATAAATTACTACATATGTAAAATGGGCCAAAATACCTGAGTACTCTGGACAAACTCCAAAGATATTAGCAAATACTGATGTTTCAAAGAGTTAGTAGATGTTTTCATGGATGCAGAAAGACAGAAGAAAAAAAGAACTTTTGTCTGCTTTCCTACACAAAATGTTAACTACTTGTGAACAAGGATGTTCACTGGTAGAAAAGCAACAATACCTTGTTTTAAGGTTAAGCAACATTCCAGGCTTAATAACAAACACAACATCCTGAGAGAATATTTCTCATAGATCTAGCTTTATGTAAAAACCAAAATGAGCTCTGAAATATAAAATGGTAATTTAGTATCCTACATTTAGAGAAAAATTGAATGGAGTGACTGATCACCATGATCACTAGCGTTAGTCTAGCAAGAAAAGTATTTTTGTATGTATTGCAATTGGCTTAATGGTGAGGCATCTTCAAAATGATCAAATATTCCCATGCCTGAGCTCCCAAACATAGTCAGAAATGAGACACCTGCTTAATCCATTTATGGGGTGAATCTCATAAACAAAACTCTTACGTTTTGTTTATTGAATTCAAGGAGTGAAAGCCGGTCCAGATCCCCCTGCTGAGCCTTCCTATCCTTAAGGAGACCAACATTCCCACCCAGTCTGCTGTCATCTGCAAACTAAATGAGGGGGCACTCAATTTGTCCAGATCATCAATGAAGATGTTGAACAGGACTGGCACCAACACTGAGCCCTGAGGAACAGCACTTGTCACCAGCCGGACGTGGCTGATGTACTTATAGACACATCTTTTACTGTCATTTATGGCAGCAGGCAAATTAAACTCTTCTTGGGCTTTTGCCCTTCCAATTTCCTCTCTGCATAACCTCATGGCATCCTTGTAGTCGTCCTGAGCTCCAGGGACCCCAGTCTGATCAGGATATATAAGGACAGGCTCAGGTAGCAGGGCCTTCTCAACTTGTAAGCAAAAAAGACTCACTAATACCTTACTGCTACCTACAACCACCTGAGCAGAGAATACAGAAAATACAAACACTTCTTGGAGGTGCACGGCAACAGTCCAAGGGGTAACGGGACACAAGGTGGACTATGGGAAATTCTGATTTGATATTAAGTATGATTTTTTACATTAGGAATAATTAAATACTGGAACGGGCTGTCCAGAGATGCTGTAATTCCTTTGAGGACGAGACTCAACTTTGAGTTCAAGACTCAACTGGACAAGTCCTTGAGTAGCCTGACTTAAGCCTTCTTTGAGCAGGGGTTTGGACTAGATGGTATCTTGATATCCCTTCCAATTTATTCTATGATTCAATGCGTCTAATATACAGACCTGCAACAAAATACTCAAAAGAGATTAACTACCTTGATGATGATGGTCTATTTCCCCATTTTCCATAGATGCCTGATTTCAAGATCTTATACATTTGATGAGTTAGGACAGAAAAAAATTGTACTGGCCTCGCTGTACCTTCTCAGCACTTCTGTGAACTACTCCAGTCCTTATCCAAAATACCTTTGCTGCCCATTGCCTCAGCAATGGGCCGACCTGTTCTCAGTAGTCAATGGCACACTTGTGTTTGAAAACTCACTAAGATTGTGGTGATAAATAATCAGCCATCTTTTGTGGCTTCCACAAAACAAAACCAGCTGCCTTTTCTGATGGAGATAGCTATCTCCATCAAAAGACTCATTCTGAAGTGTCATTAGATCCCTGTGCCAGTGTTTTTCCATACATACATATGATGCAGGTACCTGTACAGTAAGGTGACCAGTGTCCAAGTACTTAGAAAATAGAGCCTAACTCCAAAACAAAAGAAAGTGTAAAATCAATTTATGACATGACCTAGCTTCTTCACTCATTTCTCTTCAGTAATGGTATTCAAATATGCTAAATTTGGCTTTAACATTTATACATTCACATTTCCTCCCTAGAAGCTGATCCTGCAACTGTAAAGTCCTTGTAATGAGGCTAACCCTGTCACGTCAAGCAGTTATACTTATTGTGACCCTGAGTCCAAGAAAACTCTTCACGCAAACTACTTGGAAAAATTTTGCTGCTTTCAGCATCCCATTTTTATCTACCACATACTGGTAGCAGAAGTCCCTCACCTTCTGGGCATCTTCAGATAAAGGGATTTGCTTTAGTTACTCCCCTAATCACTGTCAATCAATCTTCTCTGCTATTGCAAGCATGTCTACATGTACCTGTGAATAATCGCAGTCAGCACATCAAGTCCTCTTGCATGCCTTAGGTTTTCCCTATCTACTTAGAGATTATCACAGAGCCACTGGACTGTTGCCAGTGCCACAAAAGGAAGGCGTCTCAGCTTACCTTTGGGCCTGTTCTCACAAATCTAAAGTCCAAGAGGAAAAGTCCATAAGGGGTATCAGTTGTTGAACTTACTGGTTTTGCTATACATGTTTCTGTATTGTTTCCTTGATGTCAAGAACAAGGGCTTGTTATCACCACCACCAGACCAGACACAGCTGGTTCGTGGCTGCCACTGGTCATCCATCTGGACCATACTCTAGAAAAACACAGTCAGACAGCGAGTGTTCATTAAAAATTACCATGTCTACCAGGGAAGGTACTGGCTGCAATGGTCCTGTGCAGCCCCCAAGCAAAACAGCAAATTCAATATTCTAGAGATAAAAATATGGGAGATGTCGTAGGGAAAAATGCTGTGAGTTAATTCAACAAGCCTCCGTAGCCTGGAGATGTGTTGTCTGCTCTGGTGTACTTCTCAAAATTTTCTATCATCAATTAAGAAAATATTTCTTAATTCTAACAAAAATTCAGACCTTCTACAGAAGAAGTCCCAGTAAGGGGTTCCCTTGGAAGCCACTATTCCATTTAAATAGCAGAAATGTACCATCTATTTTAAAGACGCATTTTGGAGCTAATTAGTGGCTCTTTCCATAACAGACATAGTGAAGACATGCAGGAACAGACAGATCTTGAAATTAATCCTAATAAGGCATTTTCTGATATGTTTACTTTTTTCTTGAAAATTGATAGGGATTATATTAAATATATACTCCTAAATAAGGCTGTGCTCTATATCTTCCACGATAATTTGAATCAGTTGTTGACTCCGGAGAGACTGATCATGATGAGCTAATTTATGAGTTTAAGTGCTTTCCTGGATCAAGGCCTAAGTCTGATCCTCACACATACATCATCTCCAACGATCAAAGAAGTTCAAAATTAGCAGAGGTTATATCCCATTCTTTGGGAATAACTTGCAAGCTTTATATAATTCTGGTTCTGTCATATAACATATCCTCCTTACTCCAGAGAAGAATTTTTTAAACTGACTTAACAAGCCTACAAACATGGTGAACAGAATCCGCACCAAAAACCAACGCGAAACATTCAGTTCTATAGTGATTGTTATTTGTACTCAGGAGCACCTAAGATCACCGTCAGAAATTAGGTTCTCGTTGTGCTAAGTACAAGGTATACTTAGAACAAAGAGTGTTTACTCAATAGTGCAGATTTAAATATATCAGTGACTGAATGCAGCACCCTTAAAGAACAAGTGTCTCCATTTTTCCATAAAAATCAAATAGATAATGTATCTCCTGCTTCTGTTTGAAGTTGCATTGTTTAATAAAACTGAGGTATGTTTTCTAAATTCTAAATATAAAATCTTTTGATCAGGCTATCAAACAATTCAACATTTACAAATAAAAGAAACCTATACAGAACTAATGAATTAGCACTAGCAGCAATTGTTCAAAAAAACCAGGGAGCTACAAAGAGAGAAATCACAAATGACACTCACGAACTAGCCATAATGGAACTGAAGCATCAATACATGCTACAGCTGTTGAAGCTTTCTGTTCTTGCCAGAACAATGAGCAACAGCCAAATCACACGACTTCAGTGTTGTCTAACCAGCACCTCACAGAAAAGGGTGACAATCATCAGCAGTACACCATCATAATGAGATGGGAAATAAAACCCACACAAACCAAAAAAAAAAAAAAAAAAGAAATCTAGGATAGGAGAAAACCTAGGCTTCTTGATGGAGAAGGCTTTCAAAGTCTATGCTCCTGTAGAAAGACAAAAATGCATTGTCATCTGTCAAGCGGAACAAACAGGACCTTAGTAATACAGTAACAGTTGCACTCTCTTGGCAGATATTAGCTTGTTTAAGGCAGGGAAGATCAAAGGAAGTAACTGGATGCCAACAGATGAAAAAAAAGGTCAAAGTTATTTATTATTTCAGCATTCCCCTATCTTTATTTGTTCTTCCACCATTTTCATTGTTTTGTGCAACAAGATGGAGGTCTTTCTGAAACACAGCCATCAGTAATTTACTGAAATGGCTCTTTTGCAATACAGGCTCTTCTATAAGTTCAGAAGTCCATCAGATCAACAGGTTTCCTATCCATAAGGGGTGAGTGAAACAGACAGTTCCACATACTCATGCACAATGGTCTACAAGCCACAGATATTATTATTAATGAATTACAAAACCAGAAAGAATGAACAGCAATCATTGGTATTGGAAATGTCAAGTCTAGGAATATTGATATTTGATTTGATGTCAAACTATATGAAAACCAGAGTTAATATTAACTAGTTGCCATTTTTCCAGGGAATTGAGGTTACAGTTGCAAAACCTTTAAAAGCAGCAAACACTGCTGTCCAGAGACTTCTTACACCTGTTGTAAATTAACTTAAACTTCAAAGTGATTTTTTTTCCCCTGGAGAAATAACAATAAATTTAATTTCTTATTGTGCAAGTAAGAGATAGGATTATCCCTAGTAATTCCTAAATGAGCTCTTGCCACAGTCAGAACCTCAGCAATGCATCACTTGTGCAACACGACAAAGAGAAAGGGCAGATCTGTACTATGCAGAGAGAACTGATACAGAGACTCCCAAGCCATCTTTACCTGACTCAGCACTGAAATGTGAAGAAACACTGCTGCTAGCACTGTGCCATGCTCTGGAGGATTAACCCCTGTCTCACAGGCAGCATATTGCTAGTACAATTACACTGCATTCTACACTAAGTTACTAATTACCAACAACTAATTCAGGCAGTGATGTTGCACGATTCTATGCCACTCCTTCAAATAGCATAGGTATGCTTAGAAAGGCCTCTTGATAAGAAATAAAAATGCTCAGTAGTGTAGACTCTATTGATTCTTCTCCTTTGAGTACAAATAGTCAGGGCATCATTAGAGCTACAGGGACTGGTGACACACTACAGAATCAATACGGTGACACTGCAGATGACAGCAGGAAGGCTGGAGCCCCTGCAAGGAGGTTAGCATGCAGAGGCCAGTGTCACCCACCTTCAGCAGAGATGGCTGAGAAATGAAGAGGTGACAATGAAGATGCTGAAAGCATCTTCCTCAGGAAAGTACTGCCCTTAGCGAGTTACATGTCAGTAAAGCTCAAGGCTGTTTTTAACCTAGTGAAAATAGGACATACCTGCAGACTCTCTGCAACTGTACTGCACATTGTTGTAATGCTTCACAAGATAAGTTTGGCACGTGCCAAACAGCACTACCCCAAACTATTCCTCAGCTTGAGACATTAAAAAATTACAGAACCATTGTTACTATTTAGTTTGCATTCGTCCACTGCTTTGTGCAAACTATTAGCACAGATGCAAGTTATTCCAGGACAATTGGTCCAGCTGCCTAGGAATCATCTTAGGTGTATTTGATTTATGTTTATAGCTAAAGCTCCTGGCTTTTAGGTTTGATCCAAAAGACTGGTTTCCAATCTGCTTGTTAGATGACAAAGTTCAAGAGCAATGCAGACTGCTGAAGCCTGGGCATGCCTCACTCCCAGCAGCTTCAGCATGACTTGAGTTTACACAGTGAGTTGTTGGGCACTTCTGACCTGAAATGGTCAAGGGAGCATTTGGAAGGCATAGGAAACACATGCCTGCTTCAGTGTTCAGCGAATTCACCTTCCTGAAAGGCAGCCTATAAAGTCAATCTTTCATGCTTCTCAGGGTTTTAAAAAGAATAGTTTTGCAATACAGCTCAAGTGATTTGGCAGTGAACTGTTGATGAAAGTGGTCATATCCCTCCTCCTGCCTTTGCATTTCTGCATCTTTCATGCTTCCAGTCTGGAGACTGACATTAGCAAAAAGTTCTTCTTGTTTTTGAAAGGTAAGGATCATGCTGGTGCAGCTCTTGAGCCACATTAGGAGAAACTTCAGGAACACCTGGCCAGAATGAAGAGGAAGACCACCTTGTTCAGCAGCAGGAAGCCCTCAGATTAATTTAACAGTGCATTCAATGAGCCAAAGCAGAAAGGATGTAAACTCTCAAAGACCCATGTGTCCACCACACATTCAAATTGGTCATGATGAAACTGAATCAAATATACCATGGGCTACATATATCTTTTACATGGTTTATTTATCTTCTGTTATCTGTACTATACTATGCTGTCCTTAATAAATAATTTTGCTTTATCTAAAGATTCATTGTTTGGAAAAGAAAAAAATAGTCCCTGCTTAATATCAAGTAGTATTTTGCTTTTCACAAGTCTTTATGAGAAGGTTCAGTTCACTTTTTTCTACATTTCCATGCCGAAAAACAAGTGCAAGATGAACTACTTACAAGGAACTTCTGCATATTTGTAATTAGCCAATGTTGACAAAGAATAATATAAATAACTACTACTAAAATTATGACTCAATTTCACAATAAGTGAGTTCTGACTTCTTTTACTAGAAGAGAAATATTTATCTAGAATACATAATATTATTTTTTTAAGTGAAATAAATATAAAGTTAATTTCAATACCTGTGACAGATCAAAAACTCTTCATAATATTAAGAATTTTTCTTCAGTTAAAGGTAGTTTCACATAGGATTTAAAAGGTTGCTGGAGACAAAATACAAGGGTTAACAATTCAGCACTTTGCTCCAATATAGCAGCAATCCCTATGCCTATGTTTCATTTTGTCAGAGAAAGATTAAATATGAGTAGAACAAATTACAAGAACACCTATTATTATTCATACTATCATTGAGAGCCTGCATCTGCTACTGAAGAAGGAAAAATGCCCATCCTTGCTTTCCACCATCATCTGGTCACTGCTCATTAATCAGAAGCCTTCCATAGCTGCAATATGAACTTCAGCCTGCAAAATCTGCACCGCACAGAAAGCATACACTTAGTACCCATGACTACTCACAAAAATCCCCACACTTCAGTCTTCAGATATTATAAAGCACTAGAATGTATTCTCTTATGTAATCTGGACCCTGACACATAGTATACCTCAGTAAAACATTTGGAAGCAGAAGTAAAAGTTACTATTTCCACTCAAAATTTTATCCTTCAATATTTACAGTTCTAGTTGGCATAAAATTTAGTTTGTGTCTTACAAATATTTCAGTGAACAATTTTTGAGAGATGGATCCACTGAATGTCTTTGTAGGGTTGCGAAATACGTTTACTGAAAAAAGGAACTGAGGGCAAATATTGGACAGGTGTTTCTCTTGACCTTATACCATAAATCAGTTTTATCAGTTTTAGAATTGAAACAGGACTTAAATTCATTCCTATTGTGTAATTTGACTATGCTTAAAACAATAGTGCAGCAGTTTCAAGTCAAGTGTAGATGCTGTGTGTGTGTGTTTAAAGACTGCACTGGCTGTCAGGTAGCATTTTGGGCAATATATAAAAATGGTTGCTTATCAGTCCACAGATATGTTGAACACTGATGACTTGCAAAGGTATCTCCAACTTCACTGTGTGGAACCCAGGCTCCAAAAATTTCCAGCATAGAATTTTACCAGTGGGAATTCTTGTTTAATGACTTCAGACACAGCTTATTTCCACAGGCATTTCAACCCACTCTTCCCTATAAAGTATTTTGAACTTGCTGTTCATTTTTCATCACCAAATAACATAAAACATACTTTTATGCAAAAAATAAAAGCACTGTTAAAAATCTAGACCTGCTCTGTGACAAAACAAATCTGTGCTGAATGCAGATGGCCGCTTATTTTAGCTGAGGAGTCCATACTGAGTAAAACCACCCTTGATAAAACTGAGTGGAATTTGTCAATACTTAAAAAGTAACTGACAAACTTGCATGATGAGCATGACTGTATCCTCACTTAAATCAATGAATAAATGATCCCTATAAAAATAATAGGACTATCCTCAAATAATTTTTCAACATTGCCATGTAAAAATAATATGGCTCTTCTTATTAAAATGGGGTGGGGGGGCAGGAATCCACTGCAAGGTGATATTACTTTGTCCTGTTTCTGCTTTGAAATGTTGATTCTGAGGAAATACAGGAGCAAATGCTCTTACACAGCCCCACTGATAGGATTAGCAGTTGATTTTTGACAAGTATCTCTCACTGATTACTTACATCCCATGAATTCAAGAAAAAAAACCAAACCATTAGAGAAGATACTGTATCAGCAATGTCTGAACTCCAGCAAACTTGAATGGTTTTTATTTTGTTAGGTGCAAAGCCTCTGCTTTGAAGGGTTAAACTGTTATTTATTTTAATCTCTCAGACATTGTCAGTAACTACTGATGCCATAACACTTCTATCAATGACACCTTTCACTCTCATGGATGGAAGTCCATGATGGAAAACAGAATAATCTTACCATTTTAAACACATTCTAGTTATGTTTTTTCATTTTACAGAGCAGCAACAAAATGTATTCACTTGCACTTCATGCTCTCTTCTTTTAATAGATACAGCAACTTTCACAATCATATTTGGCAATAACCAGGCTTTCTATCAAAAGCCATCCAATTTCAAGAAAATATTTAGAAGTGAGAACTACCTCATCCTATAGTATTTATTTCTACCTAAATATGTTAAAAAACATTAACATGGAGTTCATTGCTTAAAAAAATTTACAGCTGCAAATATTGTAATAAATAAGCCAGGGTCTAAAGCTCAGTTAGCACTCTATAAAAATACTGATTTTGAGCGAAGCCTTTAAATATAATAATATTTTCTAAAAAACCTCAGATATGCTGATCTTGCAATAGCATTTGCAAGAGAAAATATCTGGCCTACACAGGACATGGGACACAAGCAGTAGAGCCATTTACTTCATATTTTAGATAAGTTACTTAATAGCTTCACATCACCAGCTTCCTTTCTCCTAAGCCAAAGCAGCTCCATTAACACATCCTTCCTGACTGAAACTACACCACAAATTTGAAGAATATTCCCAAGTGAAGTTTCATAGGCTCACATTGCTTCAAAATGTAACTTGCAAAGAAGCAATGAAAAGAGATCACTGTGAACAATCCCAGTATGAAAATGTAGATCCTATAATCTCATCTCAAAGAAATGGAAGTGCCTGTAATGTCACAGAAACCACCCTCCTGAAGAAGAGGTTACTTCCTTCCAGACAGAAATGGAACCCCAGTGTTCATGAAAATTGAGGCCTGATCATCTCCCAGAAACTGAAGGCTTGATAACCCTGCCAAGGTCATCATCTCTTCAAATGAACAGAAAGATGCATATCTGCAGCTAAGTGGCTGGTAATGCCTGTCACTGCATCATCTCATTTGCTTTCCAGAATCTTTGAACTCCACATGAATTCCTTTCCTAATTCTAGCTACATACTCACATCTTGCTCCATTTACAGCCTGCCCCTAGGTAATTACATATTATGCCTACAGACAAATTAATCAATTGAATAACCTGCATATTAAGGAACGCCAGATGTCAGAATTATTAGATGCGAACAAAGAGTCACAAAACAACGGAACATTGTGTACATAGGTGTAACATATCTAGAGCACTTTGAATGTACGAAAATACTGTTCAATAGACTTAAATTTTCCATGTCTAAATATATACAAACAAAATTTATATTTTCTTCAATTCTGGATCAGCTTAAATTGTCAGAGACTTCTGAATCATTTGGCTTTGCTATATCAGTGTCTTGTACTGACAAGAAGTCTGAAGAAATAAGCGAGGAGAGCCAGACTGCACAAATGTCTTTACAAGCATGTCTTAGAAGAACAGTTAAGCCAATCTATAAAAACTTTGTTTTATTAACATCCACATATTCTTGCAAAAACTTCTTAATTGTATGCATGTCAGGTTAGCAGTCCTTGCTTTTGGCACTACAGAAATTCCTTTGGACACACACAAAAAAATACCATACAATTCATATCATTACCAATCTGTTATGGATAATACTTAAAAACAGTACTTTTGAACTCAATTCAGTAGCCTAAATACAGCCCTTTCACATCTTTGAGGTCACTCTAGGACACCCAAGAAGCCCCACGAGGCTGGCACATATGACTACAGAGGAGACCTGTGACCTTTGGAGCAGCTGTGCGTGGCCAAGTGGCAGCTACATCTCACAGGCCATTGTGCTTGCACTGATCAGCAGAGAGATAACATACATCTGTAACAGGTGTTTTTATGTATGTATGCACAGGTGTGCTGCATGTATGTCTGCATGTGTGTATCAGCAGCTTATCTGTACATACATGTGTGTGCACACGTCTGAAAGGTCTGTTTCAGGGGACAAAGGCTATACCTTTTTGTACTTGTGCCCTTTTTATACTCATAAAACAAACAGCAAAAGATGAGTCAAAATACTTTGCCAGTATAGCTTACCCATAAACAGAGGTAAAATAATTACTTATTATAGGAATTAACTCACCTTGAGAATCTCATATACCAGCAGGATAAAAGGCTTTGCTTCATCTTTTACTACGTATCTTTCATGTTTGTACTTCCAGGTGAGGCATGGCCCACTGTGTTCAGAAACTACACAGGCAATGTTGATCGTGTTTTCATTTGGCACTAAGGTCTTCCTTCTACTTTATGTTTCATTACCACTTCCTATACAGAAGTCCAAATAAATTTCAAATCCAGCATTTGTATTTAACTTCTACCTCATATAAATTAAAAACAGATTTTGTAAAGATGAAGTTATCATAACACCTATCCACATTTTTAAAAAATATACATATAGTAACACAAGTATTTTTAAAAATGCTTTGGTCTCTGAAATAGATATATGTTACTAGCTTTCCAAACAGGAATTGTTTTCTTCTTGCATTATCAAGACATTTCATTTTAAAAAATACCAAATTCTGATAATGTTAAAACTGAAATTTGACATGGAGTCCTTTTCTGTAGTATTTTAATTTAATAAATCAAAGGCAGAATAAAAGCATTAATTTTCCTTTTCAAGGCTACTGTCCATGGAATACCGTCCCAGCCCAGCTCCATAGGGACCTGCGTGCACCCACAGACGCACGGGTGGGTTCAGTATTACACTCGGCTGCAAAGAGTCGAGAAGGAGACTTGCGTGCGCTCTGGCAGGAGCATTTATTGCTTCTATACTGCCGAAGGTGGCAGGGCAAATACCAGAACCACAGCGAGCTCAGGGGTTTTCCCGGGGCGGGGGAAACGGCGGGATTGGGGAACAGGAACCAATGGGGAAGCGCTGGGGGAGTGACAAGGGGTAGAGGCTAAACAGCCAACCGGGGGATTCCAACTGGGATAGATTAATTTAACAGGACAGTGCATCCTGGGAAAAGCCTTTTTGGTCACTTTAACATAAAGGGGTTCTTGTGGTACTAGGGACTTGTCTTACTGAAAACTCTCTGTCCCTTGTAATGGATGTTCACCAGCCACCACATCCATGTTTTGCATTTAGTTATTTACCAAGTCATATTTTATTTGGAGACTTACTGATCATCTACAACTGACAGAAAGATATAATATCCAAAACAAACTACAAGAAATTTAATCACTCTACCAGTTTTCCAAAATGAACAAAAGCACAGTTTTGAAGACACCAGGGAGGCTCAAATCTACTGACCTTACATGACTCAAATGCGCTACATGAAGGCATGAGAACAGGTGATACACAAAGCTAGTGCTTTGTGGAAAAGTAAATCACTCACTGGTCGAAAACTGATGCCTATATTTGAAACCTTTACTCAATAAAGCTGTATAAATGGGTCTTAGAGCACAACTAGATAGAAACAGAACAGACTGGAAGTGAACTGGAGGAGAAGTTAAATATACAATAACTATTACTGCAGACCCAGAATCCCCACAGCCCTGTTACACTTTCCTCAACAACGGCTGCTACAAATGGATGTTCAAGGAATGGAAAGAACAGGACAAGAATATGTGATATTTCTCCTATATATTCTCCTAGCTTCTATTTTCTGCTCACAGGATATGCTGAGCCTAATCCAGTTATCTGTTCAACAGTCCTCAATGGAACAATCTTTCAAGCTGTTTTCATTCTCGCTTCAACCTGTACAGACTGTTTCTATCCATAACAACCTTCCTCAGAGAATCTCACAAATGCCTGCTACGTAGAAAATTACTTCCTTTTGCTTGTTCTGAACATGGTTTCTTGAAGTTTCACTGCATTGTCTAGGTGTCACTCACCTTTCAGAATAACAACCTAACACTCAGTCCCTATCCATTTTCTCATTAAATTCAAAACTGAGATCCAAAAAGACACATCAAACCAACTCTGAAGACCCCCAGAGGAAACTGAAGTCACTAAACACCTCCCTGCTTTATCTGAAAAATTATGGCTTTTTCTCCTTTGGTACAGCACTGAAGCCATTCTCCCTTAGCAGTTGAGCTCCCAGTTTCCCGACTCAGGCAAGCTGGGATATATAGAAGAGGAAAAACAGCATTAAAATTCTCTGTGAACAATTTGGAAGGAGTGGTCTGAACACATCTAACACAGCAATACACTAAAGGAAAACTTAACAAAAGTTAGTTACTTACTTTATTTTATTCTTAGGTGATGAATGTACGAATAGAAGCAGAACTGCAGCCTGGTGGTTCAAATTTCACTGGGGAAAATGAAAACTTGCATTTTGGTCCTGTTCCCAGAACTATTTGTGATTTAGTCAAAGCTTTCACATAAAACTCACAAAATAAGTTTTAGATGAAGACTGAAATGCACAACTGTCTTAGTTTCACCAAGCTAAAAAATACAGGAAGACTAATGATTTCTCTGCAAATCTATTTAAGCCCAAACAGCTTCATGCAAAGTATAAATGCTAGGAGGGTCCATAGCAGCCAGACAGAACAGCAGGCTCAGAAACCAACTGGGGCAAGGTACACAGCCATCCCTTAACAGCACTAAGGCAAAGTTTCTGCCTGTGAAAGAGACAGAGTGTGGAACAATTGCTCAGTAGATCACTAGATAAAATTTGTTAAATACAAAAAAAGTTTTATTTATACTTCTGATAACCATCTCTCAACTCATCCTTCCTTGAACACATATCTAAGTATGAGGTCAAAGAAACAGAGTTCCCATATTCTCATAATGGTCCTAGAGGACAATGATAACAACGCATGCATGACACAGAAAGGCAATTACAAGGTGTTGTCTTATTTTCTGGCTAGTGGAGTTAAGGTACTACTTTTACATGAGTGATGGTTTTCCAACCAAAAAAACAGAAACTATTTTCCACCAGAATATTTATCCTCACTAACTATTATCTTCCTGCCAAATTTTCAACTAACAGTTATTTTTATGCCTAAACTACCAAGACAACTTTAATATTTTGGTGAGTGATGAAAACAAATGAATTCTCAAGTGAATCTGCACATCACTCAGCCTAGCTTAGTTTTATATACGTACCTGCAATTCCAAAAGTACTGTGGTGCTGTAATGCCATCAAAAACAATGGCTAGATTGCTCCTAGTTTGTTTACTTATTCTTACTAAAGAAGGCTGCAGCAACTGGTAAAAAACATTTATCCATGACCCTTCTCTGTCTGACACATCCAAAATTTTTCATTTCCCTATATCCCAATCTCATATACATCCTGTAAGTTCATGGCACCTCACCCACTCAGAGTCCTAGTATGATTTATATGCTAGCACCAGGCAGTGTTCTCAGAACAGTTATAACCATTAAAAATTTTCATCATTAATATTTTTCCTTATACAACACAGGGACGTGGCAGGGTTTGTCCAACACACACCATTTTAGCAATAGAGCAGGATGAAACCTAGAAAACACATGTTTTCCACTTTCTTGATCTAAGTGTGTTTTCTCATTGAATATCATCCATCAACAAAGCATATGACTCAAAGGCTACTACTACATAGAACATAATTTTGCAAGGTCCAAAATTCTAAGAAATCTGAAACTGAAATAAGGCCATCTTTGAAAACGAGAAATTATTCAACTGATAATCCTGCCAGCCAACTGTGCAATCATATGTTTGCTGCTCAGAGGTGGTCAGTATCAATGAAAAAGCTTCCTGTAAACAGAGATGAAAGCATGGGAGAAGGTACTAGTGCACTATAATCCAGGCATCTGTCTCAGCATTTCACTGGAGCATCTGTAGCTGAACAATATAAAACTGCACAGAAAGGATATAGGGTTAGGCAAAATAGTCTGAGAGCCACTCTAAGTGGTTTAATAAATAAATAAAAAATATTTTACCCTTAGACATATTTTCCAATCGTATTATATTCCTCTTCCAGGAACTTAGCAAGAGCAGTCATTTTCCATACTAGGAATGCTCCTAGTATACTAGAAGAGTCCCAGGAAAACTATCATATTCAATATTCATTATTCGGAATGCACAAGGGCAAAAAAAAAGAAAAAAAATGCTAAGCTCAAAATAATACTTTATTGTTTGAAAACTGTTACAAAATATCTTTTGCCTATATTCCAGGTACAATTTTAAATTTTTTATCATATTTGGCTTTTCTCAATATATTAAAAAAAATATCTAAAGATAAGCAAATCACTGACATCTGTCTGTTGCCACAGCTTCCACCTACCTTGGGAGCCATCATGCAGTTCAATGGATCTGAAACCATTTCAGATAACATTTTCTACAATGCTAGCTCGATTAGGTGATTCAACATCCAAAATATTGAATGTTTGCCTTCCCTAGTGTGGCTAGGGATTCCAGCAGGAATACTATTTTGAGAACTAAATCAAATGTTTAAAAAACTTAACCTACACATAGGTTAACCTGATCATATTATTTCATCATCAGAATATACCTATTGCAAGATCAAATCCATTTCTAGTTTATTGTAACTTACTGACATTACTGTGGTTACTCAGGTGCTAATTAAAATCTGGCTGTACTATTTAAATCCCATCTGTTCTCTCTTCCTCCCTTACCCTGTTGGGAGATTGGTTGGAATATTCATAGCCACGAGAGTAAATCATGTCCTGTAAAGATGGGTATCTGATTAATACATGAGAAAATGCAGGAAAACAAAGTTGTACTGCTATTGTGCAACAACTATGAATACAGTTCATAAATTCCTTAAAGTTGTTTTCACAGTTTGAAACTTTGAAGAGAAATCTTGCACTCTCTTAGACTTCCCAAATTACAGGTAATTTTTGTTTCTGTTTTCCAACTTTTCAACATTCATCTAAAATTATAGACAAATGAAACAGTATTTCCTGTTCTGGTATGCTTCAAGCACTCCTCTCAATCCTTCATGCTGTTTCCCTGTTTCAACATCTGAGGATCACGTTAGTTCTTCTTGTCAAAATATTGCATGATCATGGCTGCTTGGTTCTCTCAACACTCTTTCCAGAACCATTGTTTTCTGAGACATGGAATAAGATTATTATAAATGGGCAAATATAACAATTGCTTGGCTCATTCTATGATTCACATTCAAGTTCTGCTTTCCTGACTCACTGTATTGCTAAACTCCTAATGTCAGTCCTGGGATCACTGCTGGAGTGATCCAACCAGCTTAGAGCAACGACTGCAAATTCAGCTGAGTTTCCCAGGAAACACAAGCACAGATCTGAGCCCCATCTGCTGTAGGGTTCCCTTTAGATAGACAGTATGCATACATACTCAGTTTAGTTTTCCCCTTCCAGGGTATTTATATTCCCCTGAACCCAAAGGACTTGCATCTTCTTCATGTGCAGCCAGGCACAAATATGCACATCTTATCACTCAGGTAAACAGGTACAACCCTCTCACTATCCAGGACATGAAACATGCTAAGAATTGTGCCTCGGTGCCACATGGGTGACGAGTCCCAGCACTGTGGTATGGATGCAAACACCTACTCTAGTGAGGACTCATTTTGGATTAGTTCATGGGTGTGGTCCACACAGGTAACATAAGAACCTGAGAGTTTATTTACTTTGAAGCAGACGTATCATTGTAAAGTCCAGAACATATTTACGTGGAGTAATACTGATCCTACTCCAAAATATCTAGATGAATGAAAATTCTCTTGCAAACTAAATTCTATTGGAAAAAGGGAGAACAACAGTATTTGTCATAGGGCTGATAAAGTTCTGTACCAATAAGTTTACCTCTACTTGCTCATGTGCCACTGTAGATAGGCACATTCATTCTCATACTTTCCTGACTTACTCACCAAATCTCTGAAGAGTTTGCTGGTTTTTACTCTAAAGAAAATACTAAAGTTTTCTTGTGTGAGGAACTGATTTCGTTCTAGTTATGCCTCAACAATGGTTGTCAGACGCACGTAGGGGTGGGGTCTCACATGTGCCATTTGCAGAAGGCAGCTAGGAGAAGATAGGGTAAAGCCTCATCTCTGGGGGGACTTCACCTGGCAACACCTCCCATGAGGCAGTCAGTAGGAAACACTGTGGAGAGGCTTCTCCAAACAGGTCGCAAAAAGGTCTCCACCGATGGATGGCACAGGAAGGTTGGATGGGACCAACGGTCCCCTGTCAGCGGGCAGGCTTTGGGAGGGGCCAGGGGGACATAAAAACTGCCTCAGGGCTCGCTGTTGCTTGCTGGGGTTCGCTCCCTCCTTTGCCCTGGCCCCAGCCTGCCTTCTGGGTCTCCTGTCCTCACTGGTTCGCCCTCGCACCTGTCCTGCCTTCCTGTGCCCCTGACCGCCACCTTGCCACTTCACCCCGCGTCCTTGCCTGTGGCGGTGGTCCAGCCCTTTCCATTTAAGATGAGTGACACCCAGTGGGTGAACTTCTCTGCTCAGGACTCCACTCTTGAGGAGGAACCTGAGGGAGATGCAGAGGTTTGATAATCCACGCCCATGGGATGCCACTCACACCTCATCTCCACCCTGTTTCCAGACCTTTCTCCCTTCCTTGGTTCATGATTGGTTTCTCTGGTTCATGTTTTATAATAAGTTCATGTACTATGCAATTAGTTTCTAGAAAGACCTTAAGGGTTCCGTTTTGGATTTGATGTTCCGAGTTTGTTCCTCCTCCCTTGTTCCCTGAGTGGTCAGCTGTCATCCCTTGTCATTCCCTGGTTGGTTATCTCCTCTGTTCCTTCCCTTGTTTGTCTGCCCTTAAAAACTTTTGTTCCACCCTTGACGCGGGCTGTCTTGTCGGCTCCCGTCCGTGCCGCGTTTCCTCTGTCCCTTGAGGGACAAGAAGTAAAGCTTGGGTTTATAGCCACAAGCAGCCTGACTCTCTCCTCCTCGCCTCTGCCGTCGCACTGGCTTGCTGGTGGTAACACGCTCTTTTCCTCCCTGTCTTCTCTCTCTCTCCCCTCTCCCTCATTCCTTTCCATTTTCCTTTCTTCTTTTCTGTCTCTTCTAGTCCTCTTTCACTTAGTCAACTCCTTTTCCTTCTTGTTTTCATTACCAATAAACAGTTCTCAGATACAACGTTTGCCTCGTTTGGCTTAATTAAGTTCCTGACCATCCCGTTTCAAAACAACGCTCCTCAGTTCCCCGCAGTGGAACGCGACATCTTGTCACAATGATACCTCAATAACTAGGAGAGAATTAACTGAAATATGCACAAATTTGCCCAGAATTAATATTTTCAGCAAAGTAGTGCATCACTGCTACAATGCCCGTATAACCAGCACCTAAGACAGAACATTATGACTAGCAACAAAATTCAGTGTTGACAATGGAAAGAATATGTGAAACAGCACATGGCTGTAAGATGATTCATTCTAATGCCATTGAAGACATTAGTAATTTGGCTTCAAACTTAAATGAGGACATTTTAAGACCTTAAAAATGAAAACTAGGAAACAAGTCTGGAGCTAGCAATGTTGGTTATAAAAGAAGTCCATTTGAATTACAAAAGGAACACTCTTTAGAAAAATTGCAAAAGGGAGGCATTTGTATAACAGCAGATAAAAACTGGCACTCACTGAATATAAAGCATAATCAGTACCATTTGAAACACAAATTCTGTGGGGGGAAAAAAAAAACAAACCCCAAAAACCAAACTATTAAAAAATCCCCTAAGACAAATTTAATTATCCACTCACAAAAACCATGTAACAGTTGTTCTGTGATAAAATCCCATGTTATTTAAGATATATCAGAATAAGGTAAGTTTTCTAGGGTGGGGAGGAATTAAGTAGGGGATAGCACTAATTTAAGAGTTTTAACTAAATGACTGGAGACAACAGCTCTTTCAGTTAGATTTCCTAGTGTATCCAAATTTGTAGAAAATACAACATGGTAGAATGTTCTCTGGGTGATTCACTGTAGGAAAGCAATGATGCAGAAACTGGTATGCCCTGGAGGAGTAAGGTTATAAATTTTTAAAAAGGCAATACACTGAGCTATGTCGTATAGGAAAATGGGCAACTGTCCAAATTAGGAATAGGTAAATGTAAATTACCTTTGATTTCACCACTGGAAAAGCTGTCTTAGAGTATTTACTTTTCGAATATTGTTATCACACTGTATTGCAGGAAATTTGAATGTCATAAAGATTTATTTTTAAATTAATATAAAGGCAAAAAATGTTATAAAATTTGAAAAATCATTTCAGGACTTAGCTATCAAACTCTACATGTTGTGGCTCTACCAGGTGTATATTCAAACAATGGATATTAGCATTCTTTTGGACAGGGCAGGGAGAGGCTAAGTGATAGATAATCACTTATTAACCACAAATCTGGTTTGCAAAAGGAACCTCCTACACAGAGAATAAATAAATTTTGACCTCTCAAGAATATTGGTTTGAAATGACAGCAAATTTGAAGTTAAAAAAAACTTTAGTGAATGCATTATACTACATATCCTTTTCCAGTGCTTACAGAAGAGACAGCAAATACAGAGAAAGCATAGAAACATAGACTTCCTCGAGGTGTGCAGTCAGCCAATGTATTTGGATATGTGCCAAGAACCTGGAATGAAAAAGGGATAAAGAGCATGAAATTTTACAGATTCAGAACTGTTGAGTGAGCAATGAAATTAGAAAGCTTCATTTTCTGCTCTAGATGACCACTGTTCTGAAAATGGCTGGTGCCTATGTTTTTTTCTCATTCAGCATTCTCAGTGGGTTTTGGAAGATACTTCTGCCCAATGACAATGTTGAATCATCCTCATGTATAATATCACCTAGAGAGTGTCTTTTACCAATGATTACAATCTTGAAATTGCCTCTTTAATGGAAATAAACCTCAGAATTCTGGAGCACAGTAGTGCTGGCAGCTGTTAGCAGAATTGTTGACTTCACAGGTTGAAGAACATAGGGTAGACATCCATAGCTCCTAAGATAACTGGCACAAGTGTACTAGCACAGGTGTATGAGGCCCTCCTACAAAGTCTCTCGGGGAGAAATTGCCATGGGAAACCCTGGAACTCCCCTCCTCTGAAATGACATGTCGCCTTCATTCTCACAGTTCACGAGTGGAATCATTAACACAGAAGACAAAATACGAACTCCATGCACAGATGTCTGCATATAGCATCCTTTCCACAACACCATTATTCTTATTCACAAAGCTCTAGCATTTCAAATTATTTACAGAACAGCCTACACAGAGGGAAGCCTAGTCTGACAGTGCACCTTGTTTCCCTTGCACTATATTTTGGCCAGCATCATGTACTGAATCTTTTCCTTCTTTTCAAAATTGGACAGTTCTGTCATCATCATTGACTACCAGTCACTAAAACTTGGCATTCAGCTTTTCATTCCTTATTTGTCTTTCAGGTCAACCCTTATTCACACTGCTTATAATACTTTGGAAAAGAAAGATACTGATGCTAACTCAGGAAGCCTCTAAGCTGCAAACTGCTGGATAGAGAAGGTGCATTCTTTGGAAATATTATAGTAAATTGATTATGTTCTTATATTTTTAAATATGCATCCCCTTTTACCAGTGCTGGTGACAGGACTTTGTGCTAAGTAAACATGTGATCTGACCCATTATGGTCTTTCTTTTGTTCCTGGAGTTCATTCTAATCAAACTACTAAACCTAACTTCTGTTTCAGAGATGAAATAATATCACTTTGATCTCACCAATTAGAGGACATCAAATTATAAGCAGATTGCATCTCATCTATGTGAGAAAAGCTTTTTAGAAATGTTCCACATCCATCAATGAAAACACACAGGAAAAAAGCTTTTTTTTAAAAAAAGCCAAGTATACGGGAAAGAATTAGCATGCCTATATGAGGTATTTGTAACTGGTTTATCAAAAGTTTATCTCAGACTGGATAATGCCAGTAATCAGTAAACAGCCATAAATGTCTCTGTATCATCCACAGAATTCAGCCTTGCAGATATACCCTTGTGAATACTGTTCTCCTTAGAGCATAGGACGACTCTTTCCTCTAGCTTCTCACATTGTAGAAACCTGAAATGTTCACATGAGGTCCTGAGCCATTTCTTAAAAGGAATCCTCTCTAAAGCAAGTGTAAATTAATTCTTCTTGAAACCTCTAAAAGCTAAAAACTAGTTTCAAGTGATTATTAACAGGACCGAAAAAGTTTCACAAAACTTGTAGGCAAACAAAAAGGGCAGAAACAATGCCACAAAAGCAAGAGTATTGCTCGATACAGACAACTTCTGAGGGGCCAGCTAAACCTCCTGTAACTCATTTCCACAGCCACAGGTGACAGGCAGCCCGAAGTGACCCACGGTCATAATGACATTCTCACATTCAAGAGGACAGAAGACATAACGGCTTCACGTTTGCAAACAGCGCTGAACACTATGATTAAAATTAAACAAGGGCAAGCGTTAAGAGAAATGAAACCAGGGCCATAACAATACACAGCTATATGAGCCCTCGAGCACAGAAAGGCAAAATGGCAACCTGTCGTAAGAGTTCCCTTTCTACAGCTTAACAGGACAGACACAGATCCAAACTGGGGTCTGCTCAGCCAGGACCATGCCATGGGACAGGAGCACAAACACTTCACAACTGAAAGGGCTGATCTAGCCCAAAAAAAAAACTCCTACAAAATCCACACCTACTTCTCCTTTTGTGGTTATCTAAATAAGTTTTTATGTTATACTCACGACCATGATTTCTGCACATTTGTGCTGATCCAGCCATATTTTACTTCCCTCTCACTTACTTTCTGTCCTAAATTCCTCTTCCTGTGTCTGATAACTCTATTTAGTTTTTCCCAAGTAGTGTGTTTCTGACCCAAAATAAAAAGGGGGGAAGGGAGCAAGAGATAAGAGTTAGTACAAGAGGTATACCTTCTCCCTGGAAAATAGGAAGTTACTGCATCACATAAATGAAAACAAACAAGAGAAAATGGATTGAGAAAAATGTCAGACCACAGATACCCTTCCCACAGATAACCCTTCAGAGCACTTAGCAGCACACAGCAAACTTCCCATTATCCCACAGGTTCTTACAAGATGGACCCACATGAATTCCTTCCCATTAATCGAGGAGTCCTACACACTACCGTTATATCAGGAATGCACATGTTATGTGCATGAGTAAGAGTGGTGGAAATGAAGTTAAAAATATATCCATTTTTTCATCTGTCAGTGCAGAATATCTAGTTGTATAATTAGTTAGAATTCAGAAAGCAGCTTGGGCAAATTATTTTTACCCAAGAGTCACGAAAAAAGAAGATAGTTGCTATGTATCAGGAGGTATTGAAGCATTAAGATATTGGTAATACTGGGAAGAAACCTGGTTATTGTCACTATTTGGTTACTAAAGGTTATGAAAAGAAAGAGACAGTTGTATTTTTACTTCTAGCTTTTAAATGGATCAAGATTAATTAAATGACTAAGAATAGTTAAATAGGAATCAAGTTAGCTTTTGATGCTATAATTCCATTTTCTCTCTGTAGGTGTTCTTCTGACCTTGTCTGCCTTAGCAGCAACCTTTCATTTCAGTCTTCAGACCCTTTGCCAGCTTCTTCTCTTTCCTAAATTATCATAATCCTCTGTGAACGGTGGTAAAATCTCAGATATTCATGCAGCATTAAGATGGTTTTACTACCAAAAAGTTTCCAGCAGTATACATGTAGGAAAAGAAGCGACCACTTCAGAATGAGAACACCCATGCTGAAAAATGTGCTATCACTCTCCTGCAAGATGCTAGAAGGTGACTGGACATTTGCTGTCCGTGCATATTAGAGAATCATGGGGAAAAGAGAAAAGGTTGTCTTGTTGTGCTTTTTTTTTTTAATTAACATCCCTCCTAAGTCAGGGATCCATGGAAATTCAGAGCAGTATTTCTGAGATATGAGGTGGTTAGGAAACACTCATATACGTTTTTATGCAGATAATGCATGATCCTAAGAAATAGCTGGATTGAGACAGACAAAAATATATGTTCCTATGAAATCAGTAGAGGACCAGGATTTCAGCATTCTCTGAATGATTACAGTATTCTGCTCAGAATCAGAATGAGAAGTGGAGTACCAAGATTTACACCTACTTCAGAATATGGCAGAAAGAAAGAAGCAAAGTTCAGGCTCATTGGAAATTGAGGCTGCTTTATCAAAATAAAAGAACCTTCAGCTGATGAAAGCAGGAACCAATCAACTGGTGCTTAAAACTAAGAAAGAAGATTATGAGTAAGCTTTAAAACAAAAAAAGTAAGAAAATACCAATGTGGGAAAAGACACCACACCATATGAGGTAACATCTCTGTTACAGATGAAGAAGAGGAAACTCAGCACAATTGGTATCAGAGGACGGGAGTTGTCAAACAGGCAAACAGAAAACAAGCTGGCACTTTAATCAGAGTGCCAAGAGAACAAAAAATTTGGTACACATGCTTCTACAAGAATACTGGAAGGCATAAGAAATATGACGACAGCACCACCATATTTAGTCCTAAATTAAGGCTTGGACATCCTGGACATATTGGAAACTAGTGAATAACCCCTGATGCTGGCATACAAAATACACAGGAAAAAGTAAAGCAACTAACTATATCAGAGGAGATAGGGTACTTTTGTAGGTTAAAGAGACCCTAATAAAAACAAATAGATGAGCTAAGTACCTCAAAATGTAGCATAGATTCTATAGGGCTTGAAATATCAGGCCTACACAAAAAGGATGAGTGGGAGTCTACTGTTGGAATGGTGACATAGTTTCTGATGTGCTCAGGGACATGAGGCAACACATGCAGCAGCTATGACAATGATGTCAGCTTTTGGCTATCTCTGTGTAGGTACAGAAAATGTATCAGGCTATAATACAATGACCAAATAAATTACACCACTAATTATTGTTCCATGGAGCAAATAGTTAGATAGTCCTCAACAGAAGATGCAGTGCCTGACTTGGTTCAAAAATCTTGCACAGTGAAGCAGCCCACGTATAACAGCAGCCATCTCATGCCTACAGACAACATCTCTGCAGAAGTGGGAAACTCTAAATACCCACCACAACGTCCTCAGATCCAAGAGGACATAAAAATAAGAGTCACGTTAAAAAACCCACAGGGAGAGCTGAGATAACTAAATCCTTAGAAGTGGCTTCTTGAGGACACCATCACAGGAACAGAGCCACTTTCTCAAGGAAAGGCTTGAGAAAGGGCTGAGGAAAGCCAGGAAGGAAAGGGAGTAGATTATATGCACAAAGACAAATTTCCAAAGACTGAAGTCGTGTATAAAAGAAGAAAGCAGAAAGTCTGATGAGCTGTGAGAGATTAGGTACAAGCACACCGTGAGGCAGGCCAAAAAAGTGATTGAGAAACAACTAAAGTAAAACTAGCACTACATTGTTCTTGAGACACAACTGGAGCAGAAGCCTGCCAAGGGCTATCTGAAGATCAGGGCACAGAAAACAGAAAGAAGAGCAAGAAGAGCAGTCCTTTGCAGAAGTACGTGGAATAACTAGACAGCTTTGAAAGGAAGCACAAACTTGCTTTGTGAGCAACTCAGGGAAGGATCTGTCTGAAATGCAGCTGAGCGTAGAACAGGCTATAGAAAGATTTGATTAAGTGAATACAAAAAATTTGCCAGAGTCAGATTATCTCCACCCAGAAGAGCTAAAAAACTCCAGAATGAAGTAAATAAGTAAGTTATAATAATGAGTGGTACACTTTCAAATCTAAGTTCATATATTATGATTGGCAAATGGCCAACAGAGAATTCTGACCTAACCTATGTTTTTTCTACACCGGGAATACCAGTTGCAGGTTTTGTCCCTTCCTCCTAAGCAGTATATGGAAGGCACAAAAGGTTTAGGATAACCAAGGATGACAAAAGTTCTGGAGAACGTGCAGAATGTCTCCTTTATATGAGGGATTAAGAATAAAGTAAACTGGAATTGCACTCTTAAAAAGAGGCACATTAGAGAGAGTATGACAGAGATCGGCCACATCATGAATTAAATGGAGAAATGGGTGGATTTTGACTCTTTACCAGCACAAGAACCACAGGGCATGAAATGAAGCCACCAAGAGCCAGGTTCAAAACAGAGATACTTTTTCATATAACAGAGAGCTCATTGCTAAATTATTTTCCAGATGCTCTAAATTCACTTGGATTCTAAGGGACACAGAGAAAACTTAGACAATCAATCCATTAAAGTTCACTAAATACTCAAAAGCCCCACTTGGCTCCTTAAATCCCTAAATTAACTGAAGGCAGGGAGAGTATTCGAGGGAGCATATGCATTTGCTTTTCCTTCTCTCATGTTTGTTACCTTTCTCCTTGCTAGCAACATGATTGAGCTAAAAGGAATGGAAGTGCATTCTTATCTTTGCGCTTTTTCAGTAGGAGGTTCCAGCACATGTAGAAAGAAGAAGCCACAACACATCTTTCACCTATTCAGTGTGTCCTATCCCACAGGCTCCCAATTACTGCTGTGTGCCCTAATTAGGCTGTGCTGTTCATAATATGCAAATAGCCAAGGTCTGTCCAGAGGCTGCACAGTCTCAGTACAAAACAAGAAAGGGGAAAAAGTGCAAAAGTGCCTTTTTCTTTTCAACAGCACTTGGTTAGATTGCACCAGAACTGACCCTAGATTCAGCACATTGTCTTGGAATGCTAACAGGCAAATATTATCATGTGCAGAGAATCATTCTAAATTCATATCTGTTTACGCAAATCCTGTCAAGCAGAAATGTTTACCTAACCAAAAGTCCTTTTAATAAACCTAATTATTTTCTTCAAGTGTCCTGAACAGCAGTGATATACATGAAATAGTTCTATCCTGCTGGATACTGCAGTTCTTACCCCTTCATACAGTTATGCATCTGGCTCTAACAAAATAATAATACTTGATTTAAGAAACGTTATAGAACTGCATTATAGGAAGTCTAGTGACACTGCCAGTAATTAAGGTTGTGCAACAGCTCTTTTCATATTTTCAGCTTCTTACAGCAGTTTGGGCTAAAATTTATTGCAGTGATTTGCTGTGCTGTACACAGGATAAATTTTTCCGTGGATAATCTGTGATGTTCCCAAGGACAACACTGAGAAAAGTACATCCATTGTCCTTTTACTGACCATTTCAAATACTTCTGTATTCTCAAGCAAAGTTCAAAACACTGGAGTTTGAGCTGCATGTCAGAAGGATCTTCAGCTTCTCTGTGAAATTTTACTTCATTTTGATCAAATTAGATAGTTGTTACCAGCTAAAATCTCACAGTCTAAGAGGAAAATTATTCTTGAATCTCATTGCACATATTTTAAGAACCTCTACATTCATATCAACTTTCAGCTTGGTTACTGCCTTTTACCTTAAATAGCACTCTCCATTACCTGAAGATTACAGTCCTTGATTCAGAGTATTCTGTCATATCTCTCATACCTCTTCCAGATTTCTTCCTTTCAAATTACAGTTTCTGCATTTTTTGCTCATCTTCTAGTTCAAACCAATTTTCTAGCACATGTGTGACCCGAACAAAAATTATATCAAATAAAATGAATAACCGTATACAATTGAATAGATACTTCTCTGCATCCCAGGATATGAGAGTCACTGAGGTGGAGAGACCTTGAGAGATTCATTAGTTCAACCTCCCTGCTCAAGCAGGGGCAGCCAGAGCATGTTGCTTAGGACTGTGCAGAGCCAGTCCACATAATATCTCCACAGGTGGAGACTACACAACCTCTCTGGGCAGCCCGTTCCAATGCTTGACCCTGCCTTACTGTAAGAAAAGTTTTCTCCTATATTTATGTAGAATTTCTTGTGTTTCAGTTTTTGCCCATCACCTCCTGTCCTTGGGCACCACTGAGAAGAATCTGGCTCCGTCTTCTTTATGCCTGTATAATGTGTGTATACAGCTGCCTCCCATCAGGTGCTAATACAGATTGGTGAGAATGCCTCAGGCTTCACTCTAGGCTGAACAGACACAGTTCCTTCTGCCCCTTGGATGCCCCAGTCCCTGAATCATCTGTGTGGCCCTTTGCTGGACCAAATGCAGTACATCCATATCTTTTTTGTACTCTGAAATACCCACTGAAACACCTGAGCATATTGACTCGATTACAGCTGCATTAATGGTATCCATTCGTGACCATCCAATTAACAACCACTACACTGATATATGCCTACAAACACCTAAACATATCTAAGTATACCTGACTTGAAGTATTCTTTAGTTGACTTCAGGCAGGGAGATCTCATTTCATAGGGACAACTGACCATATTACTTGCCTTTCATTTTATAGCATTACTATTCAGTTTTACGGTTTAGTAAATTGTGGAGTTCTGTACAGACCTTATGCTTTAGGGATTTTAATCTTAACCAATTTAGTTAATATTTTTTCCCGCAGTTTTTCCCCAAATGCCTCAACTAATGTTCATCAAACCAGTTGGGTTTTCTTAGTCTGGAAAATCAAAAGAAATAATCAGATTACTGTGCACAATCAAATTTGGTTTTATTTTAACTAATTTTTTCTTTATCACATAGTTTTTAATCCCTCCTTCCTTCAAAATGTGGTCTAAAGCTTAGCATATAACTGAAGACAGATTGCAGTTAACCACTCATCTTTTTTTTTTTTTTTTGCAAATAACAGATACTGTCTTTACCAGTATATAATCACAATATTTACAATTTGACAGATTATAAAAATATCAGCCTTGGAATCTCAAGAGTAATATCTCTCAAATTATTTCATCATCCTACTTTAAATAGACTGAATTGTAAGTTTTAACTTCCTGTGTAAATCAGAGGTGAATTTAAGATTGACACTTTAGCCTCAGGATTACATATGAATTATTATGAGGTTAGATATTTAAAGTGCTTTATAATGCTAAGTGCTGAGAAAAATAAGGTCTCAAAAGACTAAATTCTACTAATCTAATTTTTATCCCATCCATAAAATCTCTAAAATAGAAATACTACTGCTCTCTTTTCCTCAGTGATTTTGAAATGGCATCTTATATAAAACCACAAAAAGATTTAAAAGAAATTAATAAAGTTATTAATCTCCATAACATTTTAACAACAATATTTAAAATAATGACTTTACCATACATTACACAGTGATGATGAAACATGGACTAAATGTTCATCAGTTTTGCCTCTTGTATTTTGTGCCAGAAAAAGAGATTTTAGAAGAATTATCATGCAATCATGTCATTAGAATTTTACCCTATACTCGGCATAAACAATAAAGCTGAACTAAGAATGGAATAGCAGTTCTTATAATTTGCAGTATTCATATTTCTGCTTTGATGTTCAGTATTTATCTGATGAACACATTACTGAAAAAGTAATTAAAAGCATCCTTCTCATTTGCAGTAAGGAATCAAGTATCTATATCTACCTTGTTTTACTAAAATACAGTCTCACTGCTGAAATAATACTTTATGTCAATGGAGAAAACACATTGTTTCTCAGGCAACATGCTGAACATGTGCCAATAGACATTGTCTGACACACTACAGAGTGTTGTGGTATCTGCCATCAAGTATCAAATTGGATGACAAAAAAAAAAACCACCTTTCCTTATTCTTATACAAAACAGCATTCAAAAATGAATGTTAAGAGGGAAAAGGAAGGCAAGCAAAACTTACAGAAAAACCACAACAAGCACAGCATTCTTTTTAAAATGTTTTCAGAACTTCCTCTTAATTTGCAGTTGAAAAAGCCTATGGTCACCAAGAATTTATTTGAAACTGCTCTGTCTAGTTTCCCACTTCTCTTCCTGAATCAAAGCAATAAGGACAAAAAGAAGGTGTATGCCCAGGGGAAGCAAGGTCAAATGACACGGGAAGAATACAGAGATGGTGCTTGCCACCATAGGGAGGAAATTCATGCAGCCAAAGCTCAATGGTGGGGGACAATAAAAAGAGTGTTTTCAAATATATTAATGGCAACAGGCCAAAAATATTGGCCCATTACAGGATGAGCATGGTCACCTCACAAACAGGGACATGGACAAAGCAGAGATGTTTAACGCATTCTTTATCTCTGTCTTCAACAGCAATGACAGACCAAGGAGGGCCTCAGTGCCCTGAGCTGGAGGACCATTACTGTGAGATTGATCAACTCCCAGTCAACCCTGAAAGTGGCTCCAGCTGGTGAAGGGCCTTGAGAAGAAGCCAGCTGAGGCCACTTGTTCTGTTTGGCCTGGAGGAGACCAAGGGGAAACCTCATTTCAGCTACAACTTCCTTGTGAGGGCAAGAGAAGGGGCAGGCACTGATCTCTTCTCTGTGGTGCCCAGTGACAGGACCTGAGGAAATGGCCTGAAGTTGTGTCAGGGAAGTTTAGGTTGGATATTAGGAAAAGGTTCTTCACCCAGAAGGTGGTTGGGCACTGGAACAGGCTCCCCAGGGAAGTGGTCACAGCACCAAGCCTGACAGAGTTCAAGAAACATTTGGACAATGCTCTCTTGCTCACATGGTCTTCAATGGGAGCAAAAAAGCATGAATTTTTCTAATATATTTCCTTTCTACAATGCTTATTTTCTGATTTAGAGGGTTCTTGGCCTTCCATTTTTCAGTAGTTCCTTCCTAAACCTAAGCCACTGCTTCAGTGGGACCAGAAGTACTGTTGGCAGGTTGCACGGTTTTCTGATCCAAGACTAAAATGCACACGTACACACAGCTCTCACAGTTACTAAGTTTTTTTTAGATCTGTTCCCTGATCTAGATTACAGTACAGTTCAACAGACAGCGAGTCTGCTCTACAGAGGGGCTGACAGTAACTCTGTGAGAATCACCAGCAGGACAGCCGGAATGTCTCAAGTCAACATTGCTAATAGACTGTTCATAAAGTGAAATCACTGCCTTACGTATTTTCATGCCATGTCAACATTCATAAACTGTGCCCATAGCCTTTTTGGCTGTAGCCTACTCATTTTTAAACAGGTAAATTCATTTTAGTATATCTGTGGATATTCTTATTAGCAACTAATTTTTATTTTAATTATTTTTTAAATACAAAGTCAGCTCCAAACTCCTTCTCACCTGAAATGATTTTCAAATGCCCACAAAAGACATACACGTCTGACAAGGTCCCCTGGGGAAGAAATAAAAATTGCAAAAGTCTCTGTAAATACATACAGACATGTACAACTGTATACACACAAAGCTAGCAGACATTATACACATCTGCAGAACATGTTCATAAGCTGCTTTGAAGACAGAAATGATACATAGATTTAGTTCTTCACTGTTAGCAGTGGGAAATAAAGAAATTATTATTTTAATGACCACCTTTTCAAATCAGTTGTATTGCATTTCAGCAGTCAGTAAAATAATGTGGCATATTAGAAAAGGAAATCAGAAAGCATGATAAAAAGGTGCTTAAAACCTAGAAGACCAGGATTTAATTTTTGTAATCTCAAATAGCCACTTCTGGGAAAATGGGGTTTTAAAAAATAACAACTTGGCCCAGGTCTTACCACCTACAAATCATCTGCTAACTAATTACAAGTTTGTCAAAGATTCTAACACGCAAACAATAAGAGATATCACATGCTCTGTGTGAACTTACCGATGTCTCCTGTCCACTCAGGCTATGTGAACATTTGTGTACACTATGTTATTACTTTATGAAAAATTTATTAGGCTCACACACTTCCTAGCTGCTTACATATCTGAATGGATAGAGCAGGAGGAAAGGAGTAACAGGTGTTTTATTATACTGCCTCTGAGAACACATAGTTCAAATAATTTCACCTTGCCCAATATTAAAATGTAATAATGTTTCTTTTCAAATAGTAAAGATTTGATTAAGAAAATTATTCGTTCGAGATCTTCCAACTGTGAAAAAACATCAAAGCACACATAAGAGTATACATATATTTTATTTACACATATTTTTAAATGTGAGTTTTATCAGGGAAAGAAACTATTTCTCCCCCATTTCATTCCATGCTGAAAGTTCTTTCTCCTAAGAAAAGAAATCATATTATCATTATAAGGTCCATCATCTCCCAGGGCCAATCTTCCAGGCCTGAGCCTCATTTTTCCATTGTCTCACTCAGATAGATGCATATACATACAAATTATACTAGAAATCAGTGCAGGCACACGTACACACACCACTGAAATAATTCTTTAAGAAATGGAACACTCAGAATTCAGAACCGTAAGAAAATAACAAAATACAACAGGCTTCATATTGACTACTAAACCTACAGAGATTATAATGCATATACCTATAGCACCCCCTGGCCTCCAGAATTAAGGGAGTTGATGCAAAAATTGAGACTCTAATTCTTAAAGAGAATTCCTCAGCAACATAATGAGAACACAATGAATTATCACAGGAACTCTGCAAAGTGATTTCTCTGAAGATTGCAGTCCATAATATGCAATTATACGAAATATAAATGAGAATATTTTCTTCGTCCAATCCAGAGCCAGAGATCCTACTACACACAGCTGACTATTCCACTTCCTAATTCCACGCAAGGTTGCAATATGAGCATTGGAAAAAAATGAGAAATCTGTAGATCCCCCGATACACACTACTAAATGTTCAGGATAGTAAAAGGTACAATGAAACTAAAAACCTAAAAGCTTTGGCAAGTTCTGTTTCTGATTCAATCACAGTGACACTATAGAAAGCGTTGTGCTTTTTTCCATTAGTAAAAGATGTTGCTAAGAGTACCCAGACAAACAAACAGCAAGAGAACAGAAGGGGGAAAAAACCAAGCAAAAATGTCTGGAAATAAAAAATGCACAAGGTGTCTAGAGGGTGCTTTCATCTGAGAAGATTGATACAGAAGTTGTTTTGCAAAGAACTAGAAATCTTTTAAAAAGTAGACAGACTTTTAAAGCCAACAGTAAGCTGAAGACATAATGTTAAAAGTTTCAAGGATGTGTCTATTAATGGAATAGATATGCCCAGTAATACTCCTAGAACAAGGCTTCATATTACTATAGCAATATCAGCATGGAAATTTCAAGAAATACATCAATAGTCATTAATTAATGTCCAATCACATCCATCTGATACTACCCCACCTAAGTAAGAAATCACAATGAGAAAGGTTCCTGAGAATCCCACAATTATCAGCAGAGTCAGAATTAGAGTGAGTGGACAATGGGTCAAGAGTAGTAGAGAGCAAGAGCTATGCCCAACCTGTGCATGTGAAAAAGATCCAGGAAAATTCATTTCCTACTCCTGTATGTCAGTCAGACAATTTATTTTCTTCCTAAACACTGCTCACTTTCATAAACTACAACCTAGCACAATGACAAGTGTGTCTGAGAGGATTGCCTAATAGGAAATCTCTTCCTTGAAATTTGCCTAGAGAATTACATCTTTTCTAATTGCTAATTATCCCCTTCTTAGATACTTGCTTCTTTTTTTCAAGCTTCTGACCTTAATATGTTTTCACCTGCTATCTCAAAGATATTTCTATTATAAAGCTGTTATTCATAAACAGAAATTAATAAACCATCACCATTTATAAGGCTGATTGTCTTTGGTTGAGACTAAGCCAGATGTTCTCCTGGAGCTCTCCGACAACTTAAGGGTTGGTTTAATTTTTATTATTTCCAATTTTTCAGTTGTGGCAGGCTCACTTAGAAGTAAGAAATAGATAAAGAAAGCATGTGTCTCTTTTGATAGATTTTATAAATATTTCAGATCTTTATATCCAACAACATTCAGCCTCCAGCTATCTTTACAAGAAACAAGCTATTACGGAATTTTTAAAAAGCCATTCAGGTAAAAGATGACACCCTCTTCTCTGCCCATATAAGAATAATCTGAAAAAGCTCGTGTGTGCATGAGTGTCTTTATTGTTTCCCTAATTCATATGCAGGAAAAATTCTATTGAAAGGTGCCAGGGAAGCCCTTTAATAACCTAAAAAAA
>VXAD01003546.1:662365-676449 GCA_013399195.1 Dicrurus megarhynchus | reverse complement strand
AAAAAAAAAACCAACCCAGAAATCTACACTAAATACCAGTTTGAGAAACAACATAATTTGAGAATAGCAATACTTTTCAGAGAAAAAGCAAAATATAGTTTCAGATCTGAAAGGAAAGATGTTGAGGGGAGAGCAGGGGAGTAAGAGCCTGTCCTGGTCCCAGGAGAGGGTTAATTTTTGCAGTAGCCATGAGGTGACATGGCTAAGACCCAGAGTTATTCTTTACAACCTCACATCATTTTCCAGGGACGGGGGAAGGGCTCTCTCCTGGGATCAACACAGCACAACACGCCGAGGGAGCAGTGAGGTACTGCCTGTTGTCAAGGGGTTCCATGTGAATCGTTCATTTCTTGCACCCTCTGTCATTGGTATTGTTGGTGTTACTGTTGGTTTTCTTATCTCATTGCTGTTTCCAGTAAGTTGTTCTTATCTCAGACTGTGATCTTTACCTTTTATATCCCCAATTCTCATCTCCAGCCTGCCACAAGGAAGGGGAAGGGGAAAATGAGCATCCCCAAACCATGACAGAGACAAGCAGCATCTCTCCAAAATTAACTTACTGATATATGACATTAGTTTGTGCTAATGGCATCGTCATTACAGACAAGAATATTTAAATATGCATGTGCATGTATGCACACACACGTATATATGCATGTGTATAGATATATACAGGTGTGTGTCTATCTATATATATATATAGATATACACACACACACATTACTATATTCATTAAAGAATGAAGCCTAAGTTTTTCACGCTATTTGTTCAGACTCAAAGGAAGCAACTGTTCTCCAAAGGAAAAAACCAAGATACTTCAAAGGTACTTACAAAAATGCAGCTTTGTGATTCACCTCTTCCTCACAGATTTTGTGGCAGTTTGAAGTGAGAATAAGCTGCAGAAATTGAAAGCTGTCAAATTTATCTGAGTTACGCTTTTGACTTCCGTGCTCTCTGAAAACACTTTTGCAACCAAAACCATTTTCAAACCATGAAATTAATCAAAGTTTCCGAAACCATTCAACACTGAGAAAATAGAGACTTCTTCAACATCTGAAGATGTCACTGTTCTGGCTATGCTTCTCTTCCCTTCTCAAGACAACATGGTCAAACCTTCCTGCCACTCACAAGAGTTGTGGATGTGATAGAGCTGGTAGCTGCAGGATCTAGGAATAACTCCCAACAGTCTCTGCCTTCAGCAGACCTGTCAGCAAGAGGGACAAGGGCTATCCCTAAAGGAATCAGGGAGCAACACACATGCAGGGAACTACCACACAGGACAGAAAGTGCTGTCTTGGTCAGAAATGTCACCACCTGAGAAGGTACAGGGAACATGGAGGGACAGTGAAGAAGGTAAGGCCTGAACAAAAGAAGATAGAGAGCAAAAAATAAAACAGGTAACAATGAGAAGGAAACAAGCAAGAGGAAAAAAGGTGATGACTGTCAGCCAGTAGAAAGTCCACCAGCAAAGGGACTGAAGAGTTTCCTTCTGAACCAGGCATCGAGTGGTAACTTTATGTTGAAGGGAAATAGTGTGGAAACACACAACTAACAACGCTTCAGCCTGTGGATTACATCTTGCAGCAACACAACTGAATGCGCCTTCCAGCCTGAGCCAAACCACAGCACATATCACCAGAGCATCTTTACAGCAGTGCTGGGAGCAATTCAGCTCAGCCAGTGGTGAATTCTTCCTTCATTTCCCCCTGCTTCCAGGACAAAGAAAGCTCCAAAGACAAGTAAGATTACTTCAAGTATTCTTCACCAGCATTTGCTATGTTAACATTCTGCAGAAGGGATGGGCTTGCCAGCAGACCAAGAAATCCTTCACCAAGATGGAGGGTGTCTTCTTTAGGCTTCACATTGCCTCATAAACTGACCCCCAGATCAAACACAAAACATAACACAGTCAGGGGAGGTAGTTTTACCTCATTGGCTGACACATCTGGGTCAACTAAGACAAGAAAGTTGTTCGTTCAGAGACATACCATCAACAGAATGGAAAATCAACTTGCCTGTTCTGGTTGCCAAGCAATAATGAAGAAAATTGCTGAAACCATCAATCATGTACACCCAGAACAGGCTAATATGCTTCAAAGTTAGAAGGCAATTTAGAGGTGAGTTATTTTGCTATTTCAATTTAACAGTCATTTTAGTATGAACAGACCAGCTCTGTTATGAGGATGGGAGAAAGGAAGGAATAGAAAAGATGGAATAGAAGCAAAGTAAGTTTCCATCAAGTAGGAAGTAATGTCAATGTTCTCATTTACCAGACAGGGTAAGGTTCATGGTTTAAACTTCATAAGTGTCAATGATTTTGAAACCATCTATGAACTCAGACAATGTAGAACAGTGGAAGTATTTTGTATTAGCTCTTCATTTCATTAGTAGTATTTCTTCATGTCCTTACTGACTGCTTTTTCCAAGATAGCAATATCAGCAGTTCCATGAAGGTAAAGGGAACAGGCTGCAAAAATGTTACCAGTCACGGTATCCACAGTTTCTTTAATTCCAATACTAGAATTCAGAAGTTACACGAGAAACAAAAACAAAGGGGGAAAAAGGGTGTTAATAACTACATTCCTGATGATTCCAGTGGTACATATATGTTCAATAGAACAGACTCTTTCTCAAGGTAGGTTGTTTTAATACTAATATGACACTAAACAAACACAGAGTCAAGAATAGTAACCTTGATAATGTAAATCATTCTTTAGAGCTATTAACTGTGAGTAGAGATGTAAAAGACTGAAAAAGGAGGACAGAGAAAAAGAGAAGCCAAGAAAGAAAACTGCATGAGAGTTGTGGGATGTGTAGACAAGGTAAGGAAACAATATAAAAAGAAGAATGAGTGATAAGAAAGTGAAACACAAGATAAAAGTGGTCATAAAAAAAGGAAGGCAGCAGAAACAAGGGCATAGATCCAGAAAAGCTCTTATGTTCTTAATGTTAAGTATGTTATAAAATATATGAAGCCCACTACAAATAAAGCTAGTGATATATGTTAAAAGATGGGAATTTACAATCAAGGAAAGAAAAGTAACAGATCAAAGAACAATAATATCCAAAGACAGAATAAAAGAGTTTGACAGAAGAGTAGAGCAAAACTAAATATAGAGTGTGAGCCATCCTTGTCACAGGGCACTTACTTCTGAATTTTCAGTGCTAAAGAATCTTTGGATACCCTAAAAATCTTAAACAGTAGTTTCTCAAATCAAAAATTGCTGGACCCAGCTTGGGGAAATTACATATCATTTGACAAAAGAAGAAGAGATAATAATTTAACAAAAAAAGTTTACAATCACAAGAATGCCACTGATAACAACTAGACTGAAAGAAGATGTAATTGCCTCAAGACTAAATCATACATATATATATACACACACACAGAATCCCTTTCTCATTTTAAAGAACAGTTTCACAGTTGCATGAAAGCAACAAGGATTAAAATCAATTGAAAGCAAACATTTGCCTAGAGCATACAACTGATGTTTGAAAATTTTTTAAGCATACTTTACTGGTTCTTGGGAAAAGCTATAATTCACAAAAATATCACAGCTGAACAAACAAAAAGGAAAAGTAAAATTTGGTTCACCTTTGCTTTAAAAGACGAACAAGTGAAAAATTATAAATTTAGTAATAGTTTGGGATAATAAAATTTTGGATAGTCAAATGACAATGGCAAGATTAAACACATGCAGAGAATATATTCATAGAGTGAAAACAGATATAAAGGCAGCATTTCAGGAATTCTAGAAAATTAATAACTAATCTAAATAATAATTAATAACTAAAACAAAGGGACACAAAAATAAGGCAGTAGTTCAGGCAAGGAAAGTTGTTTTCTGAAATATTTAGGAAACAAAAGAAATCCTAATATTGACATCAGACAATTCTTAAAATGAAACTGGTATTCTCAATAACAGTAATGCAAAAAAACCCACAGCAGCATTCAGTAAGTCTGTTCTGGTTCAGAAAACCAAAGTTTTAATTTAGAAGTAGAGACTAATAAAATAATACCAACCAATAGCATTATGTGAGTATATTATATATAAGTATACAGTGATTCTTCTTAAATTCACCAAATAAATCTTAATTCAAGATGTTTGCCTGATAAGAATAATAGCATTGTGTAATATATTTTGCCTACTGTAAGGCATGTGATACAACATTCCAAGAATTTGGTAAAACAAATCAAATTGCCATCTAATAAAATTAAAGAAAACTGTTTACTAAAAATTTTTTTAAATTTTTTTTTAAAAAATGCAATGATGAATGGAGAAGAATCAACAACCAAGCATTCTCTATTGCAATTCACAGGTTTTGTTTGTATTTTCCTCAGGGTCATGAATGCAAGAATAATAGCATTACTAACTAGATGTGCAGAAAAAATACAGTACTTGGAATAATAAATACAAAAATACTGCTTTTAATCAAGAGATACAACATAGAATGTTTCATAACCTTCCTTCAGGAAAACAATATAATTTCCATTACAGCTAAATATAAAAGCATGTATGGGGGGTGGGGAGCGGGAAGGCATGTGATACAAGCCATTTGCTAGGCATGCTACTCTGTCCTGAGGAGAAGACTCAAAAAGATTTTCAGCACTAGCAGACAGCCAAACAGGAGCTGTCAATTTTACCCTGTGCCCACGGAGTTTGGTAATCCTGGTGTAATATAGCTCAGTAAGGAGAAACACAACATCAAGTAGAGTCACATTTGCCTCTGTTTGTCCCTGACACACCACCTACTGGGAACACACATGTGAAGACTAGAAATGAACAGCCCTTTTTAACAGCACAGATAATTTCCTATCTGAAACCTGTGCCATGCTGATACTAGACTCATAACAAGTAATGAAGCAGAGTTGCTCTCCTCAACCAGCTACATTTCAAAAATTTTTGGAGAGCTCCTACAGGTTGTGCTACAAAACAAGTCAGCAAAGATGGTCAAAGCAGGTCTTTTCAGTCACACAAGCTCTAGAAACAGGACTGTGCTCATTCTGTGGGAATTATCTGTAAGGCAAACTCTACAGCAAAGAGATGTTTCCCAAGGTCTGTCTCATGAAGCCTCACAGCATCCAGATGCCAAGAGCATAGACAAGAGGAGAACAACATGATGGACTGCAAGACACAGTGATGTGAGAAACCTAAGCAGCACTGCCACTCAGAGCTTCCTACTTCTGCTGAGGCATTTCCAGCTTCCTCTTCTTCTTGCTTCATGTAAGTGCAAGAAGGTGGTGGCTTTATTTTAACGACATGTTCTTCAAATGTGCAGAATCCCCATCCCAACATATCAAATTCAGTCACTTGGTCACCACATCAATGAGAAAGATACTGTCAGATTGGAGGGTATCAGAAAATAAAATGTCTAAGCTAGTCTAGTAACTTGCCAGCAACTGATAAAGCCACTAGGACAATTTAGCTGACATGTTTCAGAATACAACATACTAAAAAGAAAATAGCAGAGGAGATGCATGATACAGCACAACTTAAGAAGACATTTAGAATTAATAGCAGGAAACAAAATGTAGCTGTCAGAAAACATTCTTACCAGCAGTAGATACTCAGCTGCATGACACTGTTTTGAGGGGAGGAAGAAGAAAGACTCACTGATGGTACTCTTAAAAAGCTAGTAAATTCAAACATATCTGCCCTGAGCAGAACACGGAAGGGAACACCCAGTACACTTCTACTATTCCTGATTCTTCCAACTATGCTGTAGCTGGTGACTGGCGATACAGAATATATATTTGGCAAATATATATTTGCCAGAGATGAGACAAACTATGTCAGCAGACAGAAAATGGTCCCATACAATCAAGTAAATATGGAAGTTGTGCATGATTACAAAACAAATGCTTTAGACGCTATTAAATGCTTCAGAGAGCAGATAAACACATAACCCACAAGATAAGCAAATACTAATTTGACAGGGCCTCATAATTTGGAATTTTGCTACCAAAGAGCCAGTTTTTAATAGCAGCCATAAAGCCCTTAAATTATGCATTTATGCAGGAGAAAGCAAAGCCTACAAATCCCCTAAAATACTGCTTGATTGGAAAAAATAGGAAATTAAGAAGTTGCAACAAAGGAACTTCCAAGCAGACAAACAGAAGGACAAAATATTTGTATTTAGTACACAATATATTGAGTGATGCAGAGCAAACATAAGGAAAACCAAAACAGCTAACTACCAATGTAAGACATTATTTGAAGCAGCCCTTCAAAAAAAACCCTGAAGCTGCTGTCTTAATGAGGACAATAAAAGACAAAATAAAACTCTGGCAGACTGAATGTAAAAATGCAATCAGCCAAGCCAAAAAAGGTTTGACAAATAACTTGCAAGGGTTTTTTTTTACATGTTAGGGTAGTAAGAGTGAGGGCCAACTGCAATGAGTTGGAAAAGGATTTCACAATATAAATTATGGAATGAAATGGCAGCTGGAATCCAATAAAGATCTGAAGGTTAAAGAGTATATTAAACAAATGATGACTAAAAATTCAACTCATTTAGGCTAAAAAACACCAAAAATCAGAGGAAAGCTGATTACTCCCTATAAGTACATTAGGCATAAACATCAATATCTAAAAGGTATTTAGGACAAAGAAAGAGAGCTGGCACTGCAAATAAATTTACTATGGAAATTACAAGCTTCTCAGCTGACAGAACAGTGAAGCTCTAGATCAGCCTGTCCATGAGAGGAAAAACAGCCTAACTGGGCTTTAAGATAAATGTGGATAAGCACCGTGAACAAATTACATGATCTGGTTGCTATGACAGCTCAGTACTGGGTTAGCCATCCAACTTAGGCTGGATTCAACAAAAGAGACTAAAGCAAAAACTTACCAGCATGAATCAGATGCACTCTGAGTTGTGTCTATGCTGAAGCAAGTCATAGTGCCTTACCTATGCAGAAATAAGTTTCTGCTTAAATGCAGAATGTTTCTGCTCCTCTTTAGATCAAGAGAGATGAAGTGCTTTGTGTGAAGAAGCCTTGGAGTCACATGCATTAGACTTCAATCAGTAGAGAGAGAATGAGTTTTAAAGGGTGTTCTTAAGAGAAAGAATGTTCCACTTATATCCAAAATATCTGGTTTTGCCTTTGATTATGTTTCTCAAAGTGCAGAGGTAGCTTTAAAGCCTGAAGGGCCAGCCTTTCATAAGAAGTTTTTTGTCTTGTCAGAGCAGATCTAGTGCTGAGACGAATTAGTGATGTCAGTTAGTTACAATAGGGAAGGAAATTGGTTAATAAGAATAATCTGTGTCTATGCTACTGGTTTTGTTCACAGCAGTAGTGAGGTTTTAAAGTGATTTCCTTCATTGGCTTGGATTGCAGAACAGCTGGGATGTGCAAAAAAAACAAATTCCATTTGGGGTAAACTAAACTGAAAGCTCTGCTCCAAAAGTGTACCAAACACAGACTGACTCCTCACAGGGACACAAGACTGGTTCTTCGGGCAATCTCAAGGAATATGTCTAGCATTATTGCCAGCCAGGACACCAGGCCCTCACTGTCTCATCACAACTTTGCCACACATTCTTATGCGTGGACACCAATGTCTGGAAACCCACCAGGAAGGCCATGCCAGGAGAGCAGCACAAAATAGGCATGGTCCTATCCCAATCCAGATATCCAAGTGGGAGTACCTAAACTGGCTCAGTATTTACTAGAACTGTGGCAACAATTTGGGTTGAAGGGTACGTAACGCCAAAGCAGCTGATACAGGTTCAATTCAAAAAGCATACATTTCCCAGGAACAAAAATTTTACCTTGAACGTAATGAGTTGTACAATGTTTTGTCTAGTTTCCAATCCTTTAAGTTACCAAAGATCAAATTTGCTGAACAGTTTGTCTTACTTGCTTCAGTTTAATCCCTGAGGGACAGAAGATTAGTTGCTTGTGCCTAGTTCTTGTTTAAAAAAATGAAAAAATATCATAATTGACTTGACATCTAGTTCATTAAGTTTCTTGAGTTTCTCTTGATTCAGCTTTCTCTAGCTTTCTCTCTTTTATTTGTAAAGGTATTTCTACAAGTGCATCCTTTATGTTGCTAGGTTTCAAGAGAAAAGAAATAAAGGAAGAAAAAAAATCAATATCTGAGACAATTTTTTGTCAAAAGTCCAAAAGGAATTATGAAAGTAATCTTCTGTTACTTATGTCAACCTCCCTTTTTCTCTAAATTTACTTTCCCAGTGTTTGCAAAGGGCACTTTGCATACAAACTCTGCCAGGGAGCAACAGCAAACACTTTATTAAGAAAAAGACTACCCCACAAAAAATGAGATGTTAAGGAAATAATTGTGAACTTCCATGATGCATGTAATGACAAAATTTCATTCAATTGGTGCCTTTGAAGCCCTCTTGCTTTAAAGTCTGTGCATGCATATGCAAGAGCAAGCTCTTGTGTGTCTAGGAGTGGAGGACCAGGCATTGGCATGTTTTGTCTCAAACATTATATGGTGAAGACAGGAAAGTTGTGATCAGAGGAGGGTCCTGCAGCGCTGTGCTGAGCCAGCTTCCTGCTCACCTTGGCACTGGTGCTCAGTCCTCTTGACTCACTTCCTGGAGGAGGGCTCAAAGGGCTGCCTGTACGTGCGTGAAGAAAACAGTGTGAAAAATCTATTTTACACTAAGAGGCGTGCACAGTTTAGCAGTACACAGAAGGGGATCAGGCCCCCTCACTTTTTTTCCTCTCTCTTTCACTTGCATTGTTTTCCCCAGCTCCAGACTATCCGTGCAGCAGACCAACACAAAATCTAAGGACTGCTGATACTCTTTGTTCTCTGCTTTTTCTCTCATTATCTCTCTCCTCCCTTGCTTTGCCATGGGCAAAGCATGGCTATTATATTCTACTCAGTACTGAAGTTTGTTGTGGGAGCGGGAAGCTTGAGGAAGGGTGTTGTGGCTTTTTAGCCAACACCTAGGAGTAGTGGTGTTGTGAGTTGCTAACCAGCATTTGGTTACGTGCTGTGGCTTGTTAGCCAGCACCTTTGAGAAGTTTGTTGTGGGAGTTGAGAACTCAGTGAAGCGTACTGTACAAAATCTAAGGGTTTCTAAGCCATCATTTTTGAGAAAGTGGACTGTTAGAATTTAAGGGCTTGTTAGCCAACACCTTTTGAGTCTAAGCAGTGGGCTGGTTGCCAGAGTTAAGGCGGCTGCAATAAAGCCTGACACATGCCCCAGAGTCTTGTTCAGCCTGACGGGAAGTTACAGCAAGCATCGTGCTCCCGACCAGCGGTCATGGCACTGGTACACCAGCATACACAGAAACCCCATCGGAAGGCTGTCCTCCTTGGTGCAAAGCAGCTGTTAGCTGGATAGAACAACACATACGACAGGACTATGAACAAATCCACAATAAATATGCCCAGTTTAAATTACAGAAAGTTCAGGTTGACAAAGCAAAACAATCAGACTGCCTGGGACAAAACTATTATCACTTCTTTCTCTTGTGAAACGCACCCAGCTTTCTAATGAGCGCATGAAATTAAGAGTTCAGGGTTGCTTTTACATCCAAATGTGTCCAAGCAAGATATCAACGCCTGTATAGAAAGTGGCCTTCAGAAAAAGCCAGAGGAAGACAATACAAGCAGAAATTGAATAATTTCTTGGGATAGTGGGGACACAACCTGGCAACAGTTGCAGATGCATTTGCCTCAGCAGAGTCTGAGATTATAGTATTTTGGAATGAATAAGCAGGCTGTCAATTTATAGCCGTATAGCAACGTGAGCCCACAAATACCATTCAAGTCCATTACCTCAAAATTGATGAAGCCAATAAAATGAGCAGTGAAATACTTCCTACTGTATAATTGCAAAACAAAATCTCAATGATCTTATTTGTGAAGACACAACCAGTTTATCTTCACTTCACGAATGTAAAAGGCAAAACTATAGACAGTTACACTGAAGTTAACTAGCAAGTTGCAAAGGACGAAATCTAAAGAAGATTTTCGTTTTCTCTTGGTTTGGATTTCAAACCAAGTGATTTGACAAAATTGCCAAAATTCGTATCTGACCAATTTTGGCTTTATGGTGTTTATGTTTATCTGCCACAGATGATACACAAATTGAATCAAAAGTCATGATAATCCCCAAGGCATCTTGGCAGATCTAACCTGTAATTGCTGTGCTATTGAAAGCCATAAAAATTGTCAATGAAAGCTATTTAGAGCTGAACAGATACAAAATTAGTATCTCTATACAGAACTGCAATTGGACTCTTTAAAAATTCAAATATCAGAAACATAAACACATAATTCCAGCCTTGTTTCATTGCAGATTATTCTCCTTTAACTATTCAATTTTTTAAAATAATTAAACACAAGACAAACAGTATTTTTAGTACTTGAAGTACTGCATAATAAAATTATTTTTATTTGAGCATTAATAAAAATATAGAAAAATGTCACCAAAAAGATATTTTCAAAATCAAATACTATTTCCACTTTAAAAACTAACCAAGTTTTGCCATTTAGATTTTAGAACATACTTAAATGACAAGATTCTGTTCTTTTGTCTGCAGTAAGCAATTGTAACAGAAATTATTAAAAAAGAAAAAAGCAAATATCGACAACCCAAATTATAGGTCAGGGAAATTATAAATAAATTTACTTTTAGCATGCAATATAGAAAAGGGCTTTTTACAGACCAAAGAAATCTGCAAATACACAAATGCTAGCCACAAAAAAATATATATCTTGTAGATCTAGCAAATTTTTCAATATCAAGTAATTATTTTAAAATCTTTTCCTCCATATTTATCTTCTTTCTCAGACTAATCTGCAAGCATTGACTGAATGCTGCCAGACTGAGCTGCTGCAGGCTCCTTGGTATGTGGGGTTTTGTTCCCTAACATTAATAAATGGGAGTATTTCACCCTTGACCATATCCATCTGCAAGAAAGAATTGCACAAATTTACTTCCCATTTATCTATACCATTATTCTCCAAAAATGAAGAAAGATAAAAGAGAATAATATGTTAAGAAAATAAATGGTCATATTTTTATAATGTGTCTTCTTCAGGAAAAAAAATACTGTCTAAATTCCAATTACACTATTTATCCAGAAATGGAAATAGACCTCTGAGTCACTGAGTGTAATCCTGCTACCAAACCTTCACCTTCTGTAGCCACCTCCCTGAGCCTGTTGTAAACAGCGACATGTCCTAGCCTACCCCTCTGATAGGAGGCTGAACCCATCTACTTTTCCAGCTCCAGTCTGAATTTATTCACAGTCGCACCTGTTTGGATTTATGTTGGCAATTGCTTTCAGGACAAGTGTTCCAAGTCTCATCAAGATAAATAGTTTTTAAGCAAAATCATCACCTACAGCATTACGGCAGAAAGAGATATAAAATAATCTTTCCAAAGCACAAGTTAAGCTATTTGGTTTTGCCATTTTTATTTCAAGTTATATCCATATGTTAATGTGAAAGGTATTATTGAACTCTCTACACCTTTCATGTGCATTTTATGTTGCTTTTCATATATATAAAAAAATTAAAATTTTGTTTTCTCTCTTCTCTACTTTTGTTCTTTTCATTTCCTACCCAGAGATCTCATGTTCTCTTGTACCACTCATCAGGTCTCTAGAGTACAACTCTGCATACAGTGTATGGGACTGGGGCTTAATGTTTTTCATTAGCCTCCAAGGGATCCCATGAGATCTGCTTCTTCCTCCCCTCCTTCCACAAACCCTGGCACAGCCTGTGAAATCTCCTACATCCCCTCCTCAGCTTCTGGAGATTCCACAGTGAGATTGAAGCAGAGTAGCAAGATGGGTGTAAGAACTCAGTCCATGTTGGCTCTGTCCCGTTAGTTTCAACTTACACTTTTCCCACAGTACTGCCATTAATTTTACTCTTTTCTCATTCTCTTTTTGCCAGTGTCTCCTCCTACCACTCTGCTACACTGTAGTGCCTGAGGAGACAGCAGACAAAAGACATGGGATTAGAGACTGCTGCCTGAAGTAATTTGGAGTAGCTTGGAGTGCCATCCCTTGCTGGGCAGTGACATTTCAGGCAGGGTGTACTGGGCAATGCCAGCAAGGCAATCACGGCCATCACTCCAAACGAATGATTAATGACTGAACTGAGGCGGCAAAATGACGAGGTCTAAAATATGAGAGTGACAGGCTAAGACTAAAGTCTACACGTGACTTCTGATCTCTCCCCAGCGTAGCAGTGCTATCTACGGCTCCAAATGGCAGAGGGGAATTCTGACACTAACGGGATCGCTGCAGCTTGGAAAGACCTCAGAGTCCCTGTCATGCAGCACAACCCCGTGCTCAAGCACAGTCACAGCATGTTACTCAGGGTCAGGACAGGGTCCACTTGGGAATATCTCCAAGGATGGAGACTCCACAACCTCTCTGGGAAACCTATGCAACTGTTTGACTGTCCTTGTAGACAAGCTTTTTAGTGTCCACAGCCCCCCTTTTTTATTTTTTTAGTATGTTCTTAAGTTCCTTTTCAGAAACAAAGACAACCAATGAGCACAAATTAGGTAAATAAATCGGAGTAGGAGAAAAAAAAAGAAAAAGAAAAGAAGTGATAGCACAGATCTTCTAATTTAACTCATTATGTTTTACATGTTGCAATTTCTCTGGTTACCACAAGATTGGCACAATTCTTAGGCTGGAGAGTTGTGTTCACAAGCCCAAGCATTATGTTGTAGGAAGCAACAGGGAATCCAGATCTGAGCTCCAATCTCAAAATTCCCATTATTTGCACACCAGTACCGTGCAAACTCATGAAGCAAAGGCAAATAAGCAACATTGGGTTAGAACTTGGTTTATAATGTAATGGACCAATGTTTTTCTTTAAATCAGTATAAATGATCTTCAGTCCTGCACATGCTTCACTTTTTCATCAAAACCAGCAACAGAAACAAAAGTTCTGCAAGATTGGCTCCTAAATTTCATCTAGTTTGCACAATGAGTATGGCCTTTTCTATTTGTTTTCAGTTTCTGGGTCAGATATTTATACATGGATGCTGTTGCACTTCTGACACTGCAACAATTCAACCAACACAGAATTTGGGACTTTTTTTTTCCAGTGCCTATGATGATGATAAGAACTGATCTGAAAACCTAACGTGCTCTTTCTACTTCGGTGTAACCATTAAGTGAAATTTCTCTGTTCAAAATTAATTTGGGGAAGGCAGAAAGAGAAGTCTTCCAACAGTTCTTCATTTAATACCTGGTCATTGGGGTATAGATCAGAAACACAAAGAAAATAGAGAAATGAGAAATGTGCAGTAATGGCCTCTGCACCTCCAAGTGATGTGATCTGAGGTCCAGGCTATAGGCCATGAAGGAAAATAGAAAGATTCCAGCTTATTTCACTACACCTTTCTCCAAACACTTGTTCTCAAACTTTTGTATGATATCAAGGCAAATCACTTAGGGACCCAAGTTTAAAATAAGGTTAGCAATACTTAAACGGTAACTCCCAAATGTAAAAGTAAACTCCAAAGAAAGCTCCTGTAATTTGGAAGAAAGAAAAATAAAAGAAAAACAAATTAAATCAAAACAAAAGCCAAAACCCCCAAAACAGAAAATAAGTAAAACATATATATATATATATGTAAGTATGTATGTATGTATGTATATATATATGTCCAACTATGGGGGAGAATGATTTTTGGAACATCATATTTATTCATGAGAAAAAAAAAAAGCAGTAAGATAAAATCATTATTCAGTAATTACCAGGTAAATTTTACCAACTGAGTTCAGAGCCCATGTTAAAAAATAGAAAGATCAGACTCTTACTTTGTACCAGGAAGCCCCCCGATGACAAATCTCACTAAATCCATGGTTTCAATACCATATGCTATAAGTATTGCTCAGCATCAGCAGAGATCAAAATACAGTATTTCACTTCATTCATATCAGAAAAACTATACACTTCCTTGGGTGCATGACTGCCCTTAAATTCAAATAAGTCCTTTCCCCATTATATCTCAGCCAATTGGTAAAGGCACCAGCATGTGATATCAGATTATTTTATTTACTATTGTTCTTCTACCTACATGAAGGCTTTTGACTGAGGGGCTGAGAGAGAGGACGGGGG
>VXAD01003546.1:626882-662327 GCA_013399195.1 Dicrurus megarhynchus | reverse complement strand
GGGGGGGGGGGGGGGTCACATCGTTCTTTCGCAACTGCAGCACAGGATTTATGGCACCATCTATAGCACACGTTAAACAAAGTACTATTATACCTGAAATATTCACCTTAAAACATACTTTAGGCAACTTTTGCAATGCCTTTGGCTTGTTTTCTGTTGCTTTTTTAGGCTTCTCAGAGACACTGCAGGACACAGGAAAAAGGGAACATAGTAAGAAAAGTAACATTTGAAAGAGTAAAAAATAAATCCAAAGCAAAACATCCAACTTCTAAGCATTTCCATAGGTATAACTGGGTGTGCCCAGCAAAGGTTCAGGGTAAAAGCAGCCTTTAAAATTGAGTGTGAGGGACAGAAACTGCAAAAACCAAAAGTTTTTTTCTGACTTACATTGCTCCCAGCAGGCTGTTGCCATTCCCTCTGCAGGGCTCTCACTGGCCAGGGGGATCACATGACACTGGGAACCAAAATAGAAAAGTCTCGGGAGCAAGGAAGCTGAACCAGAAACACATTTTCATGAAAAGATGTATCGTGGGCATGATAACACGCCCGTAGGAGCAGAAGGTGGTAAATTTAGACGGGAACCTATGCTGTGCTGAAAAATGAGTAATGCCTTGAACTTTGCAATCCAGCGTTGGCTACCTTTTCAATACACGGGAAAGGTTCGTAAATCTCAGCCTGTGTCTGTACGTAACTAAACCTCCTAACTGCTCTAGTAAATCACCAGACCTTAAAAGAAAATAAGATCCATCAAATTTTAAAATAAATGTATTGAAGTTTAAAAATAGCCCCCCACCATTAGAACCATTTTCATCTTCAGGCTAAGTTTTCCAGTCGTTTGTAGAGAGGAAGCAATTTTTTTTAAAGGATATGCTCTTAAGATAATTGGGTGAGCTGTAAACACATTTCAAAGATTGCTTTCAATTCTTTCACGAGTAAAAAATGTAGTAGCAGACCTATATGTTTGTAAAACATCGCTGTAAATCTATAAATCTAATAATCTAACCATAAAGATATAAACAAAGATGCAAAGAATCCAAGCCAAAAGCTGAACAGACGAATTAGTGATCAAATGCAAGTTCTGTCCAACAATAAAATATACCCTGATTTTAAGTCTGCTGTCTAGGTATCCCTGTTAGAAGATTAGCTCTTCCCGTTTTGTAAAGCTTGTAGAAAATAAATTCCAGCAAAATACTGTTCTTGGGATTACAGGAAACACAAATTACCTCTGTATCAGCAAACTTTTTCACCATTTCCTGGTCATTTGAAATTAGATTGTTACAATTTTACATTCTGTAAAATGTCAAGCATTTCCTTGTTCCTAGTGAGTCTCGGGACAGTTATTGCAGAAAGGGGGTTTGCTGAAAAATACAAATAGCAGTAGAGAAACTGTGACCAAGGAAAAGAGAAATATGCTGCACATCTTAACAGGACAAGGACAGGAAAAAATTTCTTGTTCTAGTCTTTAAATGCAGTCACCCTCGCCTTGCACTCATAAGGCAAAAATACTGAAAATCCCACCCTTTCAATGCAACTCTCTCACAAGACCTTCTGGATAAACACAGGAGTAGAGAATGTAATTCAAAATCCTGCATAGCAGACTCCCAGCTGTGCAGGAAAAGAATTGAAAATAATATGAACATGAGTTAAGAAACCAAATTGTTCTCCTTTCATTAAAAGACAAAACAAACTGAACCCAAACAAAAACAAATAATAATTTTTAAAAAACCCAAAAAACAAACAAACCAAAAAAAACCAGGAACACCCCCCCACACACACACACAAAGCTTCTTAATAATAAAATCTCAGATTAAATTTACCAGAAAGAAATGCATACCTGTATCAAAATGTATACACCATTAGAGAACATCTTTAATCAAGACAAATAACTTGGTATTAAAAAAAAAAGATCTGCTTTATTCTGCAGGCTACCCCACCACTTAGATTGAATTTTTCATAAAGTGAGGTACAAATCCACATAAACATGGTAGCACAAAAAGGCTCCTTGTATCTTCTCTGTTCTTAGTAACGACTGTGAAAAGAAACTTGAACATTGACTCAAAGAAGTAGTAGTAGTATAGAAGTACACACCAAAGCTGTTGCCATCAGTTATTTGAAGATAAAGAAAACCTTTCTAAAGCTACAAAATCAGAACTATTTGATGGGGGTTTTCTGGAAAAAAAAAGTACTTTTTGAAAAGCGTAGTGCATATTACTGTGTACGTGCTTCCAAGTGTTCTACCAGGTACATGACTTCTGCACTGTGGTTTTAGGAGGAGCTTTGCATCACTGAAATTGTGCCCTTTTGCAGGTAATGTGGCAGAACTGAAGTGGATGGAAGCTTGCCATTGATCATGGTGAGAGAGGAACCAGGGCACTGATATAAGCACACAGAATACACAAAGCAGTAGATTCTGTCATAGCTCTTAAAATTGGTGCAGAAAATTGGCTTCAGCTACTTCTTCTTCATTGATTTCAGAAACCTTCATGAAAAATTATCCCATGGATCAATTTTAAATGTAACAGTGGCATGCTTTACCATATTTCAGACAAAGCCTAGCTAAGCAGTAACATTTTTCTCAGGGTATTTTCACTCAACAAACATAGTGCAAATCATCTCAGGAACTCCTCTGTGGTCAAACTCATAGCTTATTTCATTTTCTTTATGTTATACTCTCCTCTATTTTATTTAACAGTTAGGACCTATGAAAGCTGCAAAACACGGGATGGGGCGGGGCTATGCTACAACATTCCATCATAGGTAAGTCAGTGGGCTGGAAATGTAATCATATGGGAAAAAAAACTAAAGGCAAAGAGAGTGAAGTAAATGGCTAGAGGAATGCCAGTTTAGGGAAAGAAATGCACCCATGTGGGATAAAAGCACAGCAAGGAGGATGTACACCATCTACAAGACAGAGTAGAAAGCCTTGGATAAAAACAGAAAGAGTGTCAGTGTATCCTGGAGCTTAATGCAGAGTGAGGAATACTTGAAACAGAGTAGAACATCTCTTTACACAGCTGGAACCAGGTCATCAGTGTTCTTTTACATGCCTGCTTCCTGCAGTTTCCTTAACACCGATATATAGAGAATCATAAAATCATTTACATTGGAAAATACCTTCACAATCATCAAGTCCAAATGTTAACTGAGCACTGCCAAGTTCACCACTAAACCAAGTCCCTAAGTGCTACATCTACACGTTTTTTAAATACCCCAGGAATGGGGACTCAACCACTTTCCTGGGCAGCCTGTCCCTATACTTGGCAACTCTTTTGGTGAAGAAATTTATCCTAATATTCAACCTGAACCTCTCCTGGCACAAATGGAGGCCATTTCCTCTCATCCTGTCGTTTGCTACTTGGGAGAACAGACTGACTGCCTTTCAGGTAGTTGTAGGGAGCAGTAAGGTCCCCCTTCAGTCTCTCTTTCTCCAGATGAAACACCCCCAACTCCCTCAGCCACAAGAATTGTGTTCCAGATCCTTCACCAGCTCCGTTGCCCTTCTCTGCACGTGCTCCAGCATCACAAAGCATTTCTTACAGTGAGGGACCCAAAACTTGGCAGCCTCACCATTGCCAGGTATAGGGGGACGATCACTGCCCTGCTCCTGCTGGCCATACTGTTGCTGACACAGGCCAGGATTCCTTTGGCCTTCTTGGCCACTCGGGCACAGCTGGCTCATGTTCAGCTGCTGTTGACCAGCACCCACAGGTCCTTTTCTGCCGGGCAGCTTCCCAGCCATTCTGCCCCTGGCCTGTAGCTCTGCATGGGGTTGTTGTGACCTAAGTGCAGGACCTGGCACTTAGTAGTGAACTGCTTAAATAGACATTCACCACATGAGCAATTTGACAAATACTGCATTTCAATACTCTACTTATTTTTTCAAATACTGTCCAATATATATCTATTAGTTTATAAAGTTTCTACTGAGAGTAATCTGGGACAAACACTAATATGTTGACCTGCCCTGGTAGTACATTATGACTTCCTAAAAAAAGTCAATTCATAGATAGTTAAATAACACTATTTAAAGTAGCATGCAGAACAGTTTTATCAATTTAAATTGCTAGAAACATGTATCTATATTTTACCTTCTTGGTAGGTAGCTCAATTCTTGAGCCAGAAGAAACCAAGTCAATCTTTTCAAGCTGTGGGCTCACTTTTATCTCAGAGTAGGACTAGATTGAACCAATTTTCTGAGACAGTCTCTTTGTATATTAATAGAATACTTAAGAAAAATAGCAGGGCCAGCAAGTTATTCCACATCCATGGATAAACTCAGTGTTTGGGCCCCTTCTTATTCACAATACTAATACATCCTCAAAATAATTTTCTTCATCACCCCCCAAAAACTTAATTCTGACTGCTATCACCAAGTTTCCATATGTTTGAAAGGGACAGTTTGCCATAAAGTTAGTGGGCATTTTTAGTATAAATAAACAGTAACAGACTAGTAATATGTTCATCCTTCCTTATGCCCATAGTTTAGAGCAAAAATTTACTATACGTTATAGTCTTAACATGCAAACAGGAATAAATAATATCACTCTCTTAATCCCTCTTGTGTATAACTGTAATCCACAGCCATTTGAACAAACTGTAGCAATCCCAGTGCTACAGTTGACCCTTAAGAGCCTAAAGATAATCCTTTGTACCAGATGGTCCCCCAATTTACTTAAATTCACCATACAAATTTACAAGTGTGTGGTGACACACCTGGTCTAAGCACTAACATACATACGTTGCTCACAAACCATTCTCCTGGAAAACTCTATCCTCATGTAAGATATTTAAACTCCTTTAGTGACCTTCTATGATTGAAGATACCAAGTCATGATACTAACCAAAAAGATCATATTCCTTACAACCAGGAAAAAAAAGCTTCCAATATGTTCCAATGTAATAATAAAACATAACCCTCCTACTCCAGGGATTACTGCTTCTGCTGAAGACTGTTTTATCCCTAGCAGATAAAACAGTCCCTAATTAAAATGCAAACACTTAAAGACTAATTTTGTACTTTAAGGGGAAAATGGAAATAAGAGATATTTCTTAATCTGTTTACATACATAATGTGACTTCACACATAGAAGACAGTAGCCAGTTTTATGCAGCCCCTATTTCTGCTAAGAGAAATAGAAAAAAATGGGGAAATGTCAGGGTACACAGCATTATCCACTGCCCGCGGTGTCAGCCATCAGTGTGTCACAACTACAACCTATTCTACCAAATTGTTGCAAAGACTCGAGATACACATTTCTTTTTGACTTTTTTTTAAAGAATGTCACCAGGTTCTTTTTCAGTTTAAACAAATTAAAAATATGTATATGCAGTGTTTGAAATGTAACTGAGACTAACTTTGGGTTATTTTGATGCAATGCAATTTGACCAAATATTATGTCATAGTAACTTCTGTGAATTTAATCTATTTAATAAGAAAGGTCCTTATTTATTTCTGTCACTTAATATTATGAATTAATTTAGAATATATACAATTGGAATTTAGCATTTAATGGAGGCCTAAAAATGTAATTTCAGAAAAATATTATCAAAAGTGTATGCATCAAACAACTACATATCTAAGTGCCTGGTCAGGGTCAAGAGCATCAACACTTTTATGGAAAACTTGGAACAGATTTAGTCAAATAAGATATCCTTGTGATAAACTTAGGTTCTTGCTTGATCATCAGCAATCAAATATATTACTTAGGCTTCATATTTCCCATATGCCATTCAATAGCACTCCCATTGCCATCATTATCACCATCTGTTCAAGAAAGGTCAGGATTTATATGAACATATTAAGTCTTAGAAACATAATATTAGAAGTGGTTTAAAACAAATTAATTTCAAGAGGTTAAACAAATTAATTTCCTTGGTACGGCTGTTGAGCATTAAGAGAGACAAAGTACATTCGAGCCAGCAGGGAGCTTCCCTTTTCCTCCCAACACTCTTTGTAGCAGCCCCAAGAGTACCCAGAAGCTCTTTACACACATTTTCTGTCACCCAACACCAAGATCCTTAGTGCCTAGTAGAAAATCAGCAATATTATTGGTTTGAGCAGAGGTATCTGAAGAAGGTGAATCAGCATGATTTACATCACCTGGCTTTTACTTCCGAAGTGTCCAGCTAGAGAGTATTTCTTTGTCCTTAAAGTGCCAAAACTTTAATTCAAACCAGTTTTAATTCAAAACTTTCCCTAACGCTAAACTGATGTCCCAGGAAAGAAAGTCCTATTTGATTTAGCAAATCTAGAAATCACCTTAGCACTAATGGACAAATCACCAAGGCTTACCCAAAAAGTCACTAGACACTTGTGATTTTTTTGGTACTTCAGAATCTGAGTATACATTCAGGCACAGATTAAACAGATCTTGTTTTCATACAGTTATAAACATACAATCCATGGAAGAGACACAGGAAAGAAAGTCTACAAAGCTGAGCAAGCAAAATTTTACTCTGGAAATACGTATTACGGAACAAAGTTAGGGTTTCATTAACATTCACAGATTATGTGATTTAACAGGGAATTCCTCCACTTCTAAAAAGCTTAAAAAAAACCCCAACAACCTGGAGAATATGTTGATTAAAAACCTGCATACCATTGCAGGAAAAGAGACCAGTTTAAAATTGTAGCTAAAGACAATCCACCTTCATGAAATTCTCTTCTATCTTTGTGTATGTCTATCTATCTTTCTAATATTAGGAACTGTCTGAAGTCATGAAAGTCAAACCTGCAATGTTGAGCTCCTGCCAAAAACAGATGTTGTTATGAATGACGGACTAGTAATAAATTGAGGTCTCAGCTGATTCAATACCTCCCATTAATATGGGCCTATTTATTATGACTAAAGTACATATATTTTTTTTTTGTTATTATAACAAAATATTATGAACAACTGTGTTTTTCCTCTAATTTTTGAACAAGAAAGGAAAAGAAAGAAAATAAAGTCATCTGTTCCTAGCAATCAAATAGAGGAAATTATAGCCTAAAGGATGAAAGATTTGTAAAGGGATAAGAAACTAATAAAAAGAGGTTATAAAAAATATAATTAAAAAATCTGAACTACAGTAGGCATCAGAATTCATAGTTAAATTGTAGGAATAGTAACCCACATGAGTCACAAACTGATTAAGGGAAAACAAGAACATAAGTACTTTTCAGCTGAAACTCAATGATCACATCTGTCCTTTTACCTTAGTAGCATGTTTTCATCACAGACTTTGCTCCAATTTTGTAGCTACTTCTTGAAAAAAGGCTTAGTGAAGTCAAGGGACAACAGACCTGTACAATAATTTCTTTTTATGATTTGGTGCGGGATGGAGGTGAACAAAGAAAGAGAAAAGATCAAGAAAATACAAAAGGCATGGACTACATACTTAGTAGGAGGAATTTAGGGAAAAGTAAAAGTTAACACCTCTTCTCTCTTCTGCCCTCACTCTTCCAACTTTTCACTTAAGTATGACCACCACGTGGAAATGCTGAATTGTTAGAGTGCAAGATGAAGCTATGAATAGATTATCAAAAACATCTTATTTGACAGAAATGAAGTAGCTACAAAAAATACTTGAAAAAGGAAAGCACTATCAAATGTCATTAAAGAAATTTCAAAACGAAAGCTGATTTTCTAACAAAATATCAAAATTTTTAATCCTTAATGTAAAAACCCAGCAAGTTAATGATGTTTCATAATGCTTTTTTCATGATAAAGTTTTAACTGGAAAAAAAACTGATTTGGACTGGGGTGAATTTTATAAATACATTTCGAGATTGACAGTGGGCTGTTTTGACATTAATTTCATCCCTCTCTAAATATACTAGTCAGCTAACTCTAGGGACAATGTGAATGTAAATCAGGCACAGAATTAAAGCATTTAATACTACACACACACTATTCCAAGAACAGCGTTGACCTGGAGCAATGTGCAGAAAGATGACCCTTGCAGAAGCTGCCTATGTTGCAGATCTAGAAAATAAACTCAAATTACTCCAGAAATACAGCACCACATTAGTAAGAAAGCTCATTTGACTCAAATTGCATATATAGGAGAAGGAAATTGTCACTAGTCATTAATGTCAACAGTTAGGTCAAAAGGAATTTCTAATACTGTTGTCATTATTTGACTTAGCCTCTACAGGACCAATATTTAGAGGGCAGAATCTGTTTAAAATGAGCAATAGCTTGAGGTTCCAAAATAATATGATGAAGATAAATACAACAACAAACAGTACAATTTCAAGCACATAGCATAACCACCAGCACATAGCAGAAAAAACATTGGACCTAATTATTTTGTTTGTCATGGAACTATAAGCACTTTCAAGCATTTATTTACCTACTTATGGGTTGTAAGGGAGCTTCCAAACTCTTATTTCTTTCCCAGCATTACTGGTGGTGCTGCGAGCTCTTCTGTCCTTCAACCCAGGGCAGGATGGCTGCAGCAGCCAGGAAAACCAGCAGGACGGACTCCTCACCCGCCTGGGCACTTTCTCTGTTCCTGGGGAGGCTGAATTCCATAGCAACCTATGCCTCCTTCCATTGGCTTGAGGCATATACTGCCACTTCCACTTCAGATCCACATCCTTTTCCAGACCTATTGCTTTTATGTTACAGAAATCAGGTGTTAAAGGAGAAGAAAGGGTCTGTAGACAGGCAACAGTAAGCGGATTCATGGAAAAAAGTTGTTGTGCCTGAGTTTTCAATGGAGGAACAGAGAAAACGGTGGAAAAGGAAAGCTCACTGTTCTGCTTCCAAAACTTTGTTCATATTCACTGAATTGGAATTTTACCAGCTGACAAATTGCTGTTACCTCTTACTACTTGCTTATGTCCTCTTCAAAAGGAGGGGATGAGCTGTGACACACACTTGCATCCATGTGTGCAGTACACAAGTTAATCTGTGACAAGATTAAACAACCAAGCAAAACAACCACCACCCTACCCCTGAACACAGAGATGCCTGTGACTTCTGTGAGGAAAAATAGGAAATACATTCTATCACCCAGAAACACAGCGGAGGCCGCTCCTAAGTAGGATGAGGAAACAAATGCACATAGGTAGCCAGGAACCAGCAGACATTCACATTTGTTAATCTTCAGACAATACAGCACTGATAATTTAATCTGCACCACATGTGTTGGCCAGCACAAGCAACCAAAAAGACCTCTCAGTCTCTGCCTGTATCTTCCACAGGCCCAGCACTCCATGCCTTAAGTATGAAACAGTATCTGAAACCTTTGGGACACAGGTGAGAAAAACTGAAAGCACAAGGGTTCAAGTTTCTCTGTAGCCAGCTGAAGGTTGCAGACCAAACTCCTAAAAGTATGCTCTTGGTGCTTGAGTCAAACCCTATTTGTAATTAGTAGATTTGGAGAGTATATTGGGAGTGAAATGTGCCATGAGATGCTTCTATCACATCTTTCCTCTTGATAGACCGAAGCTTCTGAAGTGATTAAATTCATTTTCCCCTTTGAAGATTGGGCAAAATTAATTACCAACAACTGAGCCTTGCACACCCACACCTTAGTGCGTGGTTCCCAAGAAATCGGCTTTCCAGTTGGACAGTGAGGACGTGGCATTGCAACAACCCTCACCCACAAGTCCCCTGTGGAAGCAGTGCTGGAGAGCAAATCTTGTCCTACATATTCAGGGAATCCAGGCCATCAGGCAGTAGATAGGGCTGGCCATGCTAGGTCAGACAGCTGCCCAGTATAAAGTTTCCAACACCATCTATTAGCAGGTGTCTTGGAGGAACAGGTAAGCATCCATGGCAATTCTCCCTGCACTTAGCCATCTCCAGCTATTTCCATCTGCGGAGGAGCTGCAGCTTCCATGAACCAGAATACGTGTATGTTTTTGGGAAAGGTTATTTAAGTCACAGGAACCTGAGTACTCCCCTCTTAGCTCTAGCTTAACATGCGGTATTTTCAGTAAACACACTCTTGAGAAAAATCTACAAAAAGCCTAAACTGAACAGAGAAACCAGAAAGATAAATAAAACAAGGATCTTCTGTTCTCAATCCTCCTTTGCAGAGCACTTTGGCAGAAACTATCAGTAAATTCATCCTTAAAAGCACTCTATATTTAAATACATATTTAAACCGTTTTTTTTATTAAAAAGGGAGGGAAAAATCTGGCACATCTCTGTTTATAAAACAGGATATAAGAAAATTACTGCTTTTAGTTTTTAACATAACTCTTTCTAAAAAAAAAAAAAAGGACAAAAGATGTTACCACCTTCTTGTTTTCAGATTCCCTAAAAATATCAAAGAACAATTATTTTGAGACTTCAAACAAATAAAAAAGGAACATACTGACAAATTTACAAGGACATGCAAACTAATTTCTAAATTTGTGGGACTGGCATTCTTTAACTGGCATGAAGAAATGAATGCTTCTTTAACACACAAGCCAAGAACATTCCTTGAATCTTGTACCCTAAAAATTAACTGCGGATGGAAAATAAAAAAAATCCGTGTTCTTTGTTTGTACTTCTCTGTCTGAAATAAAGGTGAATTGAAGGGGGAAATATGTGTTAAGCTTTTTAAATACTACAAAGTTAATTCACACTGAATGAACATAATAGCCACCTTGCTTGGAGTTTTTTATGCATTTCTGTCCATGCAGCCATCCCACCAGGCTGCTGAGGGATAAACTGATCCAGGGAAGTACAACTCAGGCAAACTTAATCAACAGCAACTCTGACACATTTACTTTTACAGGTAAAGAGGTAGTGAATCCTTTAGTGGCACTTCAGTTCAACCATAAAGCTGCCCTTTCACATAAATCTTCCCGAGATTCAGTTACCTGTTTTTCACTGCTAACCCTGTACAAAATTGCCCGAAGTCATCTCAGAAACACGGGCAAGTGAGTTCTGCAAGATGGTAAGTGTGCAGCCAGAAGTTCAGCAAGAGAAAGAGAGGAAGAAAAACGATAAAGCAGAAAGACAGGCTGATCTAGAGCCCTTACTAGCCAGCCCTGCTGCTCCTTGGCTGCCAAAAGAGCCAGGTGAGCCTGGTCAGCACCAGCTGCAAGATCTTCCTCCAGCAACACCCTTGGCCCAGTCAGGTATTCCCCCCCTCTTTTGGTGGCTGTGGCAGCTGTAGCAGCCGCTCTGCTTTTGAAGGGCTCTGGCATGGGCAAAACAAGCAGTGGGATTCACTTGCGGGTCTGCACTGAAATCTGTGGCTGAATTCTAACTTAAAGGTAGGAAAGGCCTAAAACTCCAGCTTACAGGAAATCTGAGGGAAAAAACAAAATGGAACTGTTAAATGAGCCCTTGTGTGACCTTACCTGTTAAAGTCAGAGTTCAGGCAGGCTGCAGTTACTGGGACATAATCTCAGAGGTTCTGACTTACTTATCTAGACAAACACATTTCAGTAAGCTTCCCAGTCTTATGATCTAACTGACACAATTCAGAAATACTGTCTTTGTAAGCTTAATTAGTGTAGTAGTAATAGGCTCTTTCTCCAATATAAACATATTTTTTATGTCAGACGGGCCAGAGAGCTAGATGCACCTCAGCAAGAACTGTTAGGTGATGTAATTCTGTCCTTATGCCCTGTTTCCATTTCCTTCAAGCATATTTCTTACCTTAAAACAAAATCCTAAGTGTTCCACGTTCCCAATCTTTGGGCGTTTGTCCCCCCCAGAATTGTCATTCCATGTGACTGCCAATCCTATATATCCAAAAGTCCTGTCTTGTTTCAGAAAAGTTATGACCGAGGGTTTCTGGTGAGTTTGGTTTTGGGGATTTTTTTGGGGAGGAGGGTGTCTCTTTCTTTTTACATTTTGGGCAAAATTTAACTGACCAGTGCATTTGTGAAGAAGAGAAGCTCATCTTTAAGAGAAGAGGAACATAATGTAATTGCATGACTTTATCTTTTTTAAAATTAACATTAACTAACAATAAGTTCCCATAGTGTGTAACTTGCAATAAAAGCCTGAGGTAGCTGACCACAAGGCACACTCTCCAAGTCTGACACTTGCCGGAAGTCCTATCTTCCTTCCAGTTCCTCCACATCTGTTCTCTACATCCACACCTCAAGTTCATGTCCAGTTCTGAGCCCCTCACTTCCAGAAAGACATTGAGGTGCTGGAGGGAGTCCAGAGAAGGGCACTGGAGCTGGTGAAAGGTGTGGAACCCAAGTCTTATGAGAAGCAGCTGAGAGAGCTGAGGTTGTTTAACTTGGAGAAAAGCAGCCTCAGGCGAGGCCTTATAACTACCTGAAAGGAGATTGTAGCCAGGTACATGGTTAGTCTGTTCTCCCAACTAATAAGTGATAGGACAAGAGGAAATGGCCTCAAGTTGCATTAGGGGAGGTTTAGATTGGATATTAGGAAAAATTTCTTCACTAAAGAAGCATTGGAACAGGCTGCCCAGGGAAGTGGTGAGTCACTATCCCTGGAGGTGTTTTAAAAGCACATAGATCTGGCCCTTAGGGACATGGTTTAGTGTGGACTTGACAGTGCTGGGTTAATGATTGGACTCAAAGGTCTTTTCCAACTTAAATGATTTTATGATCCTACCCCTTGGCAAGGCAGGCCAGCCTCTTGGTCCAGACCTCTTGAAGCTTTGATGCCCAAACCCAGAAGTTTTGTCTTCTAATTCCTGGACTTTGCAGACAGTGATTCTGCACTTGCTTGCTGTCACATTTGGGCTAACATCCCAGAGGTTGGGCATTTCAAGACAGATCCCAAAGCACTGTAGTAGAGAGCTTTTCAGGATTTCACTGGGAACCAGGAATTACTCCTGCATAGGTGTGAAGCCCTCAGTGGGGAGAAAACACAAAATATGAGCTGCTTGAAAATTTAGTATGTGTGCAGTACTGTCTAATAAAAGAGCCTGAATAAACTTGGAGATTATTTTAAATTTACTTAATTATTTTTTATTAATTTAACTTTTATTTAAAGGGCTTATTCTTAATTAGTGATTCAGCATTGGACTGCATACAACAAAACTGTCCAAAGCAAAGCTGAAACCCAGGCCTAAGCAATAGGAAGGATAAGAGTTTTCTCCGATGTGTCAAAAAAAATAGTAAGGGTGACACAGGGACAAGGAAGAGGAAAAGGAAGAGGAATGAAAGCGATTAAAAGAATTCTGTTTACTTTAAGCTAATGGCCAAATATCTGTGAGAAATGCAACAGGATTTTAGACTAAGCGGAAAGGGGAATGAGCTGACATAGAAAAAAAATTGGTGCTTGCTCTGTGCTCCTCCCTTTCCTTCCACTCTTCCCAGGAACACTAGAAAATAGTAACAAAGAGGAAAGAATTAATTGCATGAAGAGGAAAGTGCAGAGAAATGAAAAAAGAAGCTAAGATCTCAGGGGAAACCCTATGGTTTATTGACAGATTTCAGAACATTTACTTTTGCTTGCTTTCCAAATGTAATTGGAGACGATAAAATTGATAATTAGGAAGAGAAGAACAGCTTAGAGAAAAAGCAGAGTGCTGTGCTTGCATACTTGGTAACAACAAAGAATTTTCAAATCCATTATTCATTGAGGATAACATTAAACAACACCTATTAGAGATAAAGACTTGATAGATGATACCCTAGGGCACTATTTGAGGCAGTCAAAGCAGTCTTTGTCTTCCTAATCTAGCAGCAGAGCAGTTCCAAAGGACACTTGGCACTTCTTCTAAAATTTCCACAGTGATCTGGGCACTTTGCAATGATCTGATCACACCTATTAATCAGAGGTGGGGAAGTAAAATCTCAGAGGACATTTGTAGAGGATTTAAAGACTGGTCATTAAACATGGATTTGGATCACTTCTCAGATATTATTACTGAAGGCCAGTGCAAAGTATCTAGAAATGTAAGTCAACTGTGGTTGAAAACGGGGCTTCATCCCATAAAATTGTGATGGAAAGCGTTTGAGTCACCCTGTGTAATTTCTGTCACCAGCCATACTTGAGCACCTGGTATTAAAGAGTCCAGCACTGTAGCCAAGCTTGCTCTTCAACTCACCCATGTGAACAGCATGACTTCTACACCATGTGCTTCTGGCCTTTTAGCCACAAGTCCTGGGGTAATGACCCTCTGCCAGCTCGGCAGCTAAAACTGCACGACACAGGTGCATCAATTCAACCTAAAGCTTGCACTGGATCTCAGCTTCCCCAAGAGCACAGGACCACTTTTCCTCGACAAGACTACAGATGCTTTCATTCTCTGCTTCTGCAATTAGAAAGAAAAGCCTGCTGGAGAGTAGGAGGTAAGTGGAATTGTGCATCTGGACGTAAGTGCAGACCATGAACTCCATAGCAAATTCTGAGCATTATCTTGTAGAGAAGAGCTGCCAATATTTTAAAAAAATTTATTAGTATTTAGGGAGATACTGGAAAAAAGGATAAAAAGAAGAAAATTACTTCTTGCCAAAAAAAAAAAAAAAAAANNNNAAAAAAAAAAAAAAAAAAAAAAAAAAAAAAAAAAAAAAAGAAAAAAAGAAAATTGGATATTTCTGGTAATCTTCCTGCAAATTTATCTTTATTGTTGAACAACAAATGGCACAAATGCTAAAAAATTATTTACTGGCTAGCAATAGGTTTATGTGAATCAAAGAGTATTAAATTATAGAAGAAAAGCTTGCCAGAAATCCATGGCCCTTTCCAAAAAAACAATTATCAAATTAGTGAAAGAAGTGAATTACCATGTGACAGTAAGAACAGCACTAGATTTCTTATAAAAATCATAACTTAAAAATTAATTCCATCTGGCCTGGATAGCAACTTTGCCAAATTCAGTGAAGTTATCTATAGTTACATTGCTATGACCATTTAACATTTGCAAAGAACAGAGAATTCGATAGTAATAAAATAAGGTAAGTTTTAAGACATGTCTTACTTAATATCCACAAGACAGAAGAGACAGCATGCTTGTTTAGTTATTGCATTAATGCCTTTCCAACCTTATTAAAACAAAAAATTTCTTTAAGCCCTGCTTCCATGGACATAAGTAAGTTGCACGCTGCAGTTCTCCCAGTGCATTGTGATGTTCCTCCTTGGACCCCACGAGCCATGCACTAACCTCTTGACATACTAACCTCTTGCTGGAAAAAGTCTCTTTAATTCTCCAGTCACCTTCCATTTGTCTTTAGTTTAAAGATAATTCAGGCCAGCTTGTCCATGGTTACCACTGACTCACCACGAACTCTGTCGATGTTCCCAGTAGCAAACAATAGGGGAGGAAATGAAAAAACGAAAAGAAGCAAAAACCAGGACAGGATCCCATACTACCTCTAGAGGGGACAGCATGTGCCTGAGAGCACTGGCTGCACCCTGCATAGGGTGCTCTGGCACATGGGGGAATGGGAGGAGGGAGGGACTGGCCACTGAGGTATAAGGGGAATACCTTGTGGAGAGCATATCTTTTGGACCAGCTGAAAATGCATGCTACCGTGACCCCTTTCAGAAATTAGCTAGCCCAGGAATTGCTAAACCAAGAGGCAGATAGTAAAGAGAAACTTTCACTGTGTGGTCGGAGCTGCCATCTCCACAGCTCAAGCACGGCTCCGCTGATAAGCTGTGAGCTTTCTGGGGGGAATGACTGGATCTTTTAAAATGTGTTGCAACAAACTGAGAAAATGCTGCATGGACTTCTGCAATGGGTCAGTATTCTCTTAAGGGCTTTGGGGCATGGAGACCTTCTATGAATTTGGGGGAACCATTTTTGTCATAAAGATATTGACAAGGAAAATTCCCCATTGGAAGACAAAAAAAAGAAAAAGACAAACTTTAAAATAATCAAACTTATAGAAAATATGCCATCTGAAGCACCTTTTCATCTGTTTACTTTGTGTTTTGGTCACAACAGTACTACATTATTCCTTATCCAAGAATTCTGAGAGGATTAAAACACAGGGAGTATTAAAACACAATTTGCACTGAAGTCTGAAGAGCAGCTTTGCTATTTCTAGTATCTTGAGTTCTAAATTTGAAAGTTTCCACAGCCTCCATATAATGATGAACAATCTTCCTCTTATCTGATTGCCAAGGAATAGCCATCCTGAGCTCTGCCTTTTGTCCTGAATTTAAAAATAAACTCTTTCCCACAAATTCTGTCCAAACATTCTGCTTTGTGCTGTATGGCAAGCCCAATCTCTTAGTCCTTTATGCTAGACAGAAAAAAAGGCTGCTCCTCTGAATGATTTACTGCCCTCTCTGAGTTTTCACTGACACAAAAATTACTTCGTCTGTATTTTTTCAAAGAATGTTTGTATGCAACTCCTCCATGCCCATGAACGAGCTTAAGGAGTGCAGACAAATGCTTTAAAGTGCTATCTCTTTTCCAAGGTCTGAAACACAGATGTCTCTTTTTGGTAATGCTGCGTGCCATTGACCTTACTGGAGATTTGATGTCTTCCACTGGTGCACCATCCAGACGTGATTTGTTAGGTAAAGGGGTTGTTTTTTGTGAGGGCTTTTTTTAGCAGCTTGTTTCAACTTCCAGCCTTCATTTAGAGTTTATCTTAATGTTGTTTCACTTTTCAACACAGTGATTTATACACAAAGATATAGCCACTTGTCAGATTATAAAGGATCTTAACTAGTGAAGAAGGAAATATTAAATTAATATCTCTTTTCAGTTTTCAATCTTTCAAAATTTTTTGATTCAAGCAGCGTCTTCTTTCATTTGCCTTCCCTCCTTCCCCCCCTTTCCTTCCTTTGTCATTGTATCCAAATTTTCTTTGCAAAATATGGATACAATGACAAAGGAAGGGAAGAACAGATTGGAAGCTACCTGTGTGATATGTGTATCATAGCTACACCTAACTCTGAGATGCTGTCCTTTGTTTGAATAAAGCTTGCACAGAATAGAATGTTTATGTTTTATCCTCTTCAGTTTCTCTTAATTTTTAATGTATACTTTCTGTTACTTCTTAAATTACAATTACTGAAGGAGGGTCTATTTTCTTTCCCGTTCTGCTAAATCATAATGGTATTTTATATATTTGATTTCATTCTATGCCACTCATAATTTTCCCAAACACATTCACCCATGAATACCTCCTTAAAGAAGGATAAAAGAGAGCCTGATGAAATAATATACAGAGGTAGGGAGATAGTATCTCTCCACTCAGGTGAAAAAAAAGTAAGTTTCGGGCTCTGGTGAGGAGGCAGTGCTCTTAGGAAACTGCCTTGGTTTCTGGTAGTATGACAGCATTGGAACTGGTCCGTTGGTGCAGACAGGTGCACAGACTTCTAGTGTCACATCTTCAGAGCTGAACAGAAGCAGATACTCAGGGAACAAGTACATATGATATTTCTGAGTACTTTACTGAGCTCCAGCTATTTTCCCTCAGAGAAATGGGTTTGGTTTGTCCGTTTACTGACCATGGTTTATCCATTTACTAACCATATACATAATCTTTTTCACAAATTTATCCACATGTCCTCAAACATATGTAAATTATCACACAGGTAAATTAGCCGTGACATGCTTTAACATTAACTTGCTGCATGATTGTTGCATTAAAAAAAAAAACCCAACCCATCTTCTGCTTGTTTTGAACCTGGTTTCTGTTAGCTTTCATGTACTGAAAGAAATTATAAACTGTCAACATCATGCATAACTTTGCAGATTTCTGTCAAATACATCTATTTTTAGGGTGATGAGTCTTAACCTTTTTAACTGTTCCCCATTTAATCTCAGTATATGAGCAAAACTCAGAAATTTGTGACTTAAGAGAGACTGCTAACAAAGTCCTCCTTGTGGTTGCATCATTTGTTTGTAACAAACATACTGTAAAAAAAAGATGATTCTTTTAATACTCAGCCCCATGTGTTTTGTTTAGACCATAGCCAAGGGGCAGACATTCATTTCTGTGTTTTATATTAATTTCACATTATAGAAATATTATATAATATAATCAAATCAAATGCAAAAACACAAGACAATATTTGACTAGGCAGCAAATGCATCACATGTATTCACAGAAGCCATTGATTGCTATATTGGTCACTGTTGTCTCAGATGAAGAAATTATTTCATCCATTTCCAAGAAAAATTTGAATCAGAATCCAGAGAACTGTAACAGTATTAGAGGGTTTAAACAGAAAAGGTGATGAAAAGCTAAAAAAAAGACTGTGCTAATTGGGTTTCTTTTCTCTGAAGTGGAGGCTGGGAACAGATATGACGGTGATCTTACGGTAACAGAGCTCTATAAAAGGACAGTAATCAACAGCTTACAATGTCCACCATGAGAAATGAGAAAAAAAAAATGCAAAATAACTAAGGCTGGATATTACTAAGAGTTATCTGACAGTCAGAGAAGGGAAATGCCAAAATAGTCTAAAGAGTTCTGGAATCTCCTCCTTTGAGGGCTTTTAATATCTTCCGGGGTGGCATGCTTGATCCTTTCCCAGTCTATGAAGATAAAAAAGTGGTCTTCTAAAATCCCTGTCAGCTCTGCACTTCGATGGTTCCTTATTGATGTAATGTAACATGTGGCTTTAATGGGACACAGCTGCCTAAAAGGATTTTATGAGTTCTGGTAGCCAGCCAAAGGAACAATATATGGACCTGCAAATAGCAGGAATAGGACACAAGAGCTATTGTTTGTAGTCATATGGTTTCATTTGTATGTTACTTGTTTGGAAAAACTTAAATCTTGCCTATTCACTTCTTGCTGAGTCTGTCTGTTTAAGGCATACAAAGTGGGGAAAAAACAGAATTGAAGCTGTTATTCTGAATTCAAAATTTCCGAATTGCTAAGTGCACAGGGGCTATCCGCACAGAGCAAACATAATTTGTTCTTGGGAACAGGCATAATCACAACTTTGTTCCAATTAAAATATATTTTTCCATTGTTGTCTCTCTCTACTTACCATTACAATTGCCATGACCTAATGGGAACTCAAGCTTGAGCTTATTCTCCGAAATTACAACCATCCTCTTCGTAAATTATAAAATCACACACCTTCCATCTGCTTGTGGCAGAATTTGCTCTGATTTTGCAAGCAGAAGTGTATGAGCCCTCTGCTGCGTCTAATGAAAGGAAGGCTTAGCATTAAGGGCTTCTCGTGGCAGCTCTGCCCTGGTGAGCGTGAACAAGACTGTCTCGCTAGGCAGCAGCAGATGACAACTGAAAGACATCACACTACTGAACTTTAATTTGGCAATGTAACTTTATTCCAGATAAGCATGTCTCATTTTAGCTGCCTATATAATTAGTGAAAAGAGGTGGGTCCTAAACCACAAATTAAATCCTTTCCATTGAGCAGACAACCAGACACCCTTCCAAACAGGCACCTAATTTAGGTGCTCACCTTCTCTGGGCACAAGTTGTCAGCATCTGGTAAAGAATATTGGAATATGTGAGGGGGTTGCTCTGTCAGGGAGCTCATTTACTGCTCATTAAGCAGGCAAAATCTTCAAACAGAAACAAACTTGCGAAAGGTTACATACACAAAACACTTAATTCTTCCAAGCAGATGCAAGAAGTAAAATAAAGCTGTATGCACACCTGCCAATATTGTGACGGGGGAAAAAGCACCATATTTTAATAAGCATAATTTTAATTAAATACTGATCTTGTGGTGAAAAAATACTCATCAGACTTCATGGCAGTAATTCAAATTCACATGGAAGCTGTGCACAACCTTTACACACCTCCAGGTGGTGTCTACAGGGGCAGTTTAGTGACCCCTGCTTTCATTCTTGGGTCCTGATCCAGTACCATCCACTCTGCATGAGTATTATAACCTTGTTGGACTGTCTTGTGGAGAAAACCAAGCCATTTCTTCCAAGACAAGAATTAGAAAAACATTAGAAGAACAGAGTTGCAAACTTGGGCATTCAAAGTAAAGAAACATCAAAGCTAAGCCTAGTTAACACTATTGTTTCTATTTGTACATTTCCATTGCCACTTTGCTGCACACATTTTAACATAGATTTCATTTTCCTCTAGGATCCAACAGAAGAGTTCAGGTTTAAAAATTTTTTTTCATAATTTTTTCTAAAATATGACGTACTATTTAGCTCAAAACAAGGGGCCTTGTACCAGCTAGTGTAATATAGTTATTAAAATTCTTTGCTATTAAAATAACTGTGATGTGAACTTTCACAGACTGTTCAATCCCCCTATTTTGTGCATGTGTTAGGCAAAGGGAAACATTTTCTGGATGTAAATAAGCAAGGCCAAAATCAAGTTTGCATGGGATATTTTATCTCTGGAATCCACTCATTCTGAGTTTTTGGCACTGCAGAATTGCAAATGCACTTAGAATAGGTGTTGTGTACAGTTGTTTTGGTTTGAAAAACAGAGTAACATTCTTTCTTTCAGTTATGTACTGATCCCTCGATTTACATGAAGAACTAGAACAACAAAACCCACAAAACCATCTTCTGTCCCTTCTCTTTTTCTCTCCCTCCTTAGGCTGGTGCTTCCTCACACATTTTGCCTTTCTGAGCCCATTTTAGTGTTTACTGCTTAGCCTGCTGATTGAAGTTCATCTTCTCATAGACACTGCAGTGGAACTTTTTTTTGCACTATTCCAGTCCCTCCTGCAGGAAACAGCTGCTTTGGCTATATGGCTCACCAGCCCCATTTCTTCTGTTCAAGGCTGGTAAAATAACCTCTGGCTGTCTATGCCTTAACTCCCTTCCTCGTTCGTTACCCTAATCTCTTTGTCTCTCTTTGATCCACTAAATCCTAGTTGCTTTTACCCAGCGGAGTAACCTAAATACTGTTTTCACTGCCCCATAAGCCCCCCATCCCTCTATTTTGTGGTCTTCCACAGCCAGATCTAGTCTCTTGCTTTCGTCCCTGGACCAAGGTCTCCTCTGTTATTCTTTTAAATTTTATAATTTTGTATTACAATTTTATAAAGCATTGGCAATGAAGAGAAAGAGTCCCTGATCTTTGTAGTGATGTCCAGGGCCAGTGTAGCCAGCAACAGTTTGAGAACTTCAGTTACAGGAGACATCTGCTCAGCCTGAACTGTCCCAGCCTGGTCACACAGAGATAAACTATAGGGAATAAGGCTGAAAACATCCATCAAGCATGAGCATATTGGAATTACGTGTTCTTTAAGCAGCTTACAGCTTTGCCAGATTTGGTCTGATTTCACGGAGATAAAAGCTGTCCTTTAGCCAATAGCCACTTCTCTTCCAAGTGTCCAGTCTCCACTCAGAAAACACAGATGCACTCAGGCAAGAAATGAGAGCCAAACAGGACTTTAAAATACCTTTGGCAGCCCACACAGTACATGTGAAAAAATCCATTAGGGTCCACATTTTCTACATTAATACAAAGCCTACACTGTCTCTCCTCACCCTAATGAGATCATGAAAGGGTGACCTGCAGATCAAAGATCACACAAGTACATTTAGAGTTCCACAAAGAGGAGATTATCTTCACTGTGCAAAAAAAATTTCTCTAGCCTTATTAAAAGAAACCCCAAAACTGGAGAAGTAATTCTGATTAATTTCTACACGAAGCACTTCAGCATGCCAGTACAAGAAGTCAGATTTCAACTCAGACAGCTATAGTTTGGCTACATTATAATCATCTGAAAACGAAGTCTGTAATGGGAAGTGTCAGACAACTTTAATAGGTGGGGCTGATATAGCCACCTTATCATAGGGAAACACACTACACATGCAGGGACATCAGCCATAAAATAACCTCCTTCCCGTTGTTGCCCTGCAGGTCCAGTAGCTCTCACACTTCAAGCCACTTGAATTTTGGCAGCCCAGTGACTAACAGCCAGAAGCACAATTTCAAGCTAATGATAAAACACGGACCTCTCAAAACAACTCATAACGGCTTTTCCAGCTTGTAATTTTCAATGGGTGAAATTAAAAGGAGTTGTACACTTGCTGCTACACTGTGTGTCCTAAGTCATCGGTACTTTCTGGAAATTTCCCCAAATGTACACCTGTAGCTGATAGTTTCTGATACACTCAATAGCCCCACTGAATACAGAGAAGAGTTATTATGTATTTCTAAGGGCAAGGGTATCTCACGGGTACCTCCCCAGCCTGGTGCACAGTGTAAAACACTGTTTTGGTGCCAATGGGTATTTCTGCATTTCTGCAACATGGAACTTCACAGGGGGCTGTACACTATGTATTTTACTTGGAGTACTGTAGATAAGCTGTCATTTCTGCTTTGGGAAAAGGGCACCCCACATCTTACTGATTATTGCTCCAAAAGCCAATTCTCCCAAAAGCAGGCTGAGACAGAGTCCTGCTCTCATAGTCTAGAACACAAAAATGCACAACAGGTATAACACAGTAAAAGCTACATTGACTTACTGTACATGTAAATAGAGACATGCAATTAAGTCACAACAGATATAAATCAAAACAGAAACAAACAAAAAAAATTAATTACCTACTTTGACAGATTCATACCTGCAGTCCTCTCATTCTAAAGCAAAAAGCCAGGAGAGAGAATATTCAAATTTCTTGTCCATTTGGGTGGCTTCTTTGCACATGTTCCTGAATTTTCAGCTATGATGAGATCTGCTCATTGGCAGTCACCAAGAGGCTGATATGACCATGAAATGAGGAAACACAGGGAATGAAAAATAAGGTACTAGCACCACCATTTGCTGAGGGCTGGGAAAACTAGCAGAAACTTTCAGAGACCATGTAGACCTATTTCTATAATGCTAGCTGCTTTTAACTCACTTACCATTGCTGCTATTGGAGATGCTTGATCAAAACATGCTTTCAGCATTAATTACTTGCCAGGAAAATCTTAATGAAATCCAGACGATGATTTTTATTCCCAGCACTATAAATCTTTATATGTAGAAACAGTTTCAAACAAGGGATTATTTTAGCAATTTGAGTTAAACAAAAATATAATTGAGAGCTTACCATATATTGGAAGTGAACATAAAGTGGCTGGCAGAGGTGGACTGAGACAGTTCAGCACAATTACTTTCCCCCTGGAAAACGCATATTTTATTGTCACTCCTTTTCATCCCAACACTAAGAAATATGGGGTTTCTGCAAAGTGACCCTGGAAAGGATGAACTCTCCTCAGCCAGTGGGGCCCTTCCCTACTGTCACATGGTGTTTCCATTTCTGCCTCCTGTTTCCTGAAGCAATTTAAGTTCACTTCTAAGAAAGAAGAGGCCTGGGAAGCAGAAAAGTAGCTCAACTCTTATTTAAGCAATTTAAAGGAGCACAGTTTGATTTTTAAATTTACTGGTTGAGAAATACATTTCAACACCTGCATTGCAAAGTGTAAATGAGACTCAGACTTTTAAAATCTAATTTTCTTCTGGCTTCTCTGCTGTCTGCTAGTTTCATTTTGTTCCTCTTGAGCAACAGATGTAGATGTTACAAATGGCAACCATCAAATCAATTCACAAAAATGGATGTATTACACTTTCCACAGTTTCAAGGAAAAACTGCTGTGGAGGAAAAATCCTTTAATGTGCAACAAAAATAGCTCTACAATTACTATTTTTTATAGATTTAATAGCAACATTTCTATTGCACTTACATATTGATAAACTTTTCTGTTATCAAGACATTACTGTTGGGCCAAATGACCTAATATGTGTCCCTTTTACAAAGTTCTTAAAGTTGTATGTTTAATTCCTTACTCTGGTTTGTTCTTCCTTTAAAAAAAAATCATTAGATTTAGTTCTGTGAAAAATAAAGAGCAAAAAATAGCTATTCCATCTCTTCAGGATAGTATGTGATATCTGCTCAATGCAAAGTAATTTCAGAAGGGGGCAAGGAAGAAAAACTAAAATGTACCTTCCTCCTTTTTTAACTCTTTCTTGAAAACTGTTTAGTCTAGGCTCACCACTCCAAGATTATGATTGCAAATCTGTAGTTTAGTGCAACAACCGTCATCATTCTTAAGCATTCTTGCTCAGAAGGAAATCAGAAATCAGGCTAAAAAATTGCATTATTAGGAGCTTCTGTGTGGTTGCTGGTTTTTCTTTCTCACTTCAGGATTTTTTGGAGAGGCCGTGTGTTCCTGAACCTCTGGGATTGGCGAGGAAGATTCACTTGCAACTGGAAAGATGTATTAGTCCAAGGAAGCAGCTTCTGGGTGGATCAGGGTGAACAAGCCCTTCCTTCACAGACACTTGGGGTGAGTCCTTAAGGGACAGGAATCTGGGTGCCAACATTCAGCTGCTCTCTCCATTGTCCCTTCTGGTGACACTAAGGACAAAGATGGGAAAGAAAGGAAGAATGATGGCACAAACCCCCAGAGGTCTGTCAGACAGTGGAAAGCTGGGGGAGGGCAAGCTGCCAGACAAACATCGTCCAGGGACATTGGAAGAAAAAGATTGATGCGATAGCTAAAACTCCAGCTTCAGGCTCCAAAATCCTGCCACCTTGATTCATTTCAAACCACTTCAGAGAAGCCAGCATCTCCTTAGATAAGACTTGCTTCATGCACACGTGTCTCAGTGCCACACAAATGCACATGAGCACTGCTAATATATGTTTACGTGCTCCTCTGTGCCCTCACAGCTCAGTGGCACTGTATAAACCAGGGGGAAATACCCTCTTGCTTGTATGGCAGCCTACAGGTATCAACTTCTTCTCTATAGTAATGCTGACATTAGTGATGATTCTGCTCGAACAAGCACATAAACCAGAAATAGTTCGGCTCGTCTCCAGCTTAATAAGGGAACAGAAGTACACAATAACACAAGGAAAAAACCAGGATTTAACAAACAACAATAAATTTGTATTTTCTAGCTTCTGAAACTGGCACCATCCGAGCAACAAAAGAATTAGCAGCCATTTTCAGTAATCATATATTTATTGGAATCATGTAAGCAGGTATATTCAGCGTTATTATTGAGGATTTCTGTGCAGTGCTTTCACACAGCATTTAGGTAATTTATTCTGTAACAAGCTATTCCCATCTCTATTTAGAAATTATTATATCCTGCATTCAAGTCAGAATAAATCTTAATTCCTTTAAGCTTCCTTTTTTTTGAAAGGGAGAACATGGATGTAAAAAACCTTCATCCTTATGAAAGAAGTGGCTGCAGATAACAGACGCCAGAACTGAGGCAAGTGAGAGGACAAAAGAGCTAAGTGGCTAAGACACCTGCAGCTTAGCAGAGGGAGCAGCTTCCCTCTTTCAAATAAAAAATGTACATGTCTGGTATGTTCGAAAAGAAAAAGGGATGTTAAAAGAATAAGTACATAACTTACCTATTAAGACAGAACATCTAATTTGCATGATAGTTTTACTGGCAGATGTGAGTTTCTGAAATGTCTACAAAACGAAAAGCTACCTACAGCTTGAAATGCTATTTGTTCCCTGGTATGAGGAATGCTGCAACACTCAAAATACTCCCTTCGGGCAGACATGACAGGGAAAGATTTTGCTCAGTGTGGTGATGCAACTATTCAGGCTGACTTCAAAGTTAAACGTGTCCAGCTGATGGTTTCACAGGCAACCACATTTAGAGGGTGACATCTTTTTTAATTCTTTTCTTAGAAGGGATATAAACAAGCCTGCAATGAATAAATCAACTCCTAACCAAGAACATAAGGGAATTTCTTTGTAGTAACTGATAAAATTTTCCTTTGCAAACCTCTTTGCGTAGGAAAGTTACTCTACAAGTGTTCCCTGTCTGTGGTGCCCCATCCTGGCCCTTTCCTTTGGTGAGCATCTGCCATGAGAGAGCATCAGTCAGCTCCACTGCCAGGTCCCACAGCCAGGTTTGCCTGGCCAGAGAGTTAAACTTGCTTAAAATCTTTTCATAATTAGGTAATTTGAAAATAGGTAAACAGTTGAAGTTTTTTTCTACAATCTAAAATGTAAATCTCTACACAAAATAATTATCTATCTTAGGAATAGTGTCTATATTCCTCTTCTCCACCCCTGCCAGTTTTATTCAGCCAGTTTAACTGTCGGGAAGAGTTGTTTGACTAAACTAAAAGTAAACAACATTTTAAAGGACTTAAAACATATAATTTTATTTAAACCAAGTTTGTGTTGTCAAGATATCCAAAGAAGCTCCAGTGAACAAGGAGTATAATTAGGAAAGTTGATAGTACTATTTCCACCATAAAATTTCAGCAAACATTTTGTAATTGATGCAGAACAGATGCATCTCTGAAAATAGTGTACTTTTCTTTCAAAACAACAAATGAACTTCTGGCTGCCCAGGTCACTTAGTTTGTGTACTGACAGAATGGGTTTTCAGTAGTTGACCTTTATCAGATTGGCTGACTGACAGCAATTTGGTCGGTCATTCTGTTAAAGGCAAATGTGTATTGCTTGGCCCCAGAATAAAAATGTTAATTGGTTAATAGAAAATCAATCCCTCTTTCAGTTCTATACTCTTTTGTTGTGGTGCTGTTGTTTGGCTCGAGTCTTTTTATCTTGCTATTTAGCTAAATCACTAGCAATAAAATGAAAGAAAATTTGAATCAATAGCTGTGTTCAGAAAATTTGTACTACAGCTATAAATAGAACCCAGTTCTGAGTTGCTTCCAACAGGGACTAAAGCTTGCAGCGTACTCAAAGAAAATTTCTACCCCATTAATTACTGGGCTGTTCTTATAAATGCCCACATTTTTTTAGCACAAGGTACGAGACTCCACAGCAGGATTCTTTTTGATGCCTACATTGATACATAACATAGTATAATGTTTTTAACAGGTCTCACCTGGCCTTAACAGGGCAAATTCTGGTCCTTTTGGGGTAGAATGCATTCAGCTCTTCAGGATGTTGCTTTCCAGAGGCACTTGCACTGAGCAGGCAGCAACTGCTGGCTAACGATGCTGGACTCTCTTCTTTGCATCTGACAAGTGTCCTAAACCAAGTCACATTGGAAAAGGCAGCTACTCCACATGTCATGAAAAAGATGTTGATTCTTCAGTTCTGTGATAGTGATCAACTGACCGAATTAGTTTGTCAACCTTTTGAAGCCCTGACGGAGCATCCTCGTGAGTACCGACATGAGCAGCAACAGCCTCCAAGTCTCGCTGCATGACAGCAACAGCTCTGGTGGCATTTTGCCTCCCAATTCTTTTGGCTGTTCCATGTTTACACAGTCAATATTTTCCCATCAGTTTTTCTGAATTTGCATTCTGTCACTGACAATTTTCTGTCAGCTTCCCAAATAAAAGCGTTATGCTGACTTTTACCTGTTAGCTGGGGCCCTTGAGTTGCAAATTGCCACAAATGTGTGCAATCTGTCTCATCTCTGAAAACATATCAGGTAAGAATTCTCAGGCTTTTTCTACAAAGCCAACTCCTAAATTATATTATGCACAGGCATTCACTTTCCTTCATTATCTCTTACCTTGGTAACATGTTTCCCTGCTTCCCAATAACTCTTCACACTAGCCTAGCCAGTAAAATACATCTGCAGTAAGTACCCATTTTAGTTTCCTGCTAGTATTTAGTAACAGGCTAAAACATACTAGTACACATATAATGTAATATGTTAAAAAACTGCTCTTGAAAATTTAAGGCATTTTTTATTCCACTTAATTTGGACTACCTAGGCTTCTGAGCAGAGGAAAGGACACTTAGGAGCAATTAAACAAGAAATTCCACAACAAGAAAAAGTATTTAACTTTTTCATAGAATATAATTTCCTTAAATTTTTATTTGTTAGCCTTTTTTGTTGCTCTTTAAAAAGCTACAGTGTTACTCTGTTACAGATCAGGCTTTAAAAACAAATATAAATAAATACTTAACAATAGCTTCTAACTGCAAAGCTGAGGATAGAAACGGTATGCCAAAATACTGCTAAAACTATTTATGTTGTTGAAAATATTACCAACCTTGGACAGATCTCTGATACAGAATTATGTACTTCTGGATGGAAAAAAACCCCTGAAATCCATCTATTACAGTCCCTTTCTTGTGACAGGAGTGATCAGATTCATTCCAGACTTGTGCACGTATGATTGTCCCACTGATAGTCCTGTCAAATCTTGATCACAGCTACTACCACAAGTTTGTCAGATTTTCCCAGCCTAATGACCTTATTTACCTTATTTCAGCAAATAAGCCCCTCCTTTCCTGCCTGTGTTAGTGGCCTACCCATGTGCTCTTCACTAATCTTTTTTTAAAGCTGTTACCATTGCTCTACTACTAGAGAAACAGGAATTAACTCTTACTAAATGAATTGCCTTCAGTGCAGGGATAAAGCACTACAAGGCACCACAACACACTGAAAAAAATGTCATTTGTTTCAAGCAGGCATTTTAGCTGGATTTCAAGAATAATGAAACACCATGTAACTGATGTTACATGTGAACTGCCTGTAACTGAGGCAATGGCAAATATCAGTATGGCAAACATTACTTCATCTTATTTGACGAACACTCACCACAGACTCATGACTGGGAATTGCTACATACTAGAAAACAAAGATTATCATGTGTCTGGATGTGTATAAGGAATATATATTATGCCCACATGGAGACTTCAGTAATTTGGGTGATTATTCTACACCAGCATCACTTTATTCTACACGCTCTTTACCAGTTTGCAATATGGTCCCATTCCCTCACTGCACACCTCTGTGCCACTGGCATCCTGATCCCTCAGACCAACCATTCCACCACCCCACAGCACTTGGCTCCTGCTAGCTGATACTTTGGGGCTTTTAAAATTCTTCCTTTTTTTTATAGACATATTTTGGTGTGAATATGTATCCCCTCCTTTAAACTGAAGCTGAAAGTTTTTGCCATTTTTTTTAGAGCTCCTGTTTTTTATCGCGTGGAACTAAAACAAACATGCCCATCTGGAAAATTGTGGCAAGCTTCCAGGAGAGGCAAAACCAAATATATTCTGTGGTAATTAGAAGATCTGGGATTTTGATATTTTGACTACTCTTAATTATAATTTCAAAGTCCCCTGGTGTAAATTATAACAGGTTGCTCCAGAAAGGACCACCCCACATAGGGGAGTTTTCTCTTTGTTGTCACTTCCTGGTTTTATTTCTAATTTCTCTGAACCTACTAATGTCAAAATATTTATGATTATTGTGAAATATTTGTGACAATGATATTCAGATATTTTACAAGGGACCGTGAAAGCAATCTTGAAACTGCTACATGTGATTCCTGCATGATTCCAAACCCCTTTCTATACAGTCTATCAAACAGCCTGGAGTTTAAGTGATGGCATTCAAACTGCAACTGAGCTGAACTGCTTTTCATATGTTTTCATCTTGTTTCAGTGAAGAAAACACAGGTCCTTTAGCAACTGTTAAATTGGAGGGTTTAGTGTACTACAGGAAGATCCATACTTGGTCAGGAAATGCAGCTGAGAAATGAGGCCTGGAAAAGCAGGGAAGTATCAGGTCCAGCTGCAGCAGAGATGTGGGGCTCGGCACCAGGACAGAATGAGAGGATACAGTGATCCTTCTGCCTTGCACTTTGTTGCCTTTCTCAGCAAGTTACTTCACTTCATCGTAGTTTCTCTGTATAGAGAAGAGACAGTAACAGGAGATTAGAAGCCCTTTGTCAAGAATTTGAGATCTTACCATAGAAAGTATTATGTTGGAGCAGAGTCTTATTAAAAATAATTAGTAAATCATAAGTAATTATTATTTTTTAATTTTTTGTCATTTAATATAGTCTAATTATATTTGTAGTTAATAATAATTTATTGCTAAAACAATTGCAAATAAATGTATTTATTAGAAATAAGTGTTATTATTTTGTTATCATCATCAATATGACTATTATTAGGTGGATAACACTGTGTATGTTTTCTGTTCAACACATCCTAGTATTTTTGTATTCTGACACTCTTCTTTACAACATTAATTTAATTTGCATATTGGTAGTGGTACTAAACCTGCATTTAAGATCTACAGGACAGGCACTGATTAAGAATTTGACAGCATTACCATGATGTTAGTTAGAGAGTTGCTCTCACAGCAGTAATCAATATGGTTAAAAGGAAACTATTGTCACACTTGAGTCCCTTGTAAATCTTTATTCCTCCCCAAGAACACAATTTTAGCTTCCCAAAGCACAAGAAGGAATGTCAGAAGTTTGGGCAATTGCACCACTGCTGCAATTTTTCACTCACATGATATCATATGAACCCACGTTATTGTGTGTTTCACTCACAAGAAAAAATGTGGATGTTACCATGAGAAAGCTTTTTCTGTTTAGCACTGGATAACGAGGTCACTAACCTGTGCCCAGCCAAGAAACAGGAGAGTGGTGAAGCCAAAGAAGGGTTAACTCCCAACTACAACCCTAAGACAAGCATAGTCTCAATTGTGAAATATTTATTCAAAGCGTAATATATTGAGGAATTTACTCTCCAAGGTAGCTCTTTGCCACTGAAAGTATCTCTCTGCAAGAGACTTTCCAGGACAGCTTATTCAAGGATTCTTTAACATTAACAGGTTGTAATTTTGGGAGTGTAAAATTTGCAATCCACCTAAGAAATAAATTTCATTACAGTTCATTTTAAGCTAAATGCAAAACTAAAAGGAAATAACATAGAATGATATTTCCATTTTTTCCTAAAGAAAAATTCAACAAATTATAGGCAGTCTTTTATATAACCAAATATAAAATCATTAGACTCTCGTGCTTCATCTATGAAAATTTTAAAGAGCTTTCTAAAGGTGAGTGAGAAACTGTAATTATCTTCCTTTTAAACAGAATAAAAACATTAGTGCTTAACCTTTCTGGAACTGAAGTCTTGGACCACAGAACAGAAAGGAACCTTCTTCTACTTTAAAAAATTACACTTTTCTCTGGCAAAAAGTATAGCTTGCAAATGTATTTTGGGTGTTTAACTATGAAAGAGACAAAGGCAAATGTATTTTTAAAAATTTTCTTACACATTCTAAAATTTTAAATTATTCTGATGTTGGCAGGATTTTGCAGAATGTGATTTATGCAAGTGCTAATCAGTCATAAAACATAGCAATCTTGCAGGATTTGGGATGGCAAAGGAGATGTGTCTAGTTACTACAGCACTGGGATTTGTAAAATGGAACGATAAAATACTAGACATTAATAACATTTTCCTTTTCAAGACAGTAGTGCAAACAGTAATTTCATACTGGGAGAACTACAGCACTGATGCTGCTAAGGATGTGTGGCAATCATCAGCATTCTTTTTCTTCCTGTAAGAAGCACTAATTTACTACATTTACTAGTTTGGTTTTTTGAGTAAAGTCCTTGTGCTGTTATAACTATAATTATCTTTCATTGAATACATATGGAAAAGACTTCTAAAATTCCTCTTTATTTATAAACTATAAAACAAATTGCTCTAACATAAGGAGAAGACAGGATAGTCTCAGCTGCTATCCAAACCTGCAGTTCCTTCAGTCTTATGGGTTTCACAAGGCACAGATGGAGATCCCTTGGTGAAATGTTGGTGCCCAAAAGCTGGGCAAATTCACCAAGACACCAGCCACAGGCCCAGAGTGACATCTTTACACTCTTCCTTCCCCACTTGGAACTTGGAAGGATCAGGAACTCTACCAGTGGGAAGAGTGACTTTTAGTCGTTGTTACTGTTCTTCATGGAAAAGGCCACCTTCTGAACATTTTGCAGTTTTCCAAATAGATTCACCAGTATTTTAGTTCCTGGGGAGGCTCCTCCTCTGCAGGGGCCAAGCAGTGGAAGGCAGGCAGGGACCAGAAGCCTTGCTGGGGGAAGAGTAAGAGCACAGCACCCTGCTACCATAAGGTGAAATTGTAGCTTAACCATGTTCTGAGGATTAATGGGTGAAAGACTCCTGATGATGGTAGTGAGAACTGGGAGGGATATCCCATTGATTTCTCAGTTTCTCAAAATCAAAGAGCATTTGCCATTACAGTAAGCGAGAAGATGAAAAGTGCTAGGTGAGAAAAACAGAATTATTTCTATCTTAGAATTGCTACAGTTCAAAAACTTACTTTTCTCCCTTGCTTTTAGACCATTTTCAAACCAGCTTTTTCCTCATACTTCTTTTTCCCCTCATTTTGACAGTATTGCTGAAGTCTCCCAGAGGCAGGCAGTAGGCTAGTCCAGTTTTGATTGTATCTCTCTTTCAAATTCCTGTCCCTCCCTTTCGGAGGATATTCACCTTCATAACTCCAACTTATTTTTAGGAGCCATTCTGGGTTCTCTGTACCTCCAAAACCTAGATAATAAAATCCTATGTGCAGAATGCATGTACATAAACACAATGGCAGATGATCACAAAGACTGCATGTCCCATCTCCTGCTGGCATGAAATGCTGGGAACATTTTGTACAGTGGATTCCATCCTACATTACCTTGCTTTCTCCCACTCTTCCTACTTAATTTGGAGATGCAAATGCTGATTTCTCATACTGCTCCTGGGTTTGCCATTACTGCACCCAACAGACTCAGTCTCTTGCCCTTGGCTTCCTCCCTGTCCTTCATCCTGGTCTATGACCAGGAAGTTCTGAAATGCTCCCATCCTCACTGCTATCTGCTGCTTGGTTCTCAATCTTCAGCTCTCCCAAACACTCATTCCCAAATCCCTACTCAGCTACTCACATTGCTCCCTTTTATTTTTCCGTCTTACAGCCCACCTTTACTGTATCTCTCCTATTGAACTTCCTTTCTCTTCTCTTCCCTGTGAAACCTGCCATAACTAGCTCCTTCCTAAGTCTGTCCCTTTTCCTTGTGGCTTGGAGATGGACCCCTCCTTCCACTCCTGTTTATTTCTAATGAAAGGAGCATTGGGAGCAGCAAGGTGTGTCAACCTTTGCCAGAGCAAGATAGGGAACGCTTGTTACAAAGAAACTAAGTTTTAACTCTGGCCTGAATTGCTCCAAATTGCCAGATTTTTTTTATGGATATAGGCAAATTATAGGTTTTCCATTAGTCTTGTTCTTAGGAAGGACTGAATCATTTTGGCTTGAATTTTCAAATAAATAAATTCTGCCATCTGGCATGGAAGACTTCCCTCCTCCTGTAAATAAAAGCAAAGCATCACATTGCATTACAGGCAATGATACTACTGCTACAGACACACGTAAAAACTGAACTTCCAAACCAGTCCAGTCAAGAATTTCTTAGGAAAACCACAAAGAGAACATTTTTTGAGAAATACAACCTCTTCTTTGATTAGGCCAGGAAGTCACTATAAAGAACTATGAAGTAGTTGAACATGCACTACTTAAGAATAAAAGAGCTGTTGTGAGAAACTGTTATCCTAATTGGGGGGATTTTAGATCTCTGTCACTTGCTGGTGCAGGCATTGTCATTTGTAGAGCTTCATGAGACTGAAAGGAAGCTTACCTATCTTGATTCAAAAACCAGCTGGGCAGCAGTCCTCAGGCACTGAGCCAGTCTTTCCTCCTGTTCCAGCTTCCTTTTTTCCCTCTACATCACAGGCAGATTTCCAAGGGCAACTAGCTCCTCTTGTTTCTATCCTGAAGTTCACCCACAAGTCAGGAGAAGTTTATAAAGCCTTGCAGTTAAGATTTATCACCAGAGGATTAGTCTGTGCAGCTCTGAACCCATGACATTATTTTCTGTTTAGGTCATTAGTCTAAATCCCTGTCTGTTTACTGGTTGCTTTTTCAAATATTTATTCTTTTTGATTCCTACACTCTCCACAGCCTCCTGTCTCAAACTGTTGAGATGAATAATTGCTAATAGTAAATACGGGAAAATGTCTTCAGGCGTATTTTTAGCCCCTTGAATCAATCCATTTTAGCTCCATGGCTTTGTGAGATGTGTCTCAGATACTCTCTGTTCCCAATTCCTTCCACAAACCCTCAGGCAGCTAAATGTCATCAATACAAGCTGAGATTCAGATCCCTACGTGTTATATCAGCCACACTCACTACTCCACTCCTGCTGGACACATCCCAGCTCTGTTGTCTGTCCTCTGTTCCACTGTTCCCAATCCATATTCTCAAAGGCAGCCAGGACTACATAGTGGTGTCACAAGCTGGAGTAACGCCTTGGAGGTATTATTCTAAATGTCTCTAATACCAAACAATATCAAAAATATTAAACATCGATATTACTACGATAATGTCAGCACTAACCTAGCCCTTTTCTGCACAGACTGATCTCTGAGGAAAGCTCTAAGGGACTTTTACTCCATTACCTGCAGGATTCGATCCATCTACACTGATGGCCATAGTACATCTGCTATAAAAATCACTGCAGTCTGCTTCACAAGAACCTGCACCTGTCCTGGTTTGTCAGCTGCCATCATTTTACCCTCGTGTTATTTCTCCTTCTCGCAGCTCCACCTCCCCTGCAGATCCCGCAGTACACATCTGTCCCCTTGTGGCCGTATGCCTGACACAGCCTTGCTACTTCGTAGGATCCTCTAGGCTGACCAAAGCCTTTCAGCCCTTTCTCCCACTCACACAAGCATGGGCTGACTGTCCCTGTCCTAGCAGCTCCAGAAAACTACCTAGAAGGGGAAGGACGCATCTAAAAGACACTGCAGTCTTACATGAGAGAGTCAGCTGTATCTTGATGCCTGCTGAGTGCCGCACAACGCTGCAAAGGTCCGACTGCACCCTGGCTGGAGACAAAGTGCAGGAGGAGGCTGCCAGGTCTGAGGGGTGGAAAGTGGCAGCAGAGCAAGAGTGTGGACAGATTTCTCCAGCAAACCTACACAACCTGGGGCTCCTTGCAAGGCATGGATGTGAAACCTTGCTGGATGAAGAACAGGGCTGACCACAGAGACTTTGCTGCAGGCAAGTGATCTGTGAAAGATCCATGTAAGAAAGATATCGTGAACAACAACAAATCCAATGCAGCATGTAGAGACTAAGAAAAAAAATGTCTTCAGATAAAGGTCAGAGAGTTGTTGCCAGTAGTGCTTTTTGCTAGTCCTGTGGGAAGCCTGTTGGTTTAATCATGAGTCTCTGACCTCCTCCAAGGGCAAGAAGCCAGCCAGAGTGGCTGACCATAAAAATTCATATTGTTACTTTATAATTTATGCTGCATATATTTACATCGCTACTGCAATATGAAGGGTACACAGAGGAAATGCTTTGAAATACTCCGTGAAATAGCTTTAGTGCTAGAAATACTCTTAGAGCTCCTTATTTCACGCCAGCTTGAGCCCAAGCCATCAATCAAAGCACAGCCGACAGGCTGCAGACACTCCCTGTTGGGACCAGAGGGGTCTCTTGGGTGTGCCCAGATTTACATCCCCGTTTGCAAGGCTCCCCCTAATGCCCTGCCACAACACCCAGAGTTGCTGTGGCCGTGCTCTTCCTCACAGTAAAAAACATAACCAGGAGGGGAAAGGGCTGACTCAGCTCTGCTGGTGTGTTGCTGCCTTCAGAACTGCCCTGGGGAAGGTCTTCCAACATTCCACAGGTACCATCACATGTCTGTTTTGTAACCAGAGCTCCCAGTGTTCTGTGGGCAAGATTCTTTTTTTCTCAGATTAAATTGCATTCATTGGCCTATTTAAAAACACTATTAATAGAAAACTGAGTGTTTCGTTTATAACCAAGCACTCATCCTCCCCACCCATCACACTAACATTCCTCTCCAAAAAAAAAA
>VXAD01003546.1:589396-626846 GCA_013399195.1 Dicrurus megarhynchus | reverse complement strand
AGCCCAAATAATTTCATAGGAACACCAACTTACAACAAAAATTATAAAAGGTACATGTAACCTGAGGCTGAAACCTACCCAGCTCCCAGTTTGGTGAGACTTCCTGCTCTCCTCAGCATTACCAGAAGCCATCTGACTCTTGGTTTCTCTATCTGGGACCTCTTTGGAGCCCACTTGCTCATGCTGCAGTCTTCTTTGCGTTGTTTTTCCTACTTATCCAAAGCGTAACTAGTCACAGGGGAAAAAATTAAATAACGTATCTTTATTGTTTTTATTTGTTCCCTTCTGAAAATAAGTGTTCCTCGTTGTCTCGGGGCTCATTAGCTGACTTTAAAACTGATAGAAAAGTAAACTCTTTTGTTCAAACACATTGTTATATTTTGTAGATTTTTCTTTTCTGACTCAGTTATCCTCACTAATTATGAGTGCAATCTAATAAACTCATCCTCCTTCCACAAAAAAAAGTATTGCCATAGAGGTTTCTTATTTGTTTTAACAAATAAANAAGGAAACAAAAAAAAACCCAAAAAAAAACAAAAAAAAAAAAAAAAAAAAAAAAAAAAAAAAAAAAAAAAAAAAAAAAAAACCACAAAAAACCAAAACAACCAAAACCACCAACAAACAAACCCTCCCCACCCCCCCGAAAAAAAAAACCAAACCCACTGAAATCTTCCATTTGAAAAGGATTATCTTTGAACATTCTTTTCAATTTCTATTCTGTCAAGCTATCATTTTTTTATTTTCCACATAGTTAACTAATTTTGTTTTGTATGCTTCAGTGGTATCAGAAATCCCTTTTCTCTAATTTCATAGAGAATTTCACTTCATTTTGCTTCATTCCTCACCCTTTTTCTTTTAGATGGTCAAGAGAAATGGTCAACATCTGTAGTCTTACAAAATACTTCTATTTCACATGAAAAATTTGGGAGAATACATTGCTTTTTCTCTCAAAATGTACCTGATTCCTCATCTGTCTTTTCTTAAAATAACAGCTATTATGACTTGGGTCATTCATATTTCCCCTCTCCTGCACCCTCATGATGTGTAAAATAAACCAGTGACTGAACAGCCCTAGGAAAATGTGTATGATGCACACATTCACAGAAAATGTGAAAAAGCAAGGAAACTGCTTTATACAGCAATAATAAACTACAGAGCAACAGAAGTCAAAGAGTAATTTAATGTGATCTGTCCTTATGTGTCTTAATTCTAACTTAGCAAAGTATTTGAATACTTTTGCGCTTAATTTCTTTGAGGAATCATGGTTCTATTACATTAATATTCTGAGGCATGGTTCTGATGTGTTGCAAAGAGTGTATTATCAACAATATGGTGCACAGGCAAAAATTCAGTTCCATGTACTTTAATACACTCATAACACTATAACACTCATTTTTACATTTGCTCTGTGATTTTATTATTACAGTATTTAAATTATTTCACTTCAATATCTACAGTTGCAACATTTTAGTTTCCTGAGTTTTGCATTAACACTTCGTAGTAAAGTTGTCTTCATTGGAGTTGGTTCAGCTGTTTCTTGGAGAGAAAAAAAGGAAGTTCTGTAGCTGTACCATTTTGTGAGTTAACACACATTACTTCTATTTTCATATGCGTTGTGCTGATAAATCAAGAATCCTTTACCACAAGGGAAGAGTAATAATGAACAGAATGAAAACTCTTGATCCCACACCTTTTATGAATACAGACAAACCTAGCAAAAATAATCTGTGGGAAGAGGGGTGTCTGCTGACACAACCTTAATACACATTTGCAATGCCTGTCTTACGTTGAATGCTTCTTGGTTCAAAAAAGAAGAAAACGTTTGAAACAATTGTTGAAAACATCCATAGGCCTCATCTAACTTTTCATCCAAAACAAAGACTAACTTCAGTGCTGTAGGAAACAAGCCTTAAAAACTGAAAGTTGGTTCTTTTCTGGGGTTACTTAAATCATATAGGCCAAAAATCACCTGAACTTTGTTCCCATCAAATTGCTTGTTTATTTGTTTGTTTGTTTGTTTGCTTGCTTTGGCTAAATGAAGAAATATGTCAGTATGCTTCCAAAAGTAAAGCAAATACAGGCAGTATTAGTAGTCAGATAATAGGTCATATTCCTTTGTGAACATGGTGAGCAGCAATACTTCAGAAAATACAGATCTGCTGTGCAAAAAAAAAAAAAAGGCATTGCAAAACCTTTATTCTTTCTCCTGGATTAACACGCAGCCAGTAATCAAGCATTGCTGTGAACTTCATGTGAAAATCTGCCTCGTCTGAAATAATTTAGAGAACTCTGCTGGTGGCTTCTGTGGGGCTGGAACTTCACTGCTGGTGCCAGGGCTGGTCACAGGGTGGCAGGGTACAGGGCTAATGAGAACGACAGGAAGGCTTCAAGTCTCCTGGCAGACTTCAGGAAATCATTTCACAATGCAAACTTACTTTATAATTGTCAGTCTCAGAGACTATTTCTTAATGTTATGAATGTATTATTATGGGCTGAGTGGACATAAATTTGTAATTCAATTTACTTTCAAAATGCAGTAAATCATGCTTTGTATGATATTTATTAATGTGGATGAAGAAAACGGGTTTTGTTCTTTAGTAATAAATCAAACAGAAGTGCCTATAAAACCATCAAAACACAAATTGAAACTACCTGTATTAGCTCACAAAAAATTCTAAAATTATTGCATCCTTTTCCACACTCTAAATTCCCAATCAACATATCATGCCTAAAAATTACATTTCATCCAGCCTGGCCTTAAACACTTCCAGGGATGGAGCATCCACAACTTCTCAGTGCAACTTGTGCCTCACTACCCTCACAGAAAAGAATTTCTTCCTAATATGTAGTCTAACCTACTCTCCTTCAGTTTGAAGTCATTCCCCTCAAAACAGTGTTACATTTTAAAACAAGAAATTAAGTTGATTTTAATCCAGTTAGCCACAGAAGTGTAAGAATTTACGCAAGATTTATCTCTATCTCCTCAAATGACAGATTTTACAAAAGCTTGAGTGTTTATTTTTTTATTTTACAGCAAGTCACTGAGAAACAATTCTTCAGAAGAAAATGAAATAAAAACATGTTTTGAGTCCCCAGCCAGATACCAAAATTACCACTCTTACTTGAAAAAGTGTCATTTTTCTTGAAATAGTGTGTTCAATTTTAGTGAGTGGGTCATCATTGTCTGAGATACTGTAGAAAGCCCACAAATGGTTAGACATAAATAGGTCTTCTTTACTGTTCTACACATCTGTAGAAAACATATGATGGGAAGGGAAAACTAAAACTACAGAATCAAGTTTGAATTTGCTATTGAAACAGATTTATTGTCCATATTTCTTTTTAAAGAATCATGATGTTTAACAACAGTCAGAAAGAAGTTTTTATGACTAAGAGGTAGTTTTGTACACCTCATCATCGCTTCTCTGCAAATAAACACTTTAGTTGTTCAACTATTTTCTGTAGCACAAGAGTTTAAAAATAATTTTTCATTAATCCAGAAGAATTGCCATTTATTTGGCCTGTGAATTAATTGCCCAAGGAATACAGCAGCTGTAAGCAAAATTTTCAAGGCATCATGACCAAGGCCAACACTTAGTTTTACCAGATATATCTACATGAGGCACATGACAGGACCTTTTAAGAAAGCCTTTGCTGCAAAAGCGAAATTTTTTGGTTTGCCATACGAGCAGACAAAAGAAACTAGCAGAAGAAAAAAAATCTCTTGTTCCAAAATTGAGATAATCCTCTAACTTGCAGATAACTGTCTTGAAGCTAAAGCCCTTATGTGTAAAAATACAGAGAGGTCCCATGCGGCAAGAACAGAAGCAGGACAACCTCTACTTGATTTCATCCCTGTTACCCAGAGGTAAAACACAAAGAATGCCACTGAAGAGGACATTCAGTAACTTCTCAAAACTGTGAACTGACCTTGGGTAACCCATGACTTCAATGCTTCTGCAGTGAAACTTGAGGGCATTGTTGATGTGGTGCCTATCATTTTCATAACTGAAGTATTAAGCTGCCCAGGGATTATCTGTTTGCCATCTGCAGGCTGCTGTCTTTACTCTACCCATTCCACTCAGTCTCTCTATTGAAGTTCTAAAAATCAGCCCGAGTTGGTGTCCGTAGAGCAGGGAACAGAAATAAGGATCTGTTTTCTGTGGGTGTCTAGCAGGTAAGGAAGCAAACAGAAAATTTTTCTTTGCTCCATCTGCTTTCAGTCAAGAAGCTGGATGTTTCTCTGCTGCTCCTCCGGGGTCCTTGCCACGTCTTTGAGGCAGACACAGGGGAAGAAATGGTGCTGATGAGAGTGAATCAGCCCATCAAGGCGTGTAATGATTTCATAGTCAGGAAGAGCCAGGCTGGCAATGTCAAGGCCCAGCATCCGCGAGACCACCTCTCGGAAATCTGCCAGCTGTGAGAGCAAACGGAAGGGGATAAATTAAATAGGAAGCAAAGGAGATGTCAGGGAAAACACGTACATATATGCATACAGACAAACACAAGCACTTGTATTATCAGTGCTAAATATAGGCATATCTGCTGTTGCTCAATACAGAGAGCAGAAAAGGACAGAAACAGCCCTTTGGGACATATATCAAATCACAAAACACAAACAGCTGAGATATCAAGTATCTCAAACACAAAATACATTTTTCAAGTGGTTTTTTAGCATCTTTCACAGGCATATCTTTCCTGCTGACTCAACTGCAAAAACTGAGGAAAACACTTTTACTTGATCCAGATGACCACAAACTATACAAACTGGAAAATCTGGTGGGCACATCCCAGAGCATAGGCTAAGGTGCTCATCCTTAACCACTATCTGCCAGTGCTCCCCTCCACCCTGCACTTTCTTGAGAAAAAAGAAAGGAGGAAGGCAGAAGAAAGGTGGAAGTTTTTGGCACATCCTACAGTCTGACTTTGATTTGAACTAGGATACAGCCCAACTTCAAGATGCAGCTTAGGAAAATGCTTGTTTTTCTTCTGTGCATAGCTGCTGAAAATGTCATAGGAGTGGTATCTGGTAAAGTAATTAAAGACACCAGCTTTCTCTCTGCAGTTCCAAATGGACAGATGTCCACAAGTAGTTGTCGTCACTGCTGATTTACTCTTCTCAACTCACAATATGGATCATTATCAGTCAAACTTCAAGGCCTCTTAAACAGAAAATAAATTACACAGCCAAAATGACAAATGCCTTTAATACCCCTTATCATCAAGACACGAAAGAGGAAAATGTTACTATTTGAGGAAATATTCTTTTCTTGCTATCTATTTGAATGCCAAGATCCCCATTCCCAAGCATGAAAGAGACTGAAAATGCCACAAAATCATCAAAACCATCAAGAAACTGGACTCATGTCCTGGTGTAGCAGCATCCTCACTCCACCAATTGTGCCAAGGGCTAAGGATGAGGAGGAGATAGACAGTCCTGAAATGTGTCCAACCCCAAGAACACTGTGCAGAATTCTAAAGCAGTTAGTCTGTGAGGAAAGGGGTTTGCAGCTTTCCTGAAAACAAGGTCTTAGTTTCCAAGACCTTGCCAAAGACAGTCTGTTTCAAACCCTGAGGAGCTGCCATCAGTTCAGAAACACAAATAGGGAAACCAATAGAGAACACAGCTGAGGTCTGGAGTCCTCAGCATAAGACAGGCATGGACCTGCTAGAACAGCTCCCAAGGAAGGCTACAAAGATGATCAGAGGGCTGAAGAACTTCTTCTATGAAGTCAGGCTGAGAGAGTTGGGGTTGTTCAGCTTGGAGAAGAGAAGGCTCCAGGGAGAACTTATAACAGTCTTCCAGTACTTACAGGGGGCTTATAAAAAAAAGAAAGGGGGAGAGCAACACTTTACACAGGCATATAACAATAGGAAAAGGGGGAAGTATTTTAAACTGAAAGAGGAGAGATTTAGATTAGATATTAGGAAGAAATTTTTTAGTGGTGAGACACTGGAACAGGTTTGCCCAGGGAAGTTGTGCTGCCCTATCCCTGGAAGTGTTCAAGGCCAGGTTGGATGGGGTTTTGAGCAATCTGGTCTAGCAGAAGGTGTCCCTACCTGTGGCAGGTGTGTTGGAATTAGATCATCTTTACTGTCCCTTCCAACCCAACCCATTGCACGATTCTATGATTTGAGAATTCAGTGCCAGCTATCTGTATTACCATGGCAGTGTGATGTCTTGGATCAAACGCTGGAACATGGTTACGCCAAAACCCCAAAGTTCCCATATATTATCTTCTACACTAGTTCAGGAGGTCACCGATGCGGGGCTCTGGCAGTCTGTTAGGCAAGTAGTATTCAGCAGAAGCTAAAGATTTTTTTTAAACATCTGGATCACAGACAAGATAAGGAGGCAGCAAAGCTGGAATTTGTTTCCACACAGACTTTACATTAGAAGATCAAGGCAGCTCTCTGCAAAGATCCAGCCTTTGGATGAAGGAGAGAAATAAAAAAGGATAAACATCACCAAAGACTCAAACACAAAAGGTGTGCTAAGAAAACAGCACTCCTGCTAAATTTTCTTTGCACCTTCCATTCGGTGAGTAAAACTATCAGAAGTAAAAAACAGGCAATGAATGCAATTTAGAGCATTAACCCAAGATATTGGGGGGAGGGGCTTGGGGAAGTAAAAAGCAGACACTATATTTTATTTTCACCCTTTAACTACAAGAGAGTAGAAGGGGTCTTATTCCAAGAGAAAGAAAACAAAAAAAAAAAGTCCAAAGAATATTACAGCAATATTCAAGTGGTTTGAAATGCCTTGGATTCAGATGGTAAAAATCCAACATTTGTGTGCTTTTAGCAAAATACTCAACGTATGACTCCATGGAATAATTTCCTGCATATAATTAATATCTTCTTCTCTGTGCCGGATGCTTTGATTCCTCATGAGATGTACGAAGAAATTAAATTTTCCTGCCAAATTTCTAACCTTTGTTATAAAACAAAACTGTGCTAAATATTTCCAGGGAGAAAAAGATCCCCAGGTTGTTGGACTTCTCTCCATGAAAATACAAAAAAATTATTTCTAGACTGATTTTGTGAAATAGCATTCCTAAATTTCATTCAGAGTCATTGTTAAGCCCAACATATAGCATAAAATTTTTAGCTGGAAAATCTAATAAAATTCTAGGCAGTTGAAATAAATTTAAAATTGCAAATTTTTTACTTTAAAGAAACGTCCAATTTGCTTTCAACAATTATGCCATCTATAGCATTGCTAAAAAACACAACATGCAGGGCAATAACATACATACTTCACAATTTTTTGAAATTAGAATGGAACACGATTACTAATATGTTTGCCACAAACTATACTCTCCCTGTGAGTTACCACAAAAATTTTTTTGATCTAAACTTTAACAAAGTTATATGCCACAAATTGATCCAAAATAACTACATTCAATATTAAATCTGGGGGTTCTTTTGGGGGGTGTGGGGTTTTTCTTGTATTTTCCAACATTCTTTGGATTTGTGGCCTATACACAGTAACACAGACTCATTGAATCATTTAGGTTGGAAAAGACCTTTAAGATTATCAAGTCCAACTCTTAACCTGCATTGCCAAGTCCACCACTAAACCATGTCTAGGTGTCTTTTAAATACCTATAGGATTGTTGACTCAAGCACTCCCCTGGGCAACTTGTTCCAATGCCTGACCACCCTTTCAGTGAATAAATTTGCCTAATATCCAATCTAAACTCCCCCAGCACAACCTGAGGCTGCTTCCTTTCATCCGATCACTTAGTCTTGTTGAATCTCTTACAACTGGCAAGGAGAAAGTGCAAGAGATGGAAGTGTGAGAAACAAAAGGAAACAGATGAGAAGTTCATACATTATATACCTAAGTTATTTGGAAAAAGACATACATTAAAAGAGATACTAGAACTTTACAGCATTTTGATAGTTCTCTAAAAGGTGGTGCAATATTTTGTGACGAGCAAAGAAAATATCGCCTGTATTTACTATTCTCTTGCAAAACTTAACTTGTAGAATACCTTTGCAATCACAATTGTCACTCTGGCTCGCAAGTGTGAGGTAAAAATTCCTTGTTTGATAATGTTTGGAACAGTTTTAAGCACAGCTGGATAGCTGCTCCACCTATACCATTTTCCTACACTCTAAGGTACACCTAGCACTTGTCAAACACCTATATACCTACCTGTCTCTCTCTTTTTGCTAGTTCTGCAAGGGTTGTTTTGAGCACCTTCATCTCACTGGTAACTGCTTCTAACATATTTTTGGTTTTTTCTTTGTCTTCAGTAGCTTTATGCTCCTTTAAAAGAAGTTCTGATTTGGCAGATCTAAGTTGTTTCTCAGCTTTTTCTTTCATTCTTTCCAATTTGCCTTGAGACTTACTGAGTTCTTCTATTGTTCTGTTCTGCTCCAAAGTTTTGATCTGCAATAAGATAAAGAAGTGTTAAATTTGTCATACTTTTTCATCTAACTTGAGCAAATAATAAAAAGTATCAGGAGTGATCATGAATAAGCACTTTAATGTGATTTCTTTTGGGTTCTTCATTAAATCATCACCTGTAGCTCTGAACTGAAAAATTATTAAAGGAGACTTGCCTATTTCAACAAGATTAACAAAAAGACTTTTCCTTCAATGACAGTTAATCCTCTACAGGTTTTGTGGAAAGAGGTATCTGGACAGAAGAGAAAATCCACAGTGAGGGTTCACTCTCTTCCAGACCCTGGAAAAATAGTATGAAAAAGAGTTGCCAAATGTTTTGCTGGTAAAAATTATTCAGTGGGAACATGCACGTAGTTGTCTATTTCACTCCATCAGCCACAAGACACGAAGCCCCATAAAATCCATCTTCCTTTCTCCTAGTGGTGGCAAGCTATCAATGGCTGCAAAGTACGTGTACTCACCTGAGTTAAAGCAGGTAATAGATTACTACTGCAATGTAATGAAACATAGAAACAGTTAAAATTAAGCATCTTCCCTGGTATATTCCTCTTATACCTATCAGAAGAGACCTTCTGTGAGCAGTGCATAGGAAAATACAACATGACAATCATATCAACAGAAAAGAAAGGGATGCATATATTATATTTTTCTTACACTAGCCTGAATATTTACATTGTGCTTTGCAGATGCTACTTAGCATATCAAGAGAAATTGTAAAATACCCAAAACATTGGAATACTCTATTTGCTTTCGCCACCTAGATTTGAGCAGTTCTCCATGAACACATTTATTTTAAATGAAGTCCAGCTGTATCCAACTGGAATAGAAAAATGGATAGCAGCACAAATGTAATCTTTTAACTCACCTTAAGTTCACTGGTTTCAGAAAGCTTGGCTTTGAGATCAGTATTTGTTTCCCTTGCCAGATCAAGCTGCTTCTGTAGCCTCTCTATCATCTTACGTAACTTTCTGACAGCGAGATTGGCCTCATCCCTTTCCACAGCTAAGGCAGCCCTCACTTGCTTCTCTTCTTCCAGCTGGGCTATTTTCTGCCGCAGAAGGTTCATGTGCAGCTCTTTGCTTTCAAGTTTTTCTTTCTGAGCCTTAAGCTTGATTTCCAAACACAAGGACATTTGAAAAAATATATGTGAAAGACAGTGGTGCTACATAATTGCAAATTTAATCCTCATGTTGCATATACAACCTGAATTCCTCTTTCTCTCTTGAAAATTCTGTGAAGAAGTATCAACATATATACCCTAACTTGATACTCATTGTATTAAAAATTCATTGTGCTTCTCTCTTGTTTTAAACTTTAAACAGACCCAGTTCCCAGCTCTATACTGTTCTGACAAGCCTAAACCCAAAAGAATTCCCTGTATCATAACAGCATGACAGAGGGGTGTTTGACCAAATTTGAACAGACTTGTTCCTGTCAGAACAACTGAATGAAGGAACAGTTCTTGTTGGAAATGTTTAAATTCTTGGTAAAGTACAACCAACACCCTACTAGTTCCTAGAGAAGTTTGTGTAATGTGCCTCCCTCCTTGGCAGATCCTTTTAGATTTAAATATTAATGGCAGTTGTTTACAGAACTATAAATGTGTATTAAAAAGTAGACAAATATACAGATATAAACATCCATAACTTCATAGTTTTTTCTTAAGAAGTTGTGAAAAGCAGTATAGTGTTCAACCGACTGGTAGGTTTATTTATTTCAATATGCAGTCTTTTTGCAAAGTTTGCAAACATTCACTATCTTCTTTTTATGTCATGGACATCTTTGAAATTCCTTGCACATATACAGTCTGCTGCCTCCAGCAAGCCACTACAGAAACACAGCCATATGTTCATCTTTGAATGGTATGTCCTTTCTGCATACCTTCCTTCTGAGGCTGTATGCCACAGTCTTGTTCTCAACCACCGCGTCACCTTCCAGTTTCACCAACTGCTCTACCCGGGCCAGAATCGCATCCATAGTCATGTCAAATCCAACCTCTGCTGCTAGACTATCCAGCTTCATCTTCTCATTAAGTTGCTCCAGAAACTTCAGATACTAAGATGTGGGAAAGGTGGCAGAAGAATAATAAAACTTCATTAAAAACATTAAGTACCATTTAAAAGCAATCCCTGCTACAGCAGCAGCCAACAATACATAGCCAAGTACACTACCCACAAGAACTAATACTGAAAGGGTGTAATTGGGCACACTCCTGACACAACTGCAAATTCTCCTTATGTCCTTTTTTTAGTCAACACTTATTTTGTTCATAAATCCCAAGATCTACTGAATTTATCTTCTTAGCAAGAGAACTTGGGGTTTGCTTCTCTGCAGCAATAGGTATGTTCCTGCCTCTGACTCCAGTTCCTGTCTGGACCTCTGTTGCTTTGCATGGCTGTGCATTGGCAGGGAGAAGTTAGAATGGACAGCTGTGTCCTGACTAGTACTGCAAGTGCTGTGATTGCCCAGTACTGTGAGCTCTAAACCAGATGTAACTGATAGCAGTGATGCCACGGATGACATATGATGTAGTCCAAGGAGATGCAGGAATGTTAACATGGTCAGCCTTCAGCCCTTCTTTGGACCAGCAAGGTTTAGAGAGAAGTTACTGGTTTACAAATTGCTTTTAAGATTATTTTAATGGCATCTCTATCTGGTATGCTGATGTGAACACATACAGATATAAAATATTATTCAATCCAGTTTTTTCCTTCTTTTGCCCTGCCCTATCAGCTCTTTTAAAATTACTTTAGTCCCTTGCTCTCAATTAGCCTGTCTTGGAAAATCCAAAGCCCTCCTTCCCACTAAGAATTATTTCATTTTTCCTCTTACTTCTGTTGCAGACCATTACCTTTGCAAAGAAACAACAAAACAACAAAAAAACCACCCCACCAACAAACCAGTTTCACAACTAATTCGTTAGCAAAAATGCCTTTTTGTCTCATGATACTTCTGATTAAAAAAATTAAAAACAGCAGCAGCAGAAGAAAGTACTGAAGATGTTCATTAACGAAAAAAAATCCCAACAAAAATCTCTTGATTGGAGCAAAATCTAGAGAGAAATTTAAGAATCTAGGGCCACATGTCATTCGCAGAGGAAGCAGAGCTGAAGAAACAGCTCCTTTTTCCAGTTTCCTCCCAATGTGGTGGATGCTTCATTCAAAAAAGTTATTGTATCGTAGTCTAAAGCAAAACAAATAGCAGGGAGTTGATGGTTCTTTGCAAATCCAGCTTTCTAAGCATTAATTCTGGCCTGGCAACATGATAAAACTTTGTTTTTCTTATCTGTAGTGTTTGGCTTTCCAGGTACTATGTCATTTTTCAAACTCTTTGTTACGTGAATGAGTTATAGGCTAACGGTGTGTTCATACAATTAACAAAAAATCCTAGTAGCCATGATTGTCTAAGAATATAAAAGAATCAAAGACTACAAAATCTTGAGAGATTGCAGACTGGATGATGTTTTAGAAAAAGACATAGTGATGAGAGAAATGTTGAGATCAGAGAATAATTGAAGGACTTCTGATGTTTTTACAGGGACTTCTTTTAAGCTGGTTTTGGGGTGTAGTTTGGCTTTGGCTTTTTTTTTTTTTTTTTGCTTGTTTTTTTGTTTTGGTTTGGTTTTGTATGTTTGTTTTGTTTCACAATAATGGACTTGGAGCTCAAAAGCTTAGCTACATCTTCAAACTGCAATTTTTGGTCAAAGAAAAGGTATTGCTACTCCCTACATGATGTCTGACTTCGCTATTTCAGATTACTCGCAGTGTTCCAAGTGACCAAAACAATACAATGAGCTGCGCCTCTGCCTTTAGTGACTTCTATTCTTTAAGTAAATAATGTGTACAACTACTTTTTGTTTCTCGAGCTTCAAACCATCTTGCATCAGGTCTCCAGTTAATAGTTCCTCTTCCAGGTGCTTCAGTTGATCGTGGAAATTCTCAGAACATTTTTCAGCTTTACTGCTCCTCTCCAGGGCTTCATGGTACAATCTGGTCTGACTTTCCAAAGCTTCACCCAATTTAGCTAATTGGGTTTCAAGCTGAGATACCATCTAGGGAGCAAGTAAACCAACAAAGCATACGGGGTTAGGTGGGAAATGCTAGGAAGACATGAAATCAAGAAATTATTAAAAACAGGGAAAAATATCTATCTTAAAAGTACGTGCATTTAAAAAGTCAAAAAGAAAAATCTGCTATAACCACCAGCAAAAAATGGCAGAAGTGGTGACATGTAAGACACCCAAAGTGAACACCAGATATCATACATGAGTCAAATGATAAAAGGTGTTGCTATCTATTAAAAAATCAATACAAACTAATTTAGACACAAAATTTCCAAACATGTGGGCACAGCAGCAGTACCTGGTAGTTAGCTGTCATTCTTTAAAATAAGCCCAAAAAATCACTATTCTATTGAGGAGTTGATTAGAAAAAGATTATAAGTTATTTAGAAAATACATGCAGAATGTAGGGGAGAATGTAGATATGGATAATTAAGTCTCAGAGGAGTGTTTCTCAATTGTTAATTGTTAAGCGGTGTTTAACTAAATTATTTTGCTAAAAATAATAATAATAATAATAATTTCTGTAATCTAGCCAGAGCCCAAGGATGAAAGGATAAAATCTCATAACAAGCAACTAAAACAATTTTGAAAAAATTTCTAGTTCTTCACTGTTAACTTTACAACACCTATATATAATGTAATGGATTTTAAGTTGTAAAATATTAAAAAATTAAATGTTTGAAAGTATCTGGTTACACTACAGCCAAATACTGAAAGGCAGTTCTATCCACAAAGTGGCTTGTTTCCCTCTGTCTTCTTACTGTCATATAGTAATTTGGTTACATAATTAATTATATTGCACTTGTAACTCAGTGTTCAGACACTCATCTCCAACCAGCCTCTTCATTTTAAGCATCTTGTTGGTTTATGTTAATAAAATGAACAGTAAGTACACAGAGCTCTCATTAATTTTAATGGCACTGAAAGGTTCCAAATCTTACTGCAATTAAATACGAACAACAGTTTGCACCCAACTTGCCTAAAAACCACTGAGAAATTACTGCTGCTCATACAGTAGGCAACACTAAACAATAATAAATCTGCAAGAACCCACAAACACATTTTATGCTCTTCTGCATCTCACATCCCTCAGCAGGAACAACAGTTTCAGTAACTTGCTCCCCCAGAGATGTGCTGCTGCCAGAGAATCCAGAGCCCCTTTATTAGGCTGCAGAGGGACTGCAAGGGAGTTTTAGAGACTTCAAAGGTCCATAAACACGAGAAATTGAAGGATCATACCACAGAAGTGGAGAGCAAAAAACCACCAAGCTGGCATTTTATCATCCTGGGGCATCCTGGTGTAACCTTCATCCTTGGCTTAGCAACAACCCACAACGTAGGCATTTCCTAAAACCAGGTTGCACCCTTGTTACCCATCCATGCCTGATCCATCATCTTATAAAGGCTGCATTTTTAGTCCTGCAGTTCTGACCTCCACAATTTCTCGTTCCTATGACTTGTGCAGCTTGATCAGCCAGCCTGAAAAATAAAAACCCCCTTCCTGCTTTTTGTTTTAATGTGGCTACTGGATAGTTTCAAACTACGACCATTTTACATATGACACCGAGTTGGGTCGGAGTGTGGATCTGCTGGAGGGTAGGAAGGCACTGCAGAGGGATCTGGGTAGGCTGGATCAATGGGCTGATGCCAATGTATGAGCTTCAACAAGGCCAAGTGCCTTTGGGTCACAACATTGCTACAGGCTGGGCAGAGTGGCTGGGAAGCTGCATGGTGGAAAAGGATGTGGGAGTGCTGGTCAATAGCTGGCTGAAACTGAGCCAGCAGTGTGCCCAGGTGGGCAAGAATGTCAATGGCATGGTTTTTTGTTTTAGTTTTTTTTTTAAATACTTCATCAAAATGCACAGGATATTTTCAAGAACTATTTCCAGCCTTGGACAGAATACAAAACCTTTTGCTGTCATTAAAAACTATCACATCAGCAGGAGATGCTAGAATTTTAAAATCTGGCAAGGACACCAAGGCTGGTTTTCAATGGCTCACTGAAAGCAACTTTTGATTTACTGTGTGACTTTTAATTATATAAATAATCCTCACTGACAAAATTAATAAATGCCCATGCAAGCAAGCAAGTGAGAAACTTCAGTGCAGTGTCAGGATACTGACATTGGTCAGACTGCATTCAGACTCATCCTCCTCCCGAGCTGTCCCTTCTCTATCTATACATTCAAACACAAATTTGCAAACAGTACCAGCCCAAATGCCTCAAGCCAGAGCCTTCCTTTTACCTTCTCCTGGAGGGTGGACAATGTTTAGCTGTAAGTGTAAAAATACATCTTTATTTTTAGGTGCAGGTTTTGAGGATTGGAGGGAAAGAAGTTGCCTGTGGCAACTCATCAATTATGTCTGCTTTGAGAAAGAAGTCAGTTCTTGAAGTCACCATTGTAGCAGCAAATCCATACTTGTTCACATGTTTCACTAAATCATAGCAACCAAACAGCCAACTTTGATGTCTGCTGGCACAGAAACCAAATTTCAATGTTGGAACTGAAAGACCATTCCAAGTCTTTCCTTCTTAACAGCATCTGTTATTAATTTAATTTCTGAACTCTTCCTGCTTAGTAACACATAAATGCTTTCCCCCCATTACCTTAAACCAATAGATAACAAAATTAATGGTTTCTGTAATTTTGAAACCTAAGCAGAAATAACCAACACTCTACCAGATGAATAAAATGAAACAGAACCCAAAGAGAATAAATACACACACTGGGCAAGTGCAGTAGTTGCAGACTTACTATTTCTTTAGTCTCCTCTTTGTGATTTATTTCTTGGATCCTCTCCAAAATGGCCTTCTCAGAAGGTTTAACTATTGCAGATCCATGGCTGAGCAGGGTAGCAATTTCTTCTTTAAAAGCCTCTAAAGATCTCTGAGCAGTCCTGGCCTCTTCTCTGCTGCTCTTCAAGTTTGCATCTAACTCCCTGGAAGATTTCTTCAAATTGTGCAGTTCCTGCTTTGAGGTTTCCAAAGCTTTCTGGTTAACAGTCAGTTTCTCTTGGAGGCTTCTGATCTCCGTCTCTAAACTCTGCCTCTTTATTATAGCACTGTCAAGATCCTAAAGCGCATGAAAAATTAAACAAGATTTTTTAAATCAGTTTTTTAAACCCTCTCCACCACACACAAATTAAGGAGTAACTGAGGAGCAGGTACTGCAGACATAGAAACTAGGACCCATTTTCCTCATATTTGCTCAACATCATAGGAGAAGTGCCAATGAAACTGATGAAAACCTGAAGTCTGCTGTCATCCCACTAAAGGCTAACCTCTTATAGTGGCTTGAAAAAAGGAATACATAAATAAAATTTGCAGGTGAACGAAACCAATTTTTTTATTGTAAAATTATTGATATCTTACTTTTCCATTCAGATAATATGACCTGAAAAACAAGCAGTGAAAAAGATGTGTCACAAATAAAGCCAAAGTACTACAACTGAGAGGGAAAAGGATAGGATGAAAAAGAATATTTCAGTTGGAAGTAGCCTGCAGTGATGATCAACTCCAACTGCCTGACAATTCAGAGATGACCAAAACAATAGTCACAGTCCCCCTGAATATAGTGATAAGAGGTGATCTTTGAGATCAGCTTATCTGAATGCAACAAAAATTCCTGAGATTATTTATTCACAGAAATGAGAAGTGAGGGACCAGACAAACCAAGGTTTGCTTGGGAATAAATAAAATATAGCCAATACAAATGTACCTGTATCAGTTGTATAAATATTGACCTAACAGGGCAGAGCAGACAGAGAGAATTGTGTATCCTGACCCATGACACCAAAACAAATGATGAGAGGAAAAATAAAGAAAAAACACCATCTAAACATAAAGGAATAAAGTCTTGTGAGTCTCTTTTCTTTCCCCACAATACCAATATTAAGAGTGCTTACACATACATATCTGTGTAAGAAAAATCTCTGCAGCGAAACCAACTAAAAGTATAGCAAAGAATAAGTCTTCATTTCTCAAGGCATTTTCTGACTGGTAAGAACAAATGGGAAAGAATATTCACACATGATACAGAAGGGAAGAATAATACTTCACCCAAGACACTAAATGATTACGGAGGATGGAATGTTTACAGAGAGGGATTGGATTCCTCTGGAGGCCTCAGTGGTAAGGAGAGGCTCAATAATTGGGCTGATAGGAGTTAAGATTTTGCACACTGGAGTTAAAGAACTGTTCCTGGAGCAGTTATCAATATGGTGATTACTCAAGGGTCTCTCAGGGTCTTTGTGTGCTTGCTGTGGAGCACAGTATGCCATTGGTGTTAATGGAATACCTGCCAATCAAGCAGTAAATCTGGGAGCATTTCTGTAAATCAGCAGGGAGGGTGGACAAAAAAAAGGAGTTTGCAGGGCACCTTTAGAAAATAAAATATAAAAATATGATACTAAAAATACTGAAATTTTTAATAGCTACCGAAAGGCAAACATGCAAAAATACAAATAAAAACAACCCCTGACATTCAGGAAATTATTTATTACACCTTTCTGAAGTAATTTTAGAACTGTTTTAGAAACAAATCTTGGCCTGATTCCTTGCTCTTTTATCTTTTTTATTCTAGACAAGTCCTATTAATAGAAAATTCCCACCTGTGCTCAGAACTACATTATGGTAATTGCAGCAAAGAATAAAGAGTCATTTATTTCAATTACAGTTTTCAGCAGTGTGTATTTTTCCTTTCAGAAAGGCAGTGCTAAAATGGCTTGCCAGTACCAAAGAGCTTACCTAATCACCATCTTGTTAAATCGTGAACAGCTGAAAACAAACATAGTTTTTTCAAAATATTAAGGTATAAAATAAGAAAGTGAAAGCCACCAACAGTGACTGGGAAACTGCCTGGCAGAGAAGGACCTGGGGGTGCTGGTTGACAGTGGCTGAACACGAGCCAAGTGTGCCCAGGTGGCCAAGAAGGCCAAAGACATCCTGGCCTGTATCAGCAATAGCGTGGCCAGCAGGAGCAGGGCAGGGATTGCCCCCCTGTACTTGGCACTGGTGAGGCCACATCTTGAGTCCTGTGTTCAGTTTTGGGCCCCTGAGTTCCAGAAGGACACTGAGGTGTTGGAGCAGGTCCAGAGAAGGGCAACAGAGCTGGTGAAGGGCCGGGAGCACGAGTCTGATGAGGAGCAGCTGAAGGAGCTGGGGGTGTTCAATCTGAAGAAGAGGAGGCTCAAGGGAGACCTTATCACTCTCTAAAACTGCCTGAAAGGAAGCTGGAGCCAGGTGGGGGTGAGTTTCTTCTTGCAGTTAAGGAATAATAGGACAAGAGGAAATGGCCCTGAATTGTGTCAGGGGAGGTTTAGATTGGACATTAGGGAAAAAATTCTTCATCAAAGTGCTTCATGAAGCACTGGAACAGGCTGCCCAGGGAAGTGGTGGAGTCGCCATCCCTGGAGGTATCTGAAAGTCTTGTAGGTGGGGTACTTAGGGACATGGTTTAGTGGTGGACTTAGCACTTCTGGGCTAACAGTTGGACTCCATGATCTTACAGGTCTTTTCCAACCTAAATAATTCCATTTTTCTATTAATACTGACACCCCAATCAGCAGCATGGTCTCAATACACTAAAGTCAGCTCTACAGACATACAAAAAAGAACCCACAATACATTAACAGTAATAAGAAGGTATTAAAGAGAATGCAGGTATCTTCCAGATGAATTCTTACACCAGCTGCACCTTCAGCTACTACTGTTATACCATAAGGATTGTTAACTGGTTTGCTCTTATCTCTTGTCTTCTCTAATGATTCAATCTGGAAATATCTGTGATGCCTGCTGAAACCTGTCTCTAATACGTATTTTCTTAATGACATCTTATAAACAAAAAAGAAAAAAAAATCCAGGTTCTGAGAAACTCATTCCTGTATTTATCTGTTGGGACAAGAAAAACCTAAAATCATTTGGCTGTCTCTCCTACAGTCTAAGTATTTGGATATATTCAAAATGTAGCCATGTTTCTCAAGTTCAATCAATTTCCTTAAATAATATTTTCATATTTTAATTGACACTTTTCATACAATTGATTTATTTTAATAAATTTATATTGATTAGAAACTACTTAGATCTATTTTGTTCATTAACAGAACAATATAAGTTAATATCTAATACTGTAGATTATTTTCTTGGTTAATTTTGTATCAGTAGTACATGCAGATATATTTGTATTAATTAAAATTTTTTGCTTACATTTCAAGTATGTTCTTTAAAGATTTTGCGTGGTGCACATCTTTGCAAAACAGATGTTTAAAATAACACCTCAGAAGGAAATCACAAATATTTCCAGGTTGAATCACCAGCAAAGATGTGAAACAGAACAAGACAGTTTACTAGCTCTTGTAGTTCATCAATGGCAATGCTGTATTTAAATTAATCTGGAAGAATATATGCATCCTCTTCTATACCTTAGATAAATACCATAGAGGAATTTATGAAATATTAAAAAGAAACTTGGTTACAGTAAGTAAGACATTTTAAAGGACCTACTGAGACTCTCAAAGAAAATTATAATTCTCTAATTATGATTATCATAATCAATAATCACTCTCTGGACATATAGAAAGCAAGGAAAGGTATTCTGGTTCTCAGTCTAGGAATCTGGGCAGGATTTAAAAGTTGTTTTTCATTAAATACAAATCTGATATCCAATGCAGCCATAATAATGGTATGCAGATTTCCAGAAGCAAAATCTTGCACAGTCTATCAGAAACATGAGAAACTCAGAAATAAATAGAAGAATATATTCAGAAATTTAAAAAAAAAAAAATAGATTGAAAAAACCAGCTTCTTGAATTGTTTTTTTTACTTTTATTAATTTTAAGAGTTATTGGTTTTTATTCTTTGCCACTTGGTATTGTCATAGAGTAAGAATGAGAGAGGAACAGATAAAATGATTGTTCACTTGCTAATGTTCCTCTAATGAATTCCAGATAACTGCAACAAATACTCAAGAATCAAACATGCTAAAGAATATTTTAAATATATTAACCTTAAAACATACCTAACTGGCTTTCATTTTATTCAGCGTAAGAATTTTTGAATACAGGCGTACGTCCCTCCTGGGACATTAAAAAAAGCACCTGGTCAAGAGAAGGAATCCACAGAAATCCTGAGGAACAGGAGCGGAGAACTACCTGGCAATGGTGGCAGGGAACAGTGCGGTGGCTAAATCTTGCTGGAGGTGACTGACAGAACAGTGTGATGGTCTCCATACACTTAGGAAGAATTTTAAGAGAGAACTGGGGGAAATGGGCTGCCCTCTCAATCTGTAATACTGAAGATGGCCAAAATGTTTGGCCCTAAGAGCTTCAGGCACACGCAGGCAGGAGTCACTTGTACTCAGCCTTTGCTGGGTAAATTCAGCTACAGGCAATTCCATTAATTAAGCCCAGAAACACACAGACAATCATGAGTCGTCTGGCACGAGAACAGTATGGATTTCTGCTTCTCACCTTGACAGGGGAACATGTCACAACACATGCAACTCTGTTCATGTGCTTGAGCTGTGCAGCACGAAGCACATGGTGAAGCCAGACTGACTTTATGCCACGGGTGCCCCTCCTGTAACCAAGTAAGACACCCATCAAGGGAACAGGGGATCCCATACATCACACTTTTCATGTGAGGACTTAAAGCCTTTTTTGTTTTTTACTTTCTTTTTCAATAATGAACTTCTTAATATGCTTTTGTGAACACGAAACCTCCTCCACAGATTTACTCAGTGTCTGCAAATGTAAGTAGCTAAACTGAAACACCACTGGAGGAATCTGCAGCCTCCATGAAGATGGGGCTTTTCAAAGGCAATGCTTTTGAAAGGCAATGCTAATCATTTAGAAGGATATTTCTGTAAAATTGGGTAAATAAATTACTCATTTGGCATATGCACAAGAATGGTAGGAAAATATTTTTCAGAAAATTAGCTCAACTTGGTAAATGTTTTGGCAGTCAGAGCAAACTTGAAAAACAAGTCACAAATGGAGCCCTGATCTTGGTTTAAAACATCTCTTGATTCTGGCTTACTGCGTAAACGACACTGTTCTTCCTCACACACGTGTGTTTGAAGTGAAGCATGAAAACAGAATGTTCTCAAAAAGGACCTGTTTAAGTTTTTGGTGTGGGTTCTCTCTCAGTTCCATTGAGTCTTAGAAAATTGTACACGGCTTGGTAAGAACTATTTTCAGCAGTAAGTAAAATTTATGACCCTTGTGGTACTTACATTTATCTTCCCCACAAATTCTTTCTTCTCCAGAGCACGCTGCCAGCTATTTCTCATCTCCTAAGTATTTTGCTTAAAACATAATCAGAACACTATATCCTTTAAAGAGTATGGTGGGTGTCTCTTTTTCAGGAAAAGAGGAATGCCAGGGGTGGGGAAAATGCTGTATTACATTTGGAAACTCACTTGCACAAGGTTGCCTTTATGTTAAAAATTCCTACAAACTCAATCACACACAACTCAGCTACATATTTGGCAGTCTAAGATTCTTCTCTAATTTTCTCACCTTCTGGCCATGAGCTTGAACCACACTGTTTCACCTGCAGGAAATCTTCGTTCTGGCTTCACTAAGCTGCTTCCTTTCCACAGTCATCACTCAAAGTGCAAAGCAATAAGGAAAATTGCTACAGAAATGCACTTTGTTCATCCATCCTTTAAATTATACAAACCCTTAATGGGGAGTTACACTCTCCTGGAGCAATTCAATCCTTAAATCACATCCTTCTCCTTCCCAAATCATAGCTAGGTGAATTTGGTGAATACTTGACTTACAACTTAACTTATATTTCTCATCTGACCATCCTTCCTGCTGCACAGATTTCCTCTAAGGCTTCTCAACAGTGAACGGTGCTTTCCTGCAAGAGCCATCCTACTGCCTACAACTTTTTGGGTATGAGCCAATGGTTATGAAATACAAATTTATGATGCACTGAAAAGATAATCCAGGGTGTATGGAAGCCAAGACACTTTACCTTCCAGTGCCTTAAGAGAAAGAACAGTGTCCTATCGATTCCTTTCAACTTCTCACTAGAATTTTTGAAAGACTGAGCAGAAAAATTCTCAGAAAACTTGCAGTATCAAATAAATGTTATTTAAAAGAGTGTTTTTTCACCACTGCGTGCTTGTGCCTCAGATATTAACAATATATACATTCATTTATTTACATGTTTGTGCAAGCACAAAGGCTACAACACTAAGAAGAAAGCAAAAATAGAAATTTGCAAACAGCATTGAAAGGCATTAAGTCTACCTCAGGCCTAATTTTACAAAATGTTAGTGTTTAATCTTCATATTTCACTTTCAAAAAGTTGAAAATAACCTTAGAAAATGTCCTTTTTAGGAAAGACCTTAATCAATATAATATTTTCAAAGGCATTTTTTTTCATACAATTCCTATTGAAAACTAATTTGAAATTTCAAGAAAACATTTGAAAACCAGACAAGCATACAAGCCATGCAATTATGTACCTCATTAAGTTTTTCCATGTCTTGGTAGTATCCTGCTGCCTTTTTCTGCTCCTTGGCCACTTCCGAAACTAATCTCATTATAGTTTCTCTGTTAGCTTTAGACTCCATCTCATGGACGTTCACAGCTTCTTGAAGAGCAGCAATCTGGTCTTTTAGTGTCAGATTTTCTTTACATATTTCAGAGACCTTGAGGAATAATTCAAATATTAGTAGCTTCTTAAAAGCTCTTAACAATTAAATATATTCATCACAGTTATACCTGCTCCTAATCATGACATGGTGTTACTGGTGACCCCTAGGTCAGATTTATAATTGCACTCTACTATTCCTTTATGAAAAGAGTAGAAAGACAATTAAAATCATAGAATCACGTTCTCACTGTAAACCTCCACCTTAGCATAATGTGATTCAGATTTACTCCCACACAGACTTTTTGATGTATTAAACAGGTGGAGAGCTACTGCTGCTGCATCTCCGTGCTTGACACGAAGCAGGTCACAAAACAGACCATGCAGCTACTCCATGTGAAAAGCAAATTATTTCAGCCTGGCTTTTTAAGACGTGTGCCTTTCATTTGGAACGAGACAGCCGCAATTCACGCTCAAAACTTTTCAAACACGAGAGGTTCGAGTCAGTAACAGATATGTCATAATCACCAGGTATATACCAGCTACAAGGACAGGGCCAAATACCTGGTGGGCTGCCATTATGAGCAGCCAACACCTTGGAAAAAGGAGTCCTTTCTGGGAGGATTCTAGGGCTGTTTTGGTATGCTATGCTATTTCCAATCAGTGGAACAGACTAATGTGGGCACTTCAAAGAGTGAGCAAAAATGTACCCTGATTCCTACTGGCAAGACATTTGTTAAGACTAAAACAGATTAATTCTGTCTTAAATAAAACCATAATGTGGAAAATAAGCTAAATAGGTGTACCAAGACCCCAGAAAAACTAGTTGCTAAGGTTTCCTAAGGAGCAGCTTTCAGCACAAATTAGATTTCCCAACTAGATTTATTACTGCATTGTTAAAAGACATGAAGATACGTTTTTTGAAGCTCTAATTATTAACTTTTTGATTATTAAAGCATGCAAGAGTGCATCTTTCGTGACAACTTTTTTTAGAGCACCTATTAAAATTTCAATGTGCTTGCAATATTATGTAATAATATGAGAGCATACACTCACTGTGATATATACCTAGATAATCTTGATTTATTAAGACTGTACTCTTACAATGACATGAACATAGTGAAACAGAATTTCCCCAAATACCTCTTGTGCTCCAAAGTGAAGAAAATTGGGATCAAAGAGTAGACAGAAGATGAGTGAAATGCACAAAATTAGAATAAAATGTCTTTCAGCAGCATTGATAGAGGTTAAAAGAATATGCAAACAATTTTTCTTTCCTAAATGGAAGCTTAGTAATTGGAACTTCAGAAATATTCTGAAGAGAAATAATAAAGGTTTATTAAGTCTCACAAACACCATGCAGTTATTTACAGCATTTTATTACAAGACACAGTTAGGGTTGTTTTAGGGCATGCCATTTCAGATGTTTGCATTTAATGGTGTGTCAGCTCAAGATAAGAGTTAAGGTCTAGTGCTACAATTTACACATCACCTGTTGATGCCCACGTTAATGTTTTGAGGAAAACTTTCAACCAAGTGTCTCATCAGGGCTGTGTGTGGGAACTACCAGCTGATAAAATATTTATGCAGATAAGGGCAGACTGACTTCACTGAGGCCTATTAGTGTTCAGCACCTTTAAAAATTAGCCCAGTATGAAAAAAAAAATCTGTCTTTAAATGATAGCACTGTCTGCAAACCATTATTAAATACAAATATCTCTATCACTTGCTTTACTTCTGTGACAACTAAATATTTTTCTATTAAATTGCTGTAGAGGTACATTTGCTTAAACAGTCACCTTTGATGTTAAATGTTCCTGTGGTTTCTCTTTTTCTCTGATGTCTATGTCCAAGAATCCAGAAATCTGTGTAAGGAGCTCTTCATAGTTTTTGCTGATTTTAGAAGCTTGAGTCATGTTTTCTTTACACTCATTCAAATATTTACTAATAGAACAGAAAAAATATACACATCAGGATGACTGTTCCCTGAAAAAGAATTCTAGGCAAAATACATTGTCCCAAGACTATTGCTAGCTTCCGCATACCATCAAATGAATTTTAAAAGTTACATTTAATTCTCTGTATCTGTTATGTAATACACATAACTTTTGCTGTTGCTTTATGTGTAAACATTTCTTCATCTTGGCTTTTGATTCACACTTCAAAAAATCTTCTATGACCCCAATCTCATTCTCAGCACAAAATTTGAATAAAACACAAGAACCAAGTGACACGAATAAATAGTGCCCTCAAGATACTAGAAGCGGAAAGTGCAAGCAAAAGCATAGAAAATTAAGGGGGGAAGAGAGTGATCAACTCTTAGCAAAAATATGTGAAAAGCACTTTACATCCCCTCTCTAAAGAAGCTGACAGTGATGATTAACAAACTCCAAGTAAAGAGAAGCCTTTCTGAACTAATGGAAGTGTAAGACATCCAGAGTACCTGTGAAGAGAAGTTTACCAGCAGAAGCAGAGATGGGAGACACTACTTTGCTGTACAGTACTCTGAAGCACTACCCATGAAAAGGATGTGTTAAAAAAGACAGCATCTAGGGGTTGCCACAAAGATATGAAGAAAAGGGAGCTTTTTGTCAGCAATTTTATCACTCAACAGGTGCCTATCACGCAGATGAATGTCCTACATGAAACACGTTCTCAGCCTTAACAGCAGGTGTCAGTTTGTAAATGCTCTACAAGAACAACCAACCAAATAAAATAATAGTGAGTTTAACTCATCAGTATAAATGTGGTTACAGTCCTTCCCTTGCCAGGGACAAAGACGGGTCCAGCAAACAAGAGCCACCACAGTCTGCTTTGGTAGCAAACACAGACAAAAATCTTGCTCCTGATGCTGAAACACACATCACTTATGGAAAACTACAAAGAAACAGATTAGCAAAAACAGTCAACCAAACAGAGCTCAAAATGACCACTTGTGTAATCCAAATGCCAACTCCAATACCTCTCAGTAACTCCCATGACAGTGGTAGATAGGGAGTGGTAGATTTGCAAGACAGACTACTGTGCTTCCAGTTGAAAAACAAAGATCGTTCTAAAGCAAGTTCTTCACTCTAGAATAAATCAAGACCTGAGATGTAACCAAACAGGTATCTAGAGCAAGTATTTTATTGAAACTCATTTGCTTATCAGAGAGTAGCACTATTCTCAGTTTTCAAGGTGGGCATGGTAGTCATTTCTGGACTCATTCTTTTCCATTTCCGATTTCTTCCTCTCTAGGCTAGCAATCAAACAGACCGTCATTCCATAACCAATGAGCAGCATGAGACTCCAATAGGAGATGCACAGTGAGTGCAAACACAGTACACTGAATGGTTATAAATCAATAAGCAAAACAGACAGTCCATGAAAAGATTCAACACATCTTAGGAGGGAGATCAGCACAGCTGCTGTAAATGCTGCAAAGTGAAAGAGAGTGGCAGAATAACAGAGAGGAATGGAAAACATTCATTACTGCTCTGGATATTGTGAGGGCAGTTCCACATACTGCTGCACAGCACACACCATGAGCCAAAAGAGCTCTGCCTTCTGCAGCAGACACTGTCCCTCAGAACACAAGCACCCTCACAGCTTCCTCACTTCTGAGCACCTTCCTTTCCTCTGTAGCCCAACAAAGTAAACCGTGAGATGATTGCTAAACTGCTGTTGTTAGGAGAGATATGTTGAGCGAAAGGTATTCATCTCAGACATACCATATATGCGTGCTTATATGTCAGAATATTATATAAGATTGACCAACAATGCCACAACTGTTCTGTGGCTCTAAAAAATTGAGGTATCCACAGACAAAACCATGCCTGCTTCTAAAAATAAAAAAATCTGAAGTACAAAGCACTCACTTGATAACTTTACGAATCATCTAATTACCTGCAGTAGGGCCATAAAGGTGTGAGCACCTAGAAAATAGACAGTCAGGTAAAAAAAGTAGAACACAGCTTTTTCACAGTTTTGCTAGCTCTTCAGAACTAATGAGCAAAGAGAAGGGAAGGAAAAAGAAGAAGAAAAGAGCTTTTGACAGTTCAGACTAAAAATACCATGGCAATAGACCTGTTGAGTGGAAAAGCACCGTTTTCAATAGGAGAGGTACGCATCCTGGAAGCCAGTCATAGAATTCACCAAACATTTCTTACTATATCCCCAAGGTATAGAATGTAAATATGCACTTCATGGGTGCTGACTTGCTCTTCCCTTTCATTAGTGGTTTTCAGTGAAGATCTTTTTGGAACACCTAATTAGGACTAGTCCTGTGCCAAGTATTACCAAGGCAGCCAAGCTAAGTGGCTGAAGTTCACTGAGTCAGTACATTGGTTGGTACGAAGTGGCACATGTAACCACTAGCTGAGGAGGAGAAAAAGCTTTGAAAGCAAACACTGCACATTTATGAGCAATCCAACATGTTTGTTCCTTGCAAATGAGCAGACTCACTATCATCCTTCCTTTTTGCCAGAAGTCCAGTGGCACACTCCAGGTACACAGTGAACCAGATCAGATTGGTAGAGGCGGAAATTGAGCTTTTATTTTGCTCACTTCTTGGAGCAGTCCCCTGGTCCTGATCACCACACATCAACACAAACAGAACTGATTATACCACTGATAACACAAGTGTTGTGGGCCAAAGAGAGCAGCCAGGACTGCTCTGGGAGTGACAGCAGAGATTTATGCCCATAAAATCGATTGTATCACTATAATGACAGGTGAGTATGAAACACAGTGTTCCAGCAGTTTTCTCCCAGTGAGTTAGGCAAGCAAACAATTTTTTCTTTTTTTTTTTTCTTTTTTTTTTTCCTACCAGAAATAGCATTTTAAAGAATATTAACAGCCATTATGTCAGACTGCACTCTCCAGGCAGGGCTTTTGGCAAATCAGGTAATAAACAAGTGCACTGCAATGGTTTTCTCTATGTTTTAAAATTACTTAATTATTAATTTTTAATGCACAAAGCCTGGCAGAGCTGTGTGAAATACTGATTTGGGAAATGCGAGTGTCTGGTAAACACTCACCTTGCTCTTAACTAGACAGCATTGATAGAGTCACAAATATTAGCCTAATAATGGGTGGAAAAATCCATTATAAAAGTCTACAAGTTGTCTATTAATATGACTGACACTGATTTTGGAATTTCAGAGTTCAGAATATTTCCATACCAATCAATTTTGCCATGAGTCTCCATCCTACAGACCCAAAACACAAGCAATTATGTAGCACTGACAGATCAGTGCTCTGATACACTATGCTAAAAACAGTACAGTTAAAGGATACTAACTTTTACAAGTTTAATGCATTTCACCTTCAAAGTACAAAACACTCCAACCTCCATTTATGGACTAACAACGCAAAACAAAATTCAAATTTCAATACCTTCCACACTCTCAGGTACAACAGTTGTGCAAGGCACTGTAACAGAATTCAGAAGTGCAATAAAGTCTATCCACCAACACATTTTTCTGTATTGACAACTGCACTGTTCTGTCCTCCCCCCCAAGAAAATTGTTTCTTATCTGACATGACTCTTACTTAAGTTTGGCATTTTTCTCATGAAGCTCCTCCTTCAGCTCCAAATTTTCCTTATATGCCACCTGGGCTGTCAGCTCAGCCCGGTTTTTAGAAGCGGCGAGCACACACAGCTCTTCTTCCATCTCCTGGATTTGTGCTTGCAAAGACAGGAGGCGAGACATCTGTCTGGCATTGTTTTCCTTATAGCTTTCAGCTTCAGCCTTCAGCTCTTGAAAAGAAGCTTCTTTAGAGATCATGCTCGACCTGAGTTTAAGAAGCTGTAGATAGAAACAGAGAAAATTAATGAAGAATAGTTTGCCCAGGCTGAAATAACATGACTGTATAACAGGCTTAGTAATGTGATAGAAATGCATTTCTATCACTACAAGACTGAGCAGAGGGATACAACTTTACTTTCTTATGACTAGGAAAAAGCAATAGAAGAGGTTTGCAAAAACAAAAGCTACTGTTGGGTAACACAATACAACTTTTCAAGATAATACCTTACAGGAAGATAAGTTTATTTACTAACTCAGAGTTTAGGACAAGTCTAAATTAAGTTCGCTGCACAACCTTAACTCAGGTCTCCTATGTGTCTGCATTACAATAAAGTTATTAACACCTCTATTCCCTCTTTTTTTGCCTGCCGCCTGCCTGCTTCCAATTCTAGTGCACAACTCCACAGATGGTCTACAGCTGCAGGGAGTTGTAACAGCAAAGTATCCTGTTGTATGAGCGTGGAGTCTTTTGATGATCTGAGGCAAATAAATTTTTGGAGCATTGTGTGGTACGCACCCTCTTCTCATCTTATGTCAGTAGTTACTTCTGGGTATGATAATCCAATTAAATGTAGCTGGATTTATTCAGAAACAGTAATAGCACCTTTTAAGGAAGGGTAGGAGGAGGAGAATCACCCTCAAATGCTAAAGACCTCTTACAGGGATGATGCTAGAGCTTTCCAAGTGTTCATGGAGTTCAGTAGATTTTCCTCTCTCTTTTTGTTAAAAATACCATTTTCCATTGAACTATTTCTGCTAGAAGCTTCTCTAGGAGACTGTGCTTGAGGGAGACTCACCAGGCAAACAACATTTTCATATGATTTTTTTTGTTACAGAAACAAGTAATTTAAAGTGGGCTTTTTTGTCACAAGAAGTGTTAAGGCATGTTTCAGCTTTCTTGCCTATTCCAATAAAAAGCAGCAAGACACAATCTGAAGGACTTCTGTCCTATTACATAAAATTAACAGGCAAATAACTAAAACAAGTTAACTGCTCTTTATGATGAGTGATAGAACTTTTAAATTGTGGCAAGCATTTTAAGGCAAAAATATTTAAGATATTAAACTGCAATCCAGGACAATGGGAAATTCACTTCTCTGATGAAGTCTTTCAGTATGACCAGACCCACGATACTCAGAGAAATTAGAGAGGCTGGTGAGCCAACTGCCTTGGAAAAGAGAGGTCTTGCTTCTCCTCTTTCCAGCCACATATGCCTGTCCCCTCCCTCACACCAGCTCTGTGTTTGTCTGACTCTCCCACAAACAACTTAAATAACAACTGATAGAAAATATTCACTTTTTCTCTCGCAGAGAAGAAAGAGGAAGTGGAGCTGGTCACATCACAGAGCAAAGGCTAACTCTGAGAAATCAGGTAGGAGGATCACCCTTGCAGCAGCAGCACAGCCTTTGATAAGCTTATGCTTCATGTGCAAGCGCTGGTTTATCAGACACTCTGGAGCTGACATAAAGCAGCACTGACTTCAAGAAAAGCAGAAGCAGCTTGGCTTTTTCCTGGGTTCATGGGCTTCATTTCCATAGTCCACCCTCCTCTTTGTGCTACAAGAAGTACTTACATGGCTACAAGGTGAAATAAGACTGGGAAACAGATCTGGCTAAAAAACAACTTGAAAGGAATTATTTTTCAATTGCATTGACACAACAGTGCACTGTAAAAACTACACGTACTCATACATCTGGGCCGGCACAAGGGGTGGGGCAGTGTGGGGAAGGAAATGAGCAGCTGAAGGAACAATAGCATTGCTTTGCTTGGCAGCTGGACCAAGCTATGGTATCTTAGAGTGTTCATAGCCTTAAAATTTCTCTGTGGTTCAACTCCCCATCCAATATTTTTTCCTCTTGTCCATTGTCTTTGTGGTCAGCTCCAATAGCAGAAAAAGCAAGAATAATCCCATATCATGAGTTTTACAGAGCACTCAAAAGAACAAGGCTCTGACCTCAACTGGGTCATGAAGGTCTTTATTAACAAGAGCATGAACAGCTGCTTTCTTGTCTATGCTTTTGCAAGCACAGTCTTGAGAAATCGATAAATCAGTCAGACGTTCTGGCAGTAAAGCCATTCAACATTTCCAGTAATAAATTCTTTGTATGAGAACATGAGATTCTGTATGGCTTTTTAAAATTTAAATTTAAAGCACAGATTCTGGATAAATGTTAAATGTAATGTGTACCCTGCAGTAACTTCAGGATCAACTGATCAAATTAAACCTCAGCCAACGGACACTTATGCCTGTAGTTCTGTATGTGAATAAATGTAAGCATTTCATTTTACTCCACTTTACTCCACTTTAAAACTGACCACTGCCAGCAGAGCTGACTTCCATCAAATCAGTTTGAGTTAGTTACATGTTAAAAAAAAAAATTACTTGTGGAAATAATGAAGCTCTGAAAGTTATCCTGTAATAAATCCTCTCCTGAGAAGCACCATCTACACAGCAGGAAGAGTAGAAAAGTATGCGTATATGTTCTTCGGCCTCTCTAGTTACAGTCAACCTCATTAGCACAAACACAGTTTCACTGGTGATGAAAGCAGAGCAAATTTGGGGAGCTATAACATGAATAAAGGGGAGAAATGACTAAAGATGGGCAGCTAGATCTTAACCCGCCAGCAACAGGAGGATATCTATCCGAACTTTTATACAACCACAGTTTAGAAATGCTAATTTTCAGGTTTAATATAAAAAGATTGAACTTAGATGATGACAAAAAGCTAGACTGCTTCAAATCTTTCAAATACAAACTAATAATCAGTTCATGATCACAGAAGAAAGCAAAGTAAAAATCACACAGACATTCTAAAAACAAGTTTATTACAAAAAACCTCCAAGAGTTCTGTAGCAAAAGCAAGTTTTGGACTTCCTGCAAGCTTTCTATTCTCTACATAAAGTGATGCAAAGAATCCTCAGGTTTGGAGAAGGATTTGAACTTATTTTTAAATGTACCTCTGACTGGGCACAATCATACTTCACTGAAAGTGCTGCAAGTTCACTTTGAGCAGTTTCAGCTGCAGTTCGATAGTGATTCATCTGCTCTCTAGTGACAGGAATATCCAAAAGAACGTGATCATGAGATTCCTGTGAAGACAGCATGAAGACAAAACCATTAGACATTACATTTTTTGAACATTTTTGCTTCAGCACATTTTTGTTTGATTAAACTGCTCAAGGGCATTAGTCCAAATGTTATTCCCAGAGTAAAACACATGTACTGAAAAATAGGTTAAACACTCCTTTTCTACAAGTCGCCACTTTAATCTCCAAGTTCAGCCACCAACACCATGACCTCCCACTGTTTTCAGCTCCAGCTGTTTCCAGCACTTTCTATATATTTAGTAACATTCAAAATGTCCCTTTTATATAAAATTATCCAGTCACTCTTTCAGCCTGTATAAACTTTAACCCAAAGGAAGTCCTCAGGTGTCTCTCATGCAAAGAATCACTTTGGTTTTTAATCTTCAGTTATACTGCACATCCCCTCATTTTTATTTCAGAAGAACTGTTGAAAAAAAGCAATGGCTATCAATCTTCTCTGTGCCACTCGTGATTTTGCAGATCTCTATCATACCTCACCTCCACAGTCTCTCTACCAGGCTGAAGAGCCCATGCCTACTCAGACACTTGTATCTGCTCCTCCAAGACGCTTTTTGGCTTGCCATTTGCTTTTTCACTTCTAACCTTTCAAGGTTAGAGGTCCTTTTGAACTCCATCTCTCGGACACAACTTCAGCTTCCTGACTGATGCTTTCTCATCCCCAGCAATCACCATAATGACTTCCTTTCATTCTTTTTTGAGTCCTGATTCCATGGCAAGCACTGCCTCTGTCTTTCTAGTACAGTCTCCTTCACACCACTTGTACAATCCTTTTAGCTGTGCCCTTTTGATTCTATAGTAGGCTTTCTCCTTTTTGTGGTGTTCTGCTCTTCTAAGTAGAGCAGGAAGGTGCTAGATTTCTTGACCTTTGTTACTTAAGTCTTTCAAGATGAAAATTCAGACCTAAAGTCTTGATAGAGTTTCATTAGACAGAACTTTTTTTTTTTTTCCAATCAAGAGTGACTACAAAACGATGAAATGTAACCTCTTCAGAACAGAACTAAGTTTAGGTTATGCTGGGAGCACACATGGCAGAGAACCGAACATGACATTTGTACTCCATCAGCTCTCACACAGGACTGAAACAAAACTGCAATCCTCGTACATTTGGGTATGACTACAAAATGCAAAACCCCCCAGATAATGACTGCTATTGGAAAAAGGTATTGCAATGGAGACAGAGACATCTTCTCTTCATGCTTTTCTACATCAGCATCAGTTTCCAGGCTGACATAAATTACACGTTCAGCCCCTACCCATTCTAAATAGAAAAAAAAAACCTGAAGAGCTTTCCAAATATGTGAACATCTAGTAAAATAAGGATTTACCATGAAACACATAGAGAAATCCCTGAGGAATAAGGAAAATCTACTAGTTTAGGCTGTAGCAGAAGATAAATCACCTTGGATTAGTTGCTATAATATCACAAACTCTATTCTCTAATATTTCTTCCCTGTGCTAGTTGACACTAGATTAGACCCATCAAGTTTAATTGCATTCACCTCCTTCAAAGACACTCAGTTGTGCTCTTCCACAAAGGAGTTGTCACTCTCACCAAGCCAGACTGACACATGCAGAAAACTCACAGCCACACAGAACACAGCACATAATCTTGGAGATAAAAGGGCTGCTAATTTTCTCAACACTTCATCACTGTTCTGAGGGAGTGAGGGAAAGCATGTGCCACCTCCTCGCTACTTTTGTCTTACTTTGCTTCACTCCGCTTGTTTCACATGCAGAACTACATGAAATTCTTTAATGTAGAGGGCATTCTTCTCATTCTGTAATACACCAGGGCTCCAAAACAATGGATGGAGATTGCAAACAGTAACACTGTGTATGCTGCTTATGTATGTTATTACATTTGTAGTACTGCATGAATGTAGGTTTTTCCTTTCCTACTTTAAACAAACACAACTTATGACTTTACAGAAAGGAGTACATCTCAAAACTGATGAAATAAATACATTTCAGAGCATAGCTGAAGAAAATAAGCCCCCTTTCAGAAACAATAATCAATGTAACAGCTTTAGAGCTGAAACTTCCAAAATCTGTGTTTTTCATACAAATCTAGATTTTTAAATGATAAGCACTTTAAAGATGCAGCTACACATCCAGAAGGATTTAAAAGAAGCTTAAATGAAGCCAGGGGCAAAAGTCACTGGGAATTACAGTTCGACTCATCTACAGTCTTAGTGAGATTTACAGAGGCAGATCTCTGCATCCTCCAGTGCCTTTGCAAACATAGAACTAATCACACATGGTGGCACCACGCTAGGGAAGTTGGTATCATACTTTTAGCAGGAAATGTGCATGGCCATCAGCCAGTCACAGGTCTGATCTTCAATCAGATCCATCAGACAACTCAATTAACTTGGCATGACTTTACTATGGGGGTAAAATTTGTAATGCAGATGTGGCACTTTTATATCTGTGGAAAAATTCAGATTTGTAATATTTCATGAGTACCATGTAATCTATACTGATTTTTATTAGAAAAATAGAATTAATGAAGTGTTAAAAGAATAAGAGAGATTAGACAGAAGAAGTCTTAATATATTAACACTCAATCAGCTCTAAATAACCTAGGTTTTGGGTGTTTCTTCCACTCATACTATTAATTTTTTTGATCTCTTTCCACTTACCTGCAAGAAAATGAAGCTTTCATCTAACTTCACATGCTAAACCGAAGCTAAGCCTATATTTAAGAGCAATATCTACTTGGATGTTCAGTTTTACTAGTAATAGATGTTCTTTAGAAGATCAATGATATATGGTGATTGTTGTTATTGTTGACCATTTTTTGTTTTGATTTTTTTACCAAATAACTGCCTTTATCTCCCTAGAATCCAGTCTTTAGTTGGCAAACTTCATTTAATTCAGAAACAACAAAACTACAACAACATTCAGTAGTTTTATACCTATCCATGTACTTTGAAATCAGCCACCTGTTAAAGCCACTCACTCCCATTCTTCTTTTGGCAACTTTCCTGTCATTTCCTGCTGTGTTTCTTATTTCAGCACTGGCAAATTCTGCTACACTGCCATTGCCTGCACACAGCCCAGACCCCTTTCCCAAAACATATATTTTTTAAAAATCTTTTTTGAAACAGAAAGCCCCCAGCAAGCATTTAAGCAGCCACCACTCCCGAGTGACTTGTCAGTGTACTGCCGTAGACCATACTCAGGACAAGGATTTCTTCTTCCCATTCCCAAAGTACCTAAACACACTGGGGTTGACATACCCAACACAATGACTCACGAACCTTTGTTGACTTCATTCTTCCTTTGCTTCTACAGAAAAAATGGGGGGAAGAGGGAAGAAAGGTTGAAAATTAAATAGATTTGTAATATGATGGCATGCAACATTCTTTTTTCGCAGATATGCTTTACTAAACTGTATCATAGGTTGCCATCAGCAAAGTTGAGCATGAAAGCAGAACACCATGGGAAAGTTTCTCTAGTACTGCCTATGAGCTCTGATTGTCTCCACAGCATTTAAACATACATCTAACCAAAACAGGCACCTTCACGTTGGCTTGTCCAGGTTACTTTCACCAGTTCAGCTACACAGTCGGCCTTCATGCAGTGATTGCTTCCTTTGTCACTGCTTTTCAGGAGCTCAAAGTTTTTATTTCACCTCTCTTTTTGTCCTGCATCTCTTCTACATTGATATATTTAAAAAGGAAAAAAAGATCTCAGCAATAACACAGGATCTATCTTAACTGAAATACATCTTTTTTTCCCCCTCAGATGTTAAAGTAATCAGTGGGCCCTTTTTACCTACATGTTTATACAGGACTTGGTACACTGGTTGGACTCAGTGGGCTGTTCAATGATTTCTATAAATCCCAGTGTCATAATTGTTCATATTCTGAAAACAAGCAAATATCCCAAATCTGCAATATTTTTTCTTAAGACAAATGAATATTCATGAGTGTACATGCGCTAAAATTGTTCTAACTTCTGAAAACACAATGCAGCAGCAGAGTTGAGTACTATTATTATTATTTGCTGCAACCAGAAAGAAGATGACATCCAACATGAAATACCAGAAAGAATGGGTAGTTGAAAAATTTCCACACTTGGCTACTGCAGATTTTTCTTGGTAGCAGCAGCCCGCCAGCCAGCATGAACATCACCTCAGAACAGCCACAACAGCTACAGACAACAACGAGCAGGAGAAGGTACAGACACTATTCCACAGTGACTCAGAGTCTGCTAACACATACGAGAACAGACTAAAATGAATCACAGATCAATGAGGTTTGAAAGGACTTCTGAGAACATCTAGTCGAGCCTGTGACCAAACATCCCCACGTCAACTAGACCATGGCACTGAGTGCCATATCCAGTCTTTCCTTAAACACCTCCAGGGATGGTGATGCCACCACCTCCCTGGGCAGCCCATTCCAATGTCTAACAACCCCTTCTGTAAAAAAATTCCTTCTAATGCCCAACTAAACCTCCCCTGGCGCAGCTTAAGACTGTGTCCCCTTGTCCTGTCACCGGTTACCTGGAATAGGCTGACCCCTCCACTGGAGTCACTTCAGGGGGAGGGAAAAAAAGGGTTCACAAATTAACCATCTTCATGTGTATATTTTGGGTCTTCTCTATAGATAATACTTTGCCCAATTTGCCTATCAGGGATCTCAACATGTATTGATAACTATATATTAACATAAATCAAAATTTGCTAGTAATATTTCACAACTATTTCAGTTCTGTCACTTGCTCTTGCACATTATAAAGTTCCAGAAACACTCAAATACTTCTGATCACTTTCCACTCAGTAAAGACTTATTTCCCCTTGCTGATTCCTCCTTGTAACTAGGCCCAACTCATTGCTTGCAGTACTTTTTTTTTTGTTATTGTTATTACATAAGGAGCTTTTCTGCATTAATGTAACGTTCCAGAGACATGTAAAACTAAGTTAAGTGTTCTCAGCAGCTCAAATAAATTACCAAAGAGATTTTCTAAATTCCTTTCAGAAGGATATTGCTCAGCACTACCCTCCTCCCTCTCTTTGAAGTAATCATTGAAAGGTATTACTGAAAAGATAAAAATCACTCCTGGTGTTCATCTGCTGAAGAGGCCAATTTCGAGCTTGATTAATGGGCCTAAATGAAAGCTTCGTTACAATCAAAATTTTAGTCCTACCCACTGCTACTACTACAAGCAGCAGTTAAAGCATTTTCATCTTTTGTTTTTCTGTTAGGATGAGGTGGCTTTGCATCTAAATATAATAAATGCATTTAATGTGATGAAAGACAGCAGTCATCTCAAGGCAATTAGAGAGACACATCACCTACTCTAAACATTATTTAACACGCTTTCTGGTTGACTTCATCCTTTGTCTATACAGACAAATTAAGGAATTTGGAACTCCCCTGACACTTTCTCTCACAGCTTTTCCAAAATGATTAACAAGGAGCTGCTGTGCTTATTCCCAAAACAATAAAAAGGGTGATTGCTAAGACAAAACTAAGTGCTTATGCAGGGATTTGTACAAACAATTTGTTCTACTGTTTTTACAGTAACAGTGCTAAATAGAGTTAAATAACTTCTGTAACAGAACAACTTAAATGGTAAATTTAAAAAACAGACCATCATGCAATGCCAACAGCTGCAATTTTCCTCCAACGCCTACTACACTTCACTGCAGTCAACAAAATGCAAATATTTTAGAAATACTTGAGTATGTTGGTATATACACAATTAAAGACTGATTATTGCTGTAGTTTGATTTATCAGTTTTACTCACGTTTTATAAACATGTAATTTCTAGTGTGTTTTTGAGTCCCAAAATCAACACTCACAAACTATTTGACTTCAGGTTGGTTAGAATGTGGAGCAGGTTGCTGTCCACTCTGTCACTAAGCAGCACTAACAAAAACTTTGTAATTGGGTCATAACAGTTGTATTTAATATAATGGCAGTTGTTTTTGCCACCACAAACTACCAAAATTTTGTATTTTTTTTTGCCTCAGAAGAATATAGCTTCATTACAAAATTGATACTCAACTATCCAGGAGATAATGAACTGTTCACACACAAATAAATTGCTTATCCTTTGGAACACAAAACTGTTACAAGGTTCCTATTGTATCTTTAGTACAAGGGTTTGATCCTTCTAAGCAATATCCTCAAGTGTCTCCCTTAAATTCACATCAAAGCCAGCAAACCAGTTTCAAAGGGGGAAGAGATGCAAAGAAGAAATTCTTAGATAACTATGAATTCCTGCTCTGTGAACAGCTACTCCCTTCTGCAGCACTTAGTAAGAAAAATCCTTTTGACCTTGAATTTGTAAAGATAAGCTATAATGATCAGCTGAAGTTCATGGGGCTTCAATTGCACCACCGGGTGCAGCTCTGCACCTGCAAAAGTTCTCTTTTGGGGTTGGGGGTTTTTTGGTTGGTTTGGTTTTATTTTGTTTGTTTGTTGTTTTGGGTTTGTTTGGGGTTTT
>VXAD01003546.1:575684-589377 GCA_013399195.1 Dicrurus megarhynchus | reverse complement strand
TGGTGCTAAAGGCGATATTAAATTGAATATTGCAAAGATGACTCGCAAAGGGGGGTTACAGCCAGCCTGGGTCAGCCTCTACGGTAACACCGACAGAAACTATTGATAGAGGGAGGGGAGGGAAGGAAGGGGCTTTTTTCCCAAGCCAGGGTTTTATTTCCTAATAGGAGAACTGCCAAAAAACCCCCAAGCCCTACCCAAACCAACCCCCTCGGCCCTTTCTGCCTTGCCCCGTGCCTCGGTTACCGCGGTTCCGCCGCGCCGCTGCCCCCGCCAGCCCTGGAGCCGCTCATGGCCACAGCCGTGCCCCTGGCAACGCGTCCCGGGGGAAGGACGAACGGGAGGCCCTGGCTAGGGAAGGGGGGACAGTGCTCGGTGGCTGCAAATGAATAGGCTTCACAAGGGGATGCTCACAGAAACGCCAGGGTTTGTTGGTTTTGTTTGTTTGTTTTCACTTCAAATAAACGTTGCCTGAGAAAATTTGCTCAGGTTTTCCCTCAAAAAAAAAAAGGCAGAAGAGGTGAGCAGAGCAGATGGCACTTGAGCAGCGGCTCCTGTGACCCAGACAGGCTTTCCTTTTCCCCCCAGAACCTGCCAAAGGAGCGCCCCCGCAGCCCGGAGAAAGCAGCCGAAAGAGGCTCCTCCTCCTCTTCCTCACCTTTCATCCAAATAAAGAGGATAAACATGGGAAGAAAGGAAATGAAGGCGGCAAAAAAAAAAGAAAGTTAGACCTGCGGGTGTATAGGGGCTGCACATCATTTTCTCTGAAGACCCTGTGAGCTTTAATCAGCCTCTGGGGACAGTGCCATCGTGCACCATTTCTGTACTCATAAGTCAAAAAGTACCCCACCTTTCTCAGGAATGCTGACCGTAATCACGTTTTCCAGAGAAGAAAATGGAAAAGCTAGGGATGGTACTAATTTTTTTGTCCTTGTCCCCGTGTGCCCGACGCCGTTTCACTGCTGTTGCCGAGCACACAGAACACCCCAAGCAAAGGGTTTGCCGGCGTGGATCATCACCCTAATTAAAATGCTGCATCGCTTAAAGCACAGAGGTATACGATGCCATCCCTCAGCTGGAACCTGACACTAAACTCACAAAGGAAAGGAGAAAAATCGCTTAATGTGAGGAAGGAGTTCTGGGAACAGGTCAGGGGAAATGGAGACGGCGCACGGGGCTGAGGCGGTGCAGCACAAGCAGTAGCAGCGGAGGAGCACCAGCATCCACCTTCCTGAGCGTCAGGGCAAAGACACAATCGCTGGGGGTGCGCGGGGTGACGACAGCTCCTTGGTGGCACCCTTCCAGCTCATCCTCAAGGGCGAAGGGTGAGCTAACAGCCACACAGGACGGCACAGGGGTACAAAACCGTATCACAAAAAACATTGTTCTCACTGCACGCAAACGCTGGTGCTGCAGCAGAGGAGTGAAACCCAGTAGGGCACCGCCGGAACAAAATTATCCAGTGCTGACAGAGCGGATGGGGGTGCAGAGAAGGGACAAAGCTGCTACCACTGCATGGTGCAAAATGTTGTTCCAGGGTAACCTCATTCTGCAATTCAAATCTAATAAGTATTTTTGACAGGTTAAAATTGTACTGGCGGTCTTGCATAAACCTAGCGTAAATCTGGCACATTTTACTATACACCGCCAATATCATCCTGGATTTGTCCAGCATTCGACTACAGCCTAATCTGTCCTACTACTGGAGTGGCGTGCAGATGCAGGATTAAATGATTGCGAAACTTTGTCCTGACTTTCCTAAGTATGTGCTCGAGCACACTTCCCCATCGCTAGTCCTGCAGTGCCACGGCTGGTTCGGGAGTTACACTTCAGCTGCTTCTACACCCTTGGTGATGGGGAAGGAAAGCTTATACAGATTTATTTTACCACAGATCTATGAAGTTATTTGCCCTTAAAAAAACCACTTAAATCTGATTAACTGTAGCAAGAGTAACAACAAAAGAGACAAGATTAAAAAGGGATGAAGAAGAGTAGAAATGTCATGTAACACTCTTAAAAAGAAGGGGGCAGTTTGGGGGGGTGCAATACCCACTCTTCAAGCCATTTGACTGAGAATAAACTACCTTATTACACAATGCTCACACTTTAAAATGTTTTACTCTTGTTTGCTAGTATTTAAAAGTAGAGTTCTCAAAAGAATTTCATGTTTCTTTTTCCTTAACAGGGACAGGAAATAACAATTTAGGAAGGGTTAATTTGGGATTTTTAATTCTAAATAATTTCAAGGAGTAGTTTTCATGAATCAAATTCTTCATGTTGTTTTTCATAAAATACATGGAAAGGATGATCTCAGCCTTTCTGAGCAAAGAATGATGCAAATATCTTGAATGTATGCACCTAATAAAGCCACACTAATTTTTGGACAAAAAAGTAATTAAAAAATTACTACAAACTTTCCCTTCCATGAAAATGCTCAGTGTTGAGAAAAGATGCTAAAATTGATCTGTGTTATGAAACCCCAATTCCAGTACCCAGTACACCCAAAAATGTACCAGCTGATACTCTGCAAGTGTCTAAATGAGAATGGATGTGTAAAAATAATTTCAAAGCCAAAAGTCACGGGATGATGTCCCTGTGATACACACATGTCGTGGGGTCAGCAATCTTCTGAAGGAAATAACCTGGTTTTACAACCCTGGACTTCTCCCCTGGACAAAGAGGGTGGTGAAAATGTAATACGCATATGAGGGAACTAATCAGGCTTGGAAAAGAAGTGTAAATGGAATCTGTGTAAATGAAAGCTGCCACTGCTGATGTGTTAGGTCATTTTCAGTTTGAGGAACTTAAACCAGATACAGAGTCCTTGAAAGTCTAAACTCAACTCATGCAGTTATTTTGCAAATTCTCTGCATGTGGATCTTAGGCTTCCACAAATATATGAAAACTCCCTGATTTGCACCAGGCAACTAGCTCCTGCTAATGCTTTCATCACAATCCAGCAAAGTAGCAGTAAAACTTCCAAGGGCCAATCTAACATCATGGATGCAGTCAAAGTTGAGCTTCCAACACATGACAAAGGCATTCAAACGTAGCTCTAATTCAGGATTACCTGAAAACAAGGATACAACCAACTACAGAAAAACAGGGATGTTCTCTGTTCACATAAAGATACCTGAACCCTCACTGCAGGTTGTAGGCCCTTCTCTGTCTGGAGGAATTTACCTGTCTCCTAATTCCCTAACCTTAGCCCAGGGGTACACACACTCATTGAGCGGAAATAGGACCACCGCACAGATAACACAGGAGTCACTGGACAGAAGGAAAAGCAGGTGGAAAGACCCTTCAGCTAGCTTGAGGGAGCACTCCTGGACCCTACCCTTTTTCCTGAATTGTTTTGCATTTTACACAGATCCTAGACAAAATTAACAATTATGTGTGTATATAAACCTTCCAGGACCAGAACTCAGTGCATTTCCTGATCTATGACAATAAATGTTATTTTTTGGGAAGTAGGAGATAAGAATTGAAACCTATTCTAAATGCAACTGCATGAAATGCATCATCAGGCCTTTCATCAATTAGAGTCACTTGGAAAGCATCAGCGTTACCATGGTAGTGTGAGACTAATCACTTAGTTAAAAGCAAATAAAGAAGCTCATAGTATCAATCTTGATATATCTTACCTCAGCTTTTAATCTTTTACTTCATTAGACTTGGAAGAAGTAAGTGGAATCCCAAGAAAAATAAATTTCTGCCAGGATGAAAATTTTTCTTCACAGGGAGATTGAAAGATTATGATTATGTCACTTACTGAAAAGTGATACAACAAAAGCAGCACACAAGTACTGAATATGTTTATTCACTGTAAGTTATCATAAGAGGACATTTTATATTTTTTTCACAGTGGAAACAAAGCCAGATGAGCTAAACCTCAAAAAAGCACTGTAAATAAAAACCCTTCTCACAACACGTCTGCAGAACTCACAACTGCAAAGCTGAGGCAGAATGTGGATTAATCTATAAACTAGTTCTTTATTCATGTAAAAACACATGTAAGTGGATTTTTTATTTCCAGGGTTGTTAGAAATAGAAGTACAGTGGCAAGAACAAAAATGTACAGAAGTTTTCAAAACCTTTTTTTTTAGGAAAAAAAAACCCCAAACAGAAGCAAACAAGAAAACAAACAATCCACGGTATAGGACATGTTTTTCCTCATGTGTTCTGCCACTGGCATTTGGAAAAGAAAGAAAAGAACCATTTTAACCAGCACATTCTCAGTTTTATTTTAAAATCCTTAGATAAGTGCTAGGTGAATTTCAACTTACATTTTTGCTTTAAATAAAAATAATTACAAGCTTTTGTTCTGTAATTTTGGGTAAACAGAAAGCTGGTAAGCAAACAAACTTTAGTGAAAAAAACCCTACAGTTCTGTACAAGACTCCATTTTGGAATTTTTATTTTAGACACAATTAAGGGTTTCTTTTTAGATTAAACCGATTTCATAGAGTAATTTTCATGCAACAGAGTGAACTTTTTTCCAATGCTGTCTGACAGCACAGGAAATAAATGTTCACATGGAACAAGTTGTTAAATAGTTAACCATGAATGCAAATACACTAGGAACTTTAAAGAAAACTATTTCAACAACAACAGTTAGAGTTTATGGGACATCAGCAAGGTGTGTAAACCAAAGTGTTTTGGAAATATTTTAGTTATAGCAAGAGTAACACCAAAATATTTCCATTTTTGCTGAGACCACATGGAGCACCTATCAGTTCCTAGAAGTGATTCTGGAAATGACACCATCAGCTGCACCAACCTTAGTAAGTAATTACCAGATACATTTTAAGAGATTCTCAATGATTTTTAAGGTTTTGAAATTTAAACAGGAATATAAGTAGTGTAAAAATCAGAAAATTCCTTATTATTCCTCTGTCTCGTTATAGAAGAACATTTTATGATACCTATCTCTTGCATCTGTATCTTTTAAAACCTCATTAAATAAATATGCTTTACAGGTTTATGCATAAAACCTGTTTCAAAGAAAAAATATTCAGGAACTAAGAGCTGAATTATTTTAAGTTGGCTTCCCCAGCCACTGAAATAGTGTAACAATGGCTGACTTGCACAAAATTATATAATTTATTTCAATATTCTTACAAGCTTCTACTCATACAATCAACTTATTTTCCACATCAAACAATTTATCTTAGGAAACCTTATATACATAAGAAATTATTGTAGATATCTTACATAACTTATCAAGTATTCAGACAGATGTGTGTACTTACTTTCACTGTGCCTGTGACATTACTTTCCTCCTATTTCATCAACAATGAAAGTCATCACCATCAAAAACTGGCTTACAAATACAGTTGTTCAAAAGTTAGAAGACAAAAATAAAAAGTAAAAACCATTTTTTGTTGTTGTTTTGGTTTTTTGTGTGTTCTGTTTTCAGAATTACTGAAAGTGCCTTTGGTTTTTGCCATAAATATTCAAACACCATATGAAATGAAAATCTCAAAAATTTGGACATACAAATCAGTAGCTCCTGAGTTACACTGTAGAAGCATTTTGGGCAATCAGTTGTAACACAGATGTATAGAAGGAACTTTCTTGAATAGTCAAGTAAAAAAAATGCTGTATTACAGCACATGCTATTGTTCTAACACATGCTTTATGTTATGTTTTTAATAGTAAATTCCACCTAAATGCAATAGGCTCATGCTGCTATTTCATGAAGCTGTATTACAAAAGGAATTAACACTGAATAGCTACAAAAGCATTTCCTATTTTTAAGTAAATTGTAGCAAACCCATCAGCATAGTGCAGCACCTCACTGGAATATGTCCTCACAACTTTTTTGTGTCATGGGAGACTGTAACACTGGCATCACAGCAACATTGATGTTGTTTTTTTCTTTTTTTCATACAATCAATCAAAATTTTACAAAAATATAGCCAACCAACAAACATAAAACTATGCTGCATATTCAGTTCTGCCTAGAGATAGCACTTTGCAATTACAGCTATAGAAGTCAAGTATTTGGAAGTTGTGGCTGTGCATTCCTTACATAGCCACATAGTCACACTGTGTATTACCATATAAACTTCTCTTTGTGAGGGGCAAAAGATGAAAAGTGCACTTTTAATCAACTGGAGAATAGAACTATTTTTTTTCAGCATGACATCATGTCCTACATTAGCATTCACATGCTAAGATAAGAATTACATGCCTTGTAGTACTCTTCATAACTCAGTAACACTGAGCAAATGGTGCTGCATCTCCTAATTGATTTTGTATTTTGGAGGACTGTATTTATCATAATTTCATACTATTAATTTTCACTGATCTACATTGTGAATTCCCAGAAGTAACAGCCTGAGAGCAACCTGGGCACAGGGACACATTAACAACCAGTAAAAAACAAAACCAAGTTTCTCAGCATGTGTAAGGATTGTGTAAGAGGCAAATCTATTTACCAAGGGAGGCCCAAACAGTGACTTTCTCTTCTTGTCCATTACACACTTTTAAACCTCTCCAGCAAATTAAGTCAGCACCTTACAAACAATCTGAGCACAGGCAAAGCACATTTCGTCCCCAATTCATTTTGTGTCTCTGAGCAAGGCGTGGTCTCATTGCACATATTTCACAATTTCCATCTCTCTGTTCTTGACCCAAAGTTGTTGCTTCAAAATGCATTTGAAACAAGATAACAGCATTTTCAAAGATGAGACACTGAGGCTCCAGTGCACAGTCATCGTGTCGTTTACATATTTGATCAAAGCACTGAAGCTGGAGTGCTGCTGAGCTCTCCAGTCAGAGAAACCTTCAGCAGTCTGACCTTCAGCTTTCTTGACTGGATTTCTAATTTCTGCAGTTCAATCAGGTGCCTAAGGATGAGGATGAATTCATTCTGTAGGAGTACTAAGCCAAAGATACACAGGAGATGAGTAAATAGAGTAAACCCAGGTCTCAAAATTAGAACTCTGCCTACAATTGCCTCATTGCCTCATGAAATTTCTTGCATCTTTGTTTTTGAATACTTGACCTTGGAACCTTAAAATACTCTTTCAGATTTAAGAAGAAAATAAACACAAATAATCAAAGTCATCAGCATTTGGAACATATTTATCCACTGTATAAATCTTTATCATATGAACATAACGAGCAGCAGCTTTGGAGACCAGGGTAGAAGAGTAGAAATGGGCACCTAACTCCAGCTAACAGGAACCTGTATGGCAAATGCTTCTCTAGCCTGTACTTCTCAGTGCAGCTGGGGATTCTATTTCCTCCCTGAAAATTAAGATATCCCTCTTAAAAACAGCCAACCAGCCAAAAACCCCCAAACAAATACATTTCACAGATAAAAAGAATTACCACAACAGAAGGAAGTAGCAGTGCTTGAACCTCATACATACACTGCTGACAAGCCACCTGCAAATCAAGTCTGCATTAAATCTAAAATCCAGTTAATGTAACTGCTTGGTTTCCTTAATTTGTCTGTTTGGGGAGGTTTTTCTATGTGCTTCTTTTTGGTAGAGCTTCGTAAATAAACAGTATCTGCAATATTTTTAAAATGAGATTGTCCTTTCTCCCATTAATCTCCCTACCAGGTGGGACAACTTCTCTCCCACAGGCAAACTGGCTAGCAACATTCACTTGTGCTTTAAAATTGAAATTTTCAATTCTACATGAATGTTTACAAGCTGTCACCCAATAACTTATCACTCAATGTAAAGTAAACTATACTCAAAACATCAAAAGAATCTGTCTGGAATTAATTTCTGAATTCTCTAAAATACTAACTTTCATGCAACACATGAAATGACATGTGGAGTACAAATTATTCTGATATAAGTAAATTCATGCTAATGTAGCATTAGGGAAATTGTTTCTGAAGCAAATTTTTCACTTGTTAAGCTTTCACTCATTAAACTCATACATTAAACCCACTGATGAGGAAAAAATATTATGGACAACTAAATATTCAACTTAAAGGTCTGCTGACATTGGACATTAGGAAAACAAAATGTATTGAAAAGCAGATTGATTTATGTATACAAAGACAGTTTATAAATTTCTGCACAACACTGAAGTCTTTTGTGGGACAAAAACAACAAATCACTTTGGATGAAAAAGTGCAAACAAAAAAGCATCTTTACTGAAGCCAAGCATGAAACAGAGAAAGTAATTAAACTCAGACTAAATCTCTCTTTAAGAATATTAGGAATCGTTTAACTTGAGACCAGCATCAAACTGAACAACCCCGTATTTTCCACTTACCATCCACTCAGGTTCAGAAGCCTGAACTTGCTCACCTTGACCAGGTTTTAGGCCAACCTGAGTGTCAGATTTCAGTGTTCTCAAACTACAGAGAGGTGCAGGATGAAACTTATTCAAGGCTTGATGAAACGGGACACTGTATTCCCATTTTCTGTCTCCTGTCAATTTTCTATAGTTTAGATCACCTTTGAAAAGAAGCAAGTTTGACTTCTGTAGCTCAGCATACAAGTCAGGAGCAACTTCACTCATACTGGAAAAGTCATGTGGTAAAGTCCAAAACATGTGGTCACAGAAAACCCAAACTCCCTTTTTCAAATTTCCCTCCCAGTTTATCCCACATCTAGACATCCACATATGATTAGCTGACCCCAGTTGTTTAATAGTCCAGTTAAAATCATGCTTTGTGGTATCTGATACATACCATGGAATATTTTTTCCATGAAAACAGACTGCATCAGCTAGCTTCGACGATAACAAGAAATCAGCCAACACAAGATCACTTACAAGTTCAAATCCAGCATTATCCAGGATTATGTCAACTCTAACATTACTTCTTTCTGTTCTATTTTTTTTGGCATTTACAAGTAGTGACCAAACTTTTTCCATATCATTCACTAAGATGTAAGGTACCATGTTTTCCAGGGATTGCAAGGGACTAGATTTCTGAGAGCTGTCTTGTCCAGCTGAAAAAGAAAGGTCACACTTATTGCCCCACAATGACACCTAGAAGCAAGAAGAATAAAAAAAAAGCTAAGTCTCACTGTAGTTAGATTCTAAACTTTACATACACTATAAAGATTTTGTTTCCTTGTTTTTGGTTTAGGTAATAAAGGTTGTAACTCCAAATATTCTTCCCAGCTTTAATAAAACTCAACTTCTTGCACAGATATCTGAACATAGACAAGATTTTGTGGAAAAAACCAAACAAAGCTCTGGATTTACACAGGCATCAGAAGTGACAAAGATGGAAGATTTAGATCAACATAAACACACTGATCTCAAAGCTCAAAACTGAAATATTCTCCATATTGCAATTCCAAAAAATATCAGTGGTAACACAGAAAAAGGAATAATAAAAGCAGCTTTGTTTTTTTATTACATGCAGTCAAATAAGTATTTTAAGTATATATATTTTAAGTGCCTACTAATGAGCTCTTTGTAAAGATTCATCAATACTTGGCGTGCACTGTTGCCAGCTAACGGACTTATTTGTAATTCTATGATATTTTGGTGTTTCTACCCGAAGGCACTATATTCCAAGAATAATGCTGCTATAAAGCTTTTAAACCACTTCTGACCCAGACTGACTTCTAATTTTTTCTCCAAAAAAGTCTCAAAAACATTTAAAGTGCCAACTAAAATTAACTGTTTTAAGAAATTATAGGTAAATATCAAAAAGTTCATCTGGAACTTGACTTAAAATGTTTGAGAGATACTGGTTTTTAAGGAAGAATTGGTGGGTTTTCATACACACAATGAAGACCAGCAGTTAATAAAAAAGCATCACATTTACACAAGTACACAAAATATAAATACTTTCAGAATAGCAGCAATACAGTATGGGTATCAGGACCTCATCACACTTCCACAAACAAAAGATCTACATTTTAATTTCCATATGAAGTTCAGATTCTTTATAACTTCAAATTCTTGTTTGTTTCATAGGAGAAATACTTTTAATTCTTGTGTTAAGCACTATCAGTTTACCTGCAATAGCTTAAAAAGTTCCTCCTGAAGTTGCTTTTCATCTAGATCCTTGAGGTTCTTAAGAAGTTCCTGAAAGTAAGTGCATAAGGCAATAACAGCTTCTTGGGATTCAAAGAAATTTTGAGCCTTTCCTTCCTTAAATACGTCAAAGTTGTCAATAGGTGGGCTAGAAAGAGAACAAATATGTTGACATACTTCCCACATCGTTCATGACAGCACATGCAAAGGAAGCCCAAAGGTGAGCTTTTTTAGACTGTATTACAGGCCCTAGTTAGATTTTCCACTTCTAATCTGTCATACTATATTTTCACACATCTCCATAACATCCCAATGTTGTATCTTGCTAGAACAGACACTATGCAAGGCATCTTTATATAACAATATATTCTGAAAGTGAACAAGTATCCAATCACAGCAATTCTGGGAACTGCCCATACAGTGAGCATTTTGAACTCCAATCTTCAGACAAGAGAATTAAAACTGTAACCTACAAGTGAACTAAAGTCAAGAAACGCTGGCCTCATTTTAAACATGTCTGTGTGTGCTGGAGTGTACTTCCCATACCAAATTCTCCTACAGTGATAGGAAGTTATTCCTATGAAAGTCTTTACTAGGATTTTGGAAAACTACCATGACAAATGAGAATGTTGTAATATATAAAAATTATAGACCAATCTATTATGAGAAATATTTGCACGAAGACCTTTCAATTAACGATTGAACTTCCCTCCAAGCGTATGCTTAAGAGCAACTAAATAACGGAGATCAAGAAACTTAAAGTGTACTAAAGTATCTGCTCAGCTTTTAAAGTGCAATCCAGAGGAGCAACTTCATATTTGAAGCTTTTGGTACAAGAGTTCAAATTACATAACACACCAGTAGAAACTGAGTCCCATTACTGTATTTGCATCTCCGCAACACTAAGGGTAAATCCAGTACTCCTGGAGCTTTCAAATCTTTTTGGCAGCAACGGGATCTTAAATTGTTCATTCCTACCCCATGATGTTTTGCTGGCACATCTCCATGGTACCAGCACAACAAGTTTTTCCTGCCCAGTTATTTTTAACCAGTGTCAGCTCCCAAAGTTCGATGCAACGCATGGTCTGCAAGCACTGCTGTAACTAAGACGCTGGTGTAGAATGAACAACAGGGGCTGCTTAAGATGGGTCTACTGCTCTAAGAAGCAGTTCTCAAATGGCAACTTCAGATTTCAAGAAGCAAAACAAATTAGAATTCCCAACAGATTTGTGGCTCTCATATTCTGTGTTTAAGGCTTAAGAGAAAATTCTACATCAACAAACCTTTTTGAAATGCTATGAGATTTTCACATCTCAATTCACATTAGTCTGCAAGGTCAAGCTATACAGTCAAGCTTAAGAGTTTCCATGCAGACCAACTCACCAAAACTGAAGCATAAAAAAATGAAAAAGCTTCAAATTCTGCTGAATTGAATAAGTAAAGGTAGTAATTTTAAATCTGAGGTGCAGGATGAGGAAAAAGGATTATGGTAAACGCTTAAGATTTTCCTTTATCTTACTCCTCAGCTGTCTTTTTCCCAAAATAAAAATAGGAAAGAGCAATGTTTTGCAAATTAATATACCAAGCCAGTAAATACTTACTTCTGTGCTAATGCTGCATGGATTCTTCGATACATGTAACACTCTACATACAGCCAAGGGGACTGAAACCAACTTGGTTCTCCACTTCCATTCGGTAAATTTCGTTGGTAGTCCAGGTATTGGTTCCACAGCACAGCATCAGGCAGCTCATCTTCCAAAGGGGTCACTGGCTTGTCTGTTTGCAGCTCATTCCGCAGTTTGGAGAGGAAAGATATAGCTCTCTTCTCTGCTTCAACACCCTTCTGAAAAAAGTGGAGAACAAAAGTTCCTATTCTGAACATTTATTCCTGTAGAGACACAGAATAAACTGTTCATGGAACATGCGATATTTTAATTGCCAAATGACAGTTCCTGACAAATCAGATCTCGAGTCAACAAAATATATCTTGGTGAATAAAGTTCATTTCAGATCCAACATCTTAAAATGAATTCCACATGGAATTTCTTTTTAGATTGGACCTTTTGCTTATCAGAGGTGAAGAGAGTGTTGAAACACAGTCATGTTCAGAAGGTGTTACTGTCTATCAAACACTGCATCAACACAAAAACCCAAGTAAGTGATGCAATTGCAGAAGTGACAGATCAGAAAAAGGTTAGACAGTAAAGTGTGTTACGGAACTAATCAAAAGTAGCTACTAGAAAAAAATTATTTAAAAAAACCATCAGACAAAAAGATTGAGACAAACAAATAATGGTTGTATAAGACACCAGTAAAAACAAGGCAGAGAAGGGGTCTCAAGGATGAGGGTGGGGGGGTGGTAAACATCAGGGAAAATAGGGACCTTACTCTTACCTCACCATGTTCTTCAAAAAATTCATTTTTATGTCGATGCAGAGTATCAATAACTCTTGTGAGAATCTGGGGCAGTCTGTCTTTAATTGTAAAATATGCAAAAGATCTAAAAAAGAGAGGATCAGTATTTTATTATTGTCAGCAAATGATGAAATAGCTTCAATTTCTAAAAACAAATGCATGATCTTTGTGCTAGTTTGGGCTGGGGTAGAGTTAATTGTCTTCACAGTAGCTGGTGTGGGGCTGTGTTTTAGATTTGTGCTGGAGACAGCGTTGATAACACAGCTTTCCTTATGCTGAGCAGGGCTTGCATAGAGTCAAGGCCTTTCATACCTCACCCCACCCCACCAGCAAGGAGGCCCTTGCACGGGACACTGGGAGGGGACACAGCCAGGAGAGCTGACCCTAACTGACCCAAAGGCTATTCCAGACCATATGGTGTCATGCTCAGCAGTGGAAACCAGGAGGAAAAGCTGGCCAGGGAGCCACCCCCTGGGCATCAGTCAGTTCGAGCAATTGTTCGTTCGAGCAATTGTTTTCATTTGCCTTACTTGTTTTTCTTGGGTTCTATTTCACTTTGTTCTTTTCATCACAATTTATTGTCATTCCAATTATTAAACTGCTCTTATCTCAGCCCACAAGTTTTCTCATTTTTACCTTTCCCATTCACTTCTCCCCACCCCGCTGAGCTGTGTGGTGCCTTGCTGCCAGCTAGGCTTATAACACAACAGTATTAAAAGTAGTTTTATGTGCCTTTAAAGCAGTGAACAGCAGCAAAAAATAAAACAAAACAAAACAAACAAAAAAAAAACCCTTCAAATTGGTCAGGTTCTTGTGCCTACTTTTGAAGAAAATGACAAACAGCAGTCTTTTCAAGAAAGAAAAAGGTAAATGACTGGCCCTGCTAAAACAGCAAGAAACTGCAGTTAATTCTAGGCTAAAACACGACCTCTGTTGCTCAAATACCCAGACGCGAAACCAGGGAAACGCAAAACTAAAAGCGCAGATATCTGCTCAAAGTTTATCACATATCTCATATCAACAAGGAACGCGCTCTCCATTATATACTTGATTTACACTTTCTCTAAAGGCTGTTTATGTACGAGGACAACGAGCAGAACGCGGCCAGGCCCACAAAGAGCGCAAACCCGGCCTGGAGGATGATTTTTATTGTGAGATTTCTACCCAGTGCGTCGGAGCCCCCGAGCCGAGCAGCTGCACAGGGAGCACGGGACCGGCGCCGATACTGCTCCACGGCCCGCTCCGACCGATGACTGCGGCGGCGGCAGCGCTGCTCCCGCAGCGCCGCCTACGGGCCCCGGGCGCC
>VXAD01003546.1:547850-575075 GCA_013399195.1 Dicrurus megarhynchus | reverse complement strand
CGGGGGCGGTGCCGGCCGCCTCGCTGTGCCCGCGCGAGCGGGGCGGCTCCGCCTTCCGATTGGTTGCGTGGCGGCTCACTGTGCCCGCCCCCCCGGCTCGCAGCCAATAGGCGCGGAGCCCTCTGTCACCCAGCGCCCTTCCCCCCGCGCTTGCCGCAGGGGCGCTCCTGGGGGCGGTGCGGCCGCTGTTTTCCTTGGAGAAAAGGACGGCAATGCGGGGGCAGGGAAGGGGCGGAGTGTCCCGCCATCCGCTGCTGGCGGGCCTCGGGGGCAGTCTGGAGGCATCCGTACTGCGTGGGCTGGGCAGAGCCGGCGGGCCGGTCTGTGTCGGTCCGGTCCGGTCCGCCCGCCGGCGGAGCGGGCCCGCCCTGTTCTTAAATGTCGGTGGCTGTGCCTCAGCAAGCCGGGCTTCCCGGCCGGGGAGTCAGCGGGCGTGGCTAAAGTGTGCCGTATGCTGAAGAGACGTTGGAAAATAAATCCTAGTTCCGTGCCTGCTGCTTGGAGGTGGCGTCTTCTGCCCTGTTGTGGTCGCCCTTCGTCCCGCTTTCTTCTCGGATTGCTATTCCGCTCCTCCTGGCTAGATGCCTCTGGTGCCACGGGTCTGACGCTAGGCCCCTCGATGGAATTCAGTCTATATGAGCTCTCTTTCCTTGTAACTTACTGTAAGCCTGTACAATTGAAAAATCATTCCTGGCATTACTGATTCGGGGTGAGGTTTTGTTGGCTAGGGAAGCCAACAAAACCATTTTGAGTCTCATTCTGCCGCTTACCACACACTGCTGGAGACTTCTCCCCTTGCTCTGGCTCTCCACCACCTGGACTGAAGTTACTGAGTTTCTGTCAGCTCTTTTTTTATCCAGAGGTAACAGGCCTTTGAAAAGGTAAATATGCCTTGTCCTGAACAGGGTCACTTTTTAAATTCAGAACAAGTTTAAAATAAAAATAGTCGTTTATCCCAGGAAGTATGCCAATAACAGGCTTCTAAATTAAGCAAAAATGTACGAGTGAAGAGCATGTAAAGATACAAAGTTATGCCCAATATCAGTTCATCCTAGGTAACCTTGTCAGTATGGAGGGCTTGTCTCACAGCACACACCATTATTTGCTCTTAAAAGAAAATATTTATTTGAACTATTACGTTAAAATGTATTTGTGGTATTGAAGATCCTCCTTCAGTTTTTAAAAAATATTCTGAAATAGGCAGGTTTTTGAGCTAGGCAGCTTAATGACTTTTTGTTAATACCTTGCTGAGGATGAATGTTGTGTCATAAGGGAAATGTTCTTGATTAAGAAAACCAGATGAGGACAGGGACTTGTCACTGGGTTTTTTCAGCAAATGAAACACATCCACTGAGGTATTGAGTCTACTGTCAGAATATTTTTAGGTTTATTTGATTACCTCACACAACGTAGTGTGAATACAGTAGGGTTGCTCTTAGTCTGAACTGCCAGAATAAGGACACTGTTGTGTTTCCGGCTGCACGGGTCAGTCTGTAGGCAGGCCGGGTGGTCCCTGTTGCACCAGGATGTACTGGCAGGAACAAGGCTGTAACTCGGCTTTATTCTCTGTAGTCAGGACAGATGGCTGGGGCTGGATCTGTGCTCGGCTGTTCATGGCACAGCAGCTGGACCTGATGCTGAGCAGTGTGTTTGTTCTGTAGGTGACATTCCCGTACAACCATGTAGTAATCTAATTGTTGTTTTTATTATATATTGCAGTGATTCACAGCGTCTGATGTCCTCTCTAAGGTGTGTGCTTGCTTGCTCACAAGCAGTGGGGTTACTGAAAGTGCAGGTTGCTGCACAGAATGAGCAGCAGAAGGAAAAGATGCCTGCTTGTATCTTGACACGGCAGCCAGTTCTATTTGTTCACCACTTGTTGCAAGCACACAGATGTGTTTTGATCTTGAAGTGTTTCCATAGGATCAAAAATACCTTTTTATTCCCACCAATGCCATGTGCTTAGGAGTAGTAACACATGCAAGAGTAGTATGGACCACCTTTTAGATAAGAGAGAAATAACACTATTTCTTTCCAAAATGTTGATTGATGATTTTGTTTGTTTGTTTTAAGTACAGTTCAGAGGGAAGAAATGAGACTGAAACTTCTGCACCTTCAGACAAGATCTTTCCATGCTTTAACAACAATATGCCAATGCCAAAGCTTTAACAAAACTGGATGTCTACTATTAAAGCTGGATAACGAAGTTGAAAGAACAGCTCACAGAACAGCCACGTCTTGGAATTTGTATGCTCTGAAAACTGCGTTCCCTTGGTTGACAAGTCAATGTGTGCAAGTCAAGAATTGGCAATTTCTCCGAAGATTTGTATCCACTTTGGGAAGAAATGTTTATTATCGGAGTGGGGAGGGCTTTTTCTCATCCTGGAGACATTTGGGTGCGACAGTGATGGAAAACTACAGGCTCAATACAGAGTGGATCAAAAAGCTTAGGAACACATCATCAAGATTTTATGCAGTTGTATCAGCTGGTAAAATTGTCCCCAAACCCAGTAACCAGCCAGTTAAGAGGCCACCAAAGGCACCAAGGACCAAGCAGCCATCCAGAACGAACCTGCCACTCTCAGATATGGAGGTAAAGGATAACATTTATAGTCTATGTGACATTAAGGGAATGCACCAATTTCATTTACATTCAGATTTGGGTTTAGATGAACGTTTTAATGAAATTAACATACTTCATTATTTACACTAGTGTTGGAGCTTTGCAAATAGAACCAAGCTTGATAGAAATTGGCATATCTGGTATTTTGAAGGTAAAATGGAAGTTTACTTGCAATATGTTAACAAAAGTGGAGGGAAGATGAATGGTTATTATAAAGTAGAAAGGTGAAGTGCATTAAAAATAGTTTTGACCAGGGCTGTCAAATCACATTCACTATTGAGAAACAAAGTCTAGCTTTCAGAATAATTGAACTTTCCCTATGTTTCCTTGCTTATCCAGATCTACGCAGTTTTAAGGCTTCACTCAAACAGAAATAAAAGCGAAAGTGAATAGTATAAAGTTTATATTCAGATTTAAGTTTCAGATGGGAAAGAATGTGCAAGTGTAGCCTGTGTTACCTGAGAAAGATCATTCCTTGTGTAGAAATAACACCTCGATTATCAGACTCCTAGGTCTACAGAGGAAGTGCAACAACACACTGTTTTAGATACAGTGAGGTATTTCAAGGAAGAAAGGTGCATATTTGTAGCCATATCTCCTTAAGATAGCTGTTAGCCAAGCCAGGCCTTAAGTATACTTGAGTACAGGATTTCCATGGTGAATCCTGGTGTCAGATGTGTTACTGTTCTCCTCAGGCTAAAACAACCGAGTTCCAGGGTGTCGTTAGTTAAATAGTATGATAGGTGGGACTAAAACAAGCATTGTGCCTTTGGAAATAGCTTCCACGTTGCAAAATATATCTGTTACATAATCTACTGAATGTGAGCAGAAAAAAGTTTTAGTGCTTGCTTTCTCATATCTAAGCTTCTGGTTAATATTTTGTGTGATGAGTATGCCTTAGTGTAACATAAAGAGGTAGTTATAGACAATTTAGTTCCCACTCATATTTTCATATTGCTTTGCAAGAGGAAAGTGAAAAATATTAGTCCTGAAACACCATGTAATGTTTCTAGCTTTTTAGTCATGCTATGACATTACATTCAGAGTTTGATTCTTTTTAGTTTTGGGTGAAGTGACAACATTCTTGAGGCTTTTAAATGACAGCATAGAATGCAAACAGCTTCTTTGTTTGAGATTTTCATATGTATGTGCAAGTTACATGCAGTGCTATTTTTACTTTTTTCCATTGTGAAGAAATGGAGAAAATACTGCCTGATACACTGAAATAATAATATACTTCCTGAGGAAGCTTTTGCATGGCAAAACGCTGGGCCAGAAATTATGTAAACTCAGACCTAACAGAAACATTTGCTATTTTTTAATAAATCCGATGCGGTTTTGTCAGATATTTATTCCAATCTGCAGGGGTGCAGACAAGCTGTCATCATGACTGCAGGCTGACAGTAGTGGAGTCAGCATTTTTTTACCTGTTCTTATAGCTATGTAGTATAGAGAAGTAACTTCTAGATGTAGCTGATTTCTGCAAGATTCAGAGAAGTAGCACAAATGGAGAATCTTTGAAGGAGTTTTTTTTCAGCATGCCATCAGTTTTTTCTAAATTCTGGTGTCACAAAAAAAGCTGATCTTGCCTTCTGTGCATATTTGAAGGCAACCAGGAGCCCCCTAGTATTGCAGGCTCTAACACCAAGGCCATTGCCTTGGGGACATCTCCTTGCCAGCTTCTCCTGCCTCTGGAGACAGCAGTTGCAGGCCCACTCTTGAGGTTCTCGGTTAGAGAACCCTGAGGATCTGTGGTGGTTTCTGTCTGGGAGGGCCTGACAGCTGACACTTTTCTTTTGCAGAGCACTTGATGAATGAGGTCCTTCCCATTCTTCCCAACACTGGTCTTCATGTGTTTTTACAGGCAGAGTGCTGAGCACCAGCAGTGATAAATTGTTGTACAACCAGTTTTTCAGGATAGATGGAGGAGTTACTTGAAAGCAGTTGGGTGGTTTAGTCAGTCCATCAGTGAGTGGTACCACTACTTGGTTAACCTTGTACGTACGGTCTGATGGCAGGAAAAGCCTCTGAGCTAATTCTTAATGCTCTAGTTATCTAGCATAGAAATAGCTTGAAATTCAGGCAAAGACGTAGTATTTGCTACACTTTAGGTAAAGACTGATTCCCCTTATGGTGATACAAGGACTAAAGCTCATCCTGCAGATTTTCTTTCTTAAAAATTTTTGTATGTTTAAAGTGGAAGAGATGGACTAGGGAGAGTTATGATTCCATGAGCCTGTACAGTCGTTGGGGGCATGATGATACAGAAAATGAGTTGTCAACGTACTTAGCTGTCCTTAGGAGCAGCCATCCTGTGTGCTGCTCCGAATAGAATCTCAGTAACACTGTAGGCAGAAAGGAGGAGGGTGGTGAGCAGCTCGAGTTCCATTCTAGCACCAGTACAGGTGCTGTATTCTGGGGTTTTTGAAGTTTGCAGATGAAAGTGATGTAGCAGAAAACATGGCATTAAGGTTGATAAGCCATTTAACACATCTATTTTAGGATTAGCTGAGTCACTGATTAGAGTAGATTTTTTGGCTGTATCTCCACCAACAATCATGAGAATTGAGACATTTGGAGCACCCCTGGACATGTATTTTAGGTGTCTTAATCTCAAATTATACCCAAGACAAATGTTCTCTATCAAACAAGAATTTTGTAAATATGTAAGGGAAACAGTACATTGTAACAAAAAAACCCCAAAACTGAAAGTAGTTCATATCCAAAATGCTATTTCAGGCATGTAGCTTAGCAGAAAAGTTCTGGTTGTAACTAAGTGAGAAATGTAGCCATTCAAACTAAAATTGCAGCTGTAGGACAGAAGGTTGATCCTATAGTACATTTGCCTTGAAATTAAGAATAGCCCAAGTAATAAACTATGGGAAGCACAGAGCAGGATAGAGATTTTCAGATTGTGTACTAACTAGAAGATGAGAGCTTGCTCCCTTTACTCTTGACAGAAAAGTTTCATGGCAGAGTATGTGTACTTACACTAACAAGAGATTTTTGGAAGAATCTTCCGATTCAGATGTATAATTGGCACTGGCGATTTAGAGATTGAGAATGGATTTATACAGTTGAAACTGTGATAATGAAACTTGCTACTTCAAGGGAACTGAAAACACGCTTCTGTTCCACTGTTAATTCAGCCTTCTAGTACACTTGTGGGAATATGCCTACAGAATTGCTCTCTGAATATTATAATTACTTTAAAAGCTTATTTTCTGTGAGTGGTTGCAGAATTAAGACGATGTGTAAGCAAAGCTTTGGATGTGATAATGAAATGTTGACACTAAAAAGAAAAGTTCAAATGTGAGGTGGTGATTCTGATGATTGGTGACAGGCCCCCCACAGGGAGCAGAACACCTCTTTAGGCCTTGCTGTTTGACAGTATATGAGTCCTGCAAGAATGTAACTTGGATTTTAGGTTGAAGTGTATTATGGGTCTAAATGCCTCCAGATGAGTACAGTTCTTTTGTTCATTTGTTGTTAGTTACATCTCCATTTGTATTAGTTACAAAAAGCTGGGAAGTGACTGATCCACAGTGAGACATTGCTTTCTGGATATTTTCCACTACATTGTACTGAAAAACATTATTGTAGGTCATACATGGTGTCAGAACAAAGAAATATACTTCAAATGAGTACCAGAATTTTCAAATCAGTTTATTGTGACTTGTTTGATTAATCAAGAAAATCTCAAGTCTCCTTGCAAGTCAGCATCATTTTTCCAGTTATTTCTTTGAATACGGCGTTTTAGTTAGTTAGGATTGTGGGATATTGGGACAAACTGGCCATCGTGTACTGCTCAACTGTGGTGTTGGTGGAGACCACGCTGTTAGTGCAGGATGCAGCTCAGGGTCGGGGAGGGACGCTGTAGATGTGCAGCACTGCAACTGGCCCAGAAGGTCAGTGACTTTCTGTGATGCAGTGGCTCAGCCTGGGCAGTGGCTTGGTGCATGGCAGAACATGATGTTTGTGGCTGGACCTTCTTCTTGATGAACAGACTGGGGTAGTCAAACTCCGTTTATCTTTAAAACACTGATGTTAAAACTGCTATCAGGGGTGCCTTGCCTCTGGTTTCAGTGGTCAGCCGAGCATGTCATAAGCTGTGGGATGGGAGAGCAGCAGCAACTGCAGCTCTACTGTTCAAGTATTTGATTGGCATTCAGGGAAGAAGGGTTTTCATTGTGGCTCTACCACGGAGTTTTTTTGGTGTGACTTAACTCATGTCTCCTGGTTTGTTCTCAGTGTGTGATTTGCTTTCCCACTTAACAAGGAGCAAGTAATCTCATTAGTATATGTACAGCAGGTGGACAGCATGGCAATGATACCACAGAACAGTGCATAAATGAAAACTGTCACTCTTAATAAATTTGAAGCAAACAGTTGTCTTACTAACATTTTGCTTCGGCCTTGCCCTAACTCAGATCTTTATTCTTTTGGCACAGAATCTGATGCAGTGCACAGCCTTTGCAACAGCAGATGAATATCATCTTGGTAATCTGTGTCATGACCTGACTTCACATGGATATGTCGAAATAACCAGTTTGCCTAGAGGTAGATTTTTGAAACATATTAAATACAATGTTATACCTTGGGAAATAAAATATGCGTGAGGGATATCATTTTATAACTTTATGTATTCTTATTCTGATAATATCCTCAAATATATCATACTGTCTGTAAAATTATTGCTTTGCTTAAAGATTCTATTTGCCTAAAAATCCCCACAACAAAACCTTCCAGAATAGCAATATGAGCAGCTCTTGCTCTTACCCTCTTATAATTTTTCCCAACATTACAAGTACACTAGAAGTATAGAAAAATTACGTGCATGCATGAGAAATAACTTTGGAAATTGACTGATACAGAGAATTTTTGTAGACATTCACTGAGAAAATTCTGAATGCTTTATTTTAATTAATCTTTCAGTAGTGAGGTAGTGCACTACTTCAGCTGTCAAAACAATTTTTTTGTAATTTGAAGTGCTGCATCTTCTTTCTGCATCCACATTTCTATTAATGTAAATCACAGAGTTGGAGAGGAAGGCATGCAAGAAAGAATCTTGCTGACTAAGTGAAATGAAAATGATACACACATAAATGCTTAGTTCTAGTAAAGAGAATGCTGTTGATACTTCTTTATTGGGCCAAGTATATTCTAGCAATTGTTGAATGCTTCACTTAGCTGGGTTTCTGCAAAATAATTGATTCTGGTTTCCATATAAAGTATCTCTGAAGACTTGGGAAAGTATGGCTTGGAAATAGCTGCAGTATACTACAAAAGAAAAACAAATGGATCTTATTATAGCTTAAGGAGCCTTATGCCCTGGAACAGCTGTGATTTTCATATGTCAGTAGTAGAATGCCTTTTCTTCTTCCTTTTGAAAGAACAGATTGTATGAAGCTAGGAGAAGGAGAGGCAGTTCATGGGCATTTCAGTAGGGCTTATGAAAAACCTGTCTGCCTCTCAAAAAATAATCTAAGTGCAGTAATACTCGAGTGGGTCTCTTGCAAGCACAAGATTTACTGATGATTGTCTTGTTCAGAAAGATGAATATGAAAGACAATACCCACTAGAATATAGGCTTCATGTTCCTTTGTCCTGGTTTCACAGCTTTGGGATAGAAACTTTGTACAACCCTCAGCATGACTGTGAATTAAATGTTACTGTTGATGACATTTTACCCTGGGAGTGTCGTTTTTGCCAGTTCTTTTATTTTTTCATGGTGTTTTTGACTCATAATGAGTACTGTTTATCAAAGGTTTGGAGGAAGTAATGATGAAAGGATATTGGATTGTGCCAGCAAATCTGAAGTGTTGTGATGGTTGGCATATGCATGTAGCAGTGGTTGGTTACCAAGCCAAACACTGAATCTTGGAAAATAATTTTAAAAAATATTACCACATAGAAATCTAAATCAGCAGTTATTGTGTGGATTCGTTACTTTGTAGTGTTTTTCCACAGCATTATTCTTGTTTTTAACCTCTTCAAAAATATTTTAGAGGCAGATCCTGCACCTCCACTTAAAGTAGACCAAATTCTCTTCAGTTGTATATGTTTTGGCTGGAGTGGATAAATAAAGATATGGCCAGTATTTGAAAAGGCAAATGAGAAAATGTAGACAAATGTTACTTCCTGATGAACTCAAACTTCACACGTAAAACTTGCTCTCGTTATTCATCCAATGATGTGTTTCTGAACTGGAATAGCAAGTGGAAGAAAAGTCTTTAAGGGCTGATTCAGACCAACCGTGTGGTCCCAATTCAGATATGAGCAAAAGTGTGTCTGATACTTGGTCATCTCTCTCTGCTGCCTCAGTCTACCTGGCCTCTACGGCTTGAGCAGTAAAGCAGAAGGTAGAATTTGTCCACAGGCAGAATTGTCACTTGACTTCTGATTTTCCTGCAAAGGCATTTAAGTTTTTAAGGCTTAGCTGTTAGGCCCTGCAAAATCTTTGTGAAGTCTCACTTTACAATAGTGAGCTTTACTGGTCTCACTTTATATAGGGGGCCTTACTGGTCTAGCTTCCACTAGTGCTGCAACAAAATGAGTCATGCTGGTTTGAAACTGCATCAGGACTTCTAAAACTTTATCTGTATTAGTGAGTGGCACAGTGGAGAAGATTTGTAGAAGAAAAATCAAACCCCTGTTTTGAGAACCCAGCAACCACATTGTGTAAGTTTGAGGGAATTCTACTTGGACTAGCTCTGGTCTAATCCTTTGTAACAAATGCCCCATTAGTGGCTGGAGTACCACAGGTGCATTTTTTGAAGCTTCTCTTTCAGTGTAATTTAATGCAAAACCCCTCACATTTTATGTACTGTTGTGCAGTGCACATGAGAAGTGTGGTAAAGGAAGGTGGGTGGAAGATTTGTTTCAAAAGCACACTTCGGATGTGCAGGGAAATGCAGGTGTAGGTTCTCCCATCTTGGGGGTATGCTCTTTCAAGTTTCTGACTGGCAAAGCAAATTCAGCACAATTTGAGTGCAGATTAGTCCCTTAGTGTATAGAAAAGAAAAAGATCTTCCAGGCAAGCAGATTTGAATGGTAATTTCCCTGCAACTGCAGGCAGCTTCCATAGTTCTCTCACATTGCATGTCCACTTCTGTATTCTGTTCCTGGTTATTTACTATGTCTGCATCCGTTTTCTTTTAAGTATTTTGTTCTTCAAGGCTGCTACATTTCGTTAACTGAACATTCTGGTGAAGTTCCTGGTAGAAGCTCAGTGGGTCTAGAGTGTGGCAGTTCAGAGAAGCAGTGTAGTTTGATACTGTAGTTGTTTCCTGGCTGATGCATGACTGTGCAACTGTTGAATTATATGCTTACAGCTATCAGCTGTCATGTTCAGAAGTTTGACTAATTATTCAATTTTTTCATTTATTTCAAACGAGACGCCGCAAATGTTTTGGTGGTCAGTACGGAGAAGTCTGCAAAAGAAGATGATCCTGGCATGATTTTTTTCTTCAGGTAAGCTATAAATCATGCTCAAAACATTACGTGATTAATAGTAATGGTGTGAAGGAAGTAGTGCAGCTTGCTAGATCATTGTATCCTGTTACCTCATGAAACTCAAGGAATAACTGTCCAGTCAGAATGATTTTAAAAAATCAGAATTATTTATATGGTTAAAAAACACCTTCTCATGGTTTTTCATTAAAGTATGGTTAAAAAGCAACTAGTATGTAATTTCTGTGAAGATAGTTTTAAGTTTCTTGATTCACAATGAGAAAAATTGCCACTGTACAATTTGACTATTCCATTAAAATACATTTAAAACAGTATGATTACACTCAGTTTTTCCTTGAATTCGCAGGGAAGGGGCTGTTGTATTTTGGAATGTTGAAGAGAAAAGTGTAAGTAAAGTGAAACTGTTGGTTAAAACTGCATAAGCAGGTGTTTTGTCAGTCTCACGAAACTCAGTGTGTTAGGGGTTTGTTTGGAAGATTGATCTTTCCATGAAGGAAAAAAACTCATTGGTTCTTCTCCTAATGAGTGCAGGTTCTTGCCTGCTACTGCCCTCAAGTGTGTGGGCTGCTGATACACCTTTGAAACTCATCTACTTAAGACAAAAATCTGAAACCTTAATCTAGTGAGACTGACAGAAAGGAAATTTTTGCAGCTCTACATCCTGAAAAAGTAGATCAGAAAAATCAACCTGTGAATGATTGTTTGAAAGGCACTAATATAACAGAAAATATGTTAGAAGAAAAGGATCATTCCACTCTATTCCATTTTAAGTCAAAACTATTAAAGACCTATGTTTGTATAACTTTGAAAGAGAAAAAAAGAATTATAAGCAACTCTTTAATATTGTATGGTGTTTTTACCAGCTAGTAATTTTCCTGAAGGAAGTTTTTTATTGATTGGTATAATTATTAAATATGTTGCTGACATATAATATTTTGGTGATCTTTGCTGACCAGGAAGGGTATGCCAGAGGCATATGTATTTTGATGAATATATTTATAGTTATTTATGTTTTTAATGTATTTTTATTACTGTGGTTAAACTGGGCTCTAGATACAAAAAGTATTGACCTTATCTGTAGGCAGAGTATGTAAAATTAAATAGTGTATTAAATAGATTATACTGAGATGCATAGAAGTTCACACGAGGATTTTCATTGGGGTAAATGAAAACACAGAGCACTTGTTTCCAGATGTGAACAATTTCTGGATTCAAGTTCATTTTTTCTGTTTCAGAACTGAAATGTTCCTGATTTCCTGTCTGTTTTGGGGGCTGTCAGTGTATCAGGTGTCCCTACAAAAAAAAGACACTAGTTCTCCCTTCAAACCTTGCCTGTAGCACACTTAGGATGCTATGGCTGTAACTACACTACTGATTCACAAGTATTACTGATGACCAGCTGACTTAACTCCTGATGATCTTTGAGTTGGACACCTCAGCCCCCAGAGTACTCTGAAAATTCTCCTTTTGTTGTACATGCTTTGTACCTTTGAAAACCCCATACCTTGTTTACCTGGTCAATACTAGTAACAGTAGTTGGTCCCTTGCTACCTTTATTTATAAAAGAGGAGGAAAAATGCCTCTTTCTGCTTAGTGAAATCATAGTCAAAGTTTTAACTGCCAAACAAGTTGCTCAAATAGAAGAAGTATTTTTGTGGACATGCTTTAATGAACTGAAACGAAAGGAGAAAAACCCCGAACTGGTCTGTAGAACAGAAACTGAAAGTAATTCAGTAAAACAGAATGTAGAGTATCACTGCAAATGGACGAAAGTACTCCAGATTGACTAATAGGAGAAGGAAAACTATTTTACATTAAGAGACACTTAACAGGAGAAGTAACAAATACAGACTGATCACCAAGAAAAAATTTAAAATATGAAATACTAGTTTCAAATACCTGAATAGGAAGGTTGTACAGCAGCTTCCCTACCAAAATAGCAAGGACAAAAAGAAAAACCAGCTTTGAGGTTTTTTTAAAAGGAAATTGTGTGACGTAAGTGCCCATAATAGCAAGAGTTAGCAGCTAGTGACTCCAGAACATCTCTTCTAATTAATTTTACTGTGTCACAACTAGTCCCTTCTATAAAATGAGGCTGGGCCTAGAAGCAGTGCAGGGTTTGCTTTGCTGAACTGTCCCTGGACACCACTGGTTGGCTGAGGTGACTGGCCTCAGAGGAGACACTTCCTATGTTTTCATACCCTTTTTTTTCACAAGACTTGAATTATATGGCAAGTCTTAGTTATGCTAATACTGAATTCAGGATTACAAAAGGAGCAATTGCAGCTGTAGGGTTGAGGGGTTTTTTTTCAGTGAAAAATGTTACTGTGTTACGTAGATAGATAATATCACCAGAATTCTTGAAAGCGATGAAGAAAGCTAGCAATGCAAAGAAAATCCCTCTTGCAGGTGATCCAGCAGACTTTTTTAGAGTACTTAACCTGGAGAATATGCTTTATGAAAAAGTTACAGTGTACAGTTTTGTACTAAAAGATTAACTATGATCTTTTATTTTAAAAAGAGAGTGCTTTTTAAGTATGCCTTAGTATGCCTTTAAAGAATTTAGGCATCAAAAGTGTATTGTGGTTTTGTGGTTAGGTTTTTTATTGGCTGTTGTGTTCCTAATGCCTTTTAAAAACTTGTAGGTGAGTGCTTTCTTTAGTTCAGAATTTGTTCTAATTGCAGATGAGGGGAGCCTTGTAGCATATAAAAAGGAACAAGGATGAGAGATCCTAAATCAGGTGTCAGAGGAGAAAGTTTTGTGAGATAAGAAGGCTCTTTCTTCCTGCATCAGATTTTAGTGTGCTGGAGAATAAAAGAGCAATGAGATTACTTCTGCAAGTAAAATTGCACATTTAACTATTTACAGGGATGAATGTGGCAGCTGAAACAATTTTTCCAGATTTTTGTAGTAGTAAAGGATTTCTCTAATGTAACTGACCTCTGGTAGCTGAAACAAGACTACTGATTTCAGCAGCAATCAGAAACAAAACTACTGATTTAGCAGCAAACTAGTAATTTTATCAAAAACAACCACCTGATGTACTTATCCTAAAGATTCATTACCACATTGAGACATCTGCCAAAATCTTGTACAGCTCATTGTTACAATACTGAATACATCCATGTTGTCCTTACTGCTGCTGTGGTTAATCCTTACCCTGTTCCACATTTCACTTTTCCCAGATTCCTTGCAGTTGTTCATAGCCACAAATTCTTCTGAAGCAGTTTCAGAAGTAAACTATGTTAATAATAACTTCATTATTTAGCACACCTCTTCATTGTTATGTAAATAACTTCAGCATGAAGGTTGCATTCATCAGCCTGCTCTATGCAAGTTCTTTGCAGAGTGATAATTTACTGCATGGTAACTGTTGCTGCAATTGTCTTCTTCTTAGATGAAGAATATCATGCGAGTGCTAGAGCAGCATGAAATTCAGCCATATGAAGTTGCACTGGTCCATTGGGAGAATGAAGAGCTGAACTATAGAATAGGAGAGTAAGTATCTTCAGACATTCTGTATATAAAAGCTAATAGACACCTAAACCTAATTCAAGCAAAAGCAGCTCGTAAAAATACACTTGTCCTTACTTTTTTTCCAAATTAGTAAAATAAAGAAAGACAACAGTAAATCTAAGTTGACAAATGTTGCTGTCTTGGTAAACTTGCAGGTAGTGGCCTTTGTTATTTGCTTATACAATAGGTCTTGTAAATAAGAGGCTCCCTGCCCACACAACTCTCTGTGTTCTTCAGCAATCCCACACAGAAACTATGTAGTTCACAGCAAAAAAACTAATGAGCATTATTGAGACAAGTCTGATTGTAAAGAAGATGCTCTCTGTAAGCTTTCTCTTTGTCCCTGAGGTTCATATACAAAGATGTAATTTCAGCATATACTTCATTTCCTAGGAAAGTTACTGTGTAATGATAAACCTGGCAAGTTATCTTTCCTTATTAAATAATGTTTTTTCATCATGGAAGGAAAATTATCTCTACAGAAATATTTCACAATGAAAATGATTATATAAATTACCTGTAATTTTCCAACAGCACCAAAAAGCAACCCCTAGACAGGACACTGTTAATACTAGGAACTGAACTAATGAGGTTGAGCTTATTTAAGGTAACCTGGTAAGGAGACAGGTGTTAGGTTTTTCCTGACCATTTGAAAACTGCATGTACTATTCAGTTGTGTAATTTGTGATTCCTGACATGCTCCATTGTGCTTACGCATGTTTTATAGTGAGATTCACATGAAAAATTGAACGAGTCTTTTGTCCTCTTTTCTTTGCTCCTTGCCCCCTATGCAACAGAGGTTTTAGGGAAAGTAACATCATAGTGGGGAGGGAGTAAGGTTGATAAGAGTGACAGTGGAAAATGAAAACAGAAAGATAACAGAGGAGCTAAAGAGCAGGAGAGAGGCCAGCATCCTGCTTACTCTGAATTATCTGTGTATATGCAGTAATGCTGTAGTTACCATCACAGCTTGCTGCACTTGCATTTACACCTAGAAAATTTGGTCATAATATTAATCTTAAACTGAGGAACTAATTTTCAGTGATTTGTTGTGATTGTTGTCAGGTTGAACATGAGTAAAATGGAAGGATGAGTATGACACCCATACAGATACGGCATGCCTTAGCTAAATAAACAACCAGCCTTTCTTGCATTGTCGATTATTCTTTAAATGTTCCTAAGCTTGTGGCTCAGTCAGTGAAGATGCTTCAATCTTGTCTTAACAGAGGTCAGTCAAAGCTCTATAAAGGACAAATCTTGTTAAATTCTGAGCTGGATAGTGATGAAGTTGTTCTGCAGAAATTTGCCTTTTCAAATGCTCTTTGTCTTTCTGGTAAGTTAATATTGTTCCTACTATGTAGTCTATGCTACAGATTTTGTGAAATGTCATAATAAGTGGGACTTGTACAGTCACAGGCTGGAAAAGACTTGGTATTTGGTTTAGACAAACTGTGTAAAGAGTGATTGTGCTTCAGTGAGAGGATTTGTTTTCAACGCTCTTACTGTGTTTTCTGTAAATTGGAAATGCCTTATTCAATGTAAATCGTTCTAAAGCTGAACAAAGCACATTAACAAACATGCTTTGCAAAAGATACACATTCCACTGAGCATCCTGTTCCCCACCCTTGAGAACTATCCTAGGATAACAATGAATGTAGAGTTCAGTATTAGAAACTTCTCAGTAATCTTGGGTAATTCATACTGACATCATTTCCTCTGACAGAAAAAGCTAGATGCCAGCTAAAGTGATACAGAGCAGCTATTCCCAGCTGGGGAGGTATCAGTAACACATATCGGGACCAGAGTCAAAATAAAGTTTTCCAGGCTTATTAGCCATGGTAGCAGACAGTGGGAGGCACTGGGAAGAAGTCAGGCTCACCAGTCGTGCTGCTGCTTCAGGAAATAACATCTGTCTGCTGCTTCAGACCTTGAATGATGTAGGAAGTAGGAGTTAGGAACTAGCAGCAGTAGGGCTATCCTCGGAAAGGCCTTTAAGGGAAGTCTGTCTGGTCTGTCTACCTCTACTGTCTTTAGGGTAAATTCCAGGATTCCAGTAGTATTTTGGGGAAGTGCACCTTTATGCAGGAGAGAAACAGAATGCACATTTTTGAAGTTCTACACCATTTGATCAAGGAGTACAGTATAACTAAACGGTTCCTGATTGTTGAAGGAAGAGCTGTTGAGAAAAAAAGCATATTGTTCTCTATAGTTTTCCTATACATAAAGTCACTGTATGGAAGAGTAGTGCCACCTAAAAGGGAGAAAGGGATTTTTTCCCAGGAAATTATGTTCACTAAAAATAAAGGATGCAAGTATAGTCCCTAGTCAAATTTATGATACAGCAGAGACCAACCTCTGTCAAATAACAGGTGACAGATTAAATGCTTACTGGCTTTTTTTTTCAGGGGCTAAATTTAAAGTCATTTAAGTCAGTGGCTTGGATTAGGCCTCTGTATTCAAAAGATGAGTGTGCAAAATGCTCAGCATTGAGTTTACTGTCAGTGTCCTAACCAGATGATACTGTTGATTACTACCACAAAAGAGTTCATTTTGACAATTAAATCTTCCCTGGTTATTTTCTCTGTTTGAATGGGGCTAATTTTTGATCTGTTGCTACTTCATTCTTGTCTGGGAATCTGAGGACTAAAGAACAAGGCCAAGTTATATTATCATCTTGTAGAAGCAGCTTTCCAAGTTCAAGCTGAGGTGTAGTAGAATTTGTGTTGCCAATGCCAGTGCTGAACTCAAGCTTCCAGAGAACAGAAGTTAGTATCTTCAGTAACAGTACACTCACCTAAAAACAAAACGGGAGATTGCTCAAGTTTGAATTGAGCTTCAACAGGAACTGGTGGTGTGTCTATACCAGCTAACTCTCTGTGGTTGGAGCATGGTGCATCCATACTGGACAAATGGAGAATGAGAGCTGTGCAGGACACTAGAAATGCAGTGGAGGCTCTTGAGGTACCACATGAAGTCAGCCTGATGCCAGCATAGCTCATTATCTCCAACCTCCTTGGAATGTAATTTTGCAGAGGGCTCACACATCCAGTAGAGCACTTGGACACACAACTTCTGAGCCAAAGCAAAAACTCTACAGGATCTAAACTAATCACTTGGAGAAGAAAGCTGCGCTCAAAGTGAAGCTGGTTCTGTGTGCAGAGCTGTGTCAGTGCCCCGCCCAGATTTGTCCACTAACACATGAATAGTGATTGTATAATACAAACTGTAACTTGCTTCAAATGTCTGTAAGCATTGACATGACCTGAAGCAGTCTTTTGGCAGATTTAAAGTTAAAATTTCTTGAAAGCATATGTACCTCTCACAGTCTGCTTTGTCATCTCTGTGTTGCAGTAAAGCTGGCTATTTGGGAATCGTTACTGGATAACTTTGTGGAATCTATCCAGTCAATTCCTGAGGTGAGTGAGGTCTTGTTTGTAACTCTCCCCTCCTTTTCTCCTGTGTTTTGTAAAAGATCAGTGCACATGTAGCTGAGGATAGGGAAAAAGCAGTTGAATGTTCAACATATTTCATGGTAAACATCAATGTACAGCAGCTCAGAACACCTGCAAAGTAGATGGACAAGAAATCATCAGCCTTTAAAGGGTTGGGAGTGGGGTTCTGCATTGTAATAATATTTCCCGTGTTGTGCCACTGTCGCCTGCTACTGGTGCAACGTCTGTGTAACGGGACAAGCAACATTTAAAAACCTGGGCAAACAGTGTGGGGTAACTTGGGCTGAAAATAATGTGCCTAGACTTGAATATAATGAAGAGTTTGAGTGAATTACTTAAAAATTTTTCATGAGACCTAATTACTGTACAAAGCCCATATGATGTTGTATATAAAAATGAGATTTCTATGGTTCAAAAGAGAAAATGTTTGGTTTATTACTTTTATATGAAGGAAATAAATGGTAATACATTGATTGTTGTAAGGAGAAAGTCTATAAAAAGGCTAAGTAGTGGCAAGGTAAAAAGAACACTGTCATGACTTTAAAATAAAAATTGTAGAAAGGAAAAACAAATGATCTGTTGTTCAGGAAATCATTTATAGAAAATGCCCCAGTATTTTCTGTAGATACTGATGACGTACTCAGTGATTTATTGAAAAACCTGGATGAACCAGTTGCTTGGTGATACTCTTAGAAAGCTAGAGAAGCAAGGCACTAAGCAAACAAAACTAAAATGTTAATAAGTACAGTATGCATTTAGATTTTAACACAATTCAAGCTATAAAGTTCTGGACTTCTTAATTACTAGTATGTTTCTTCATCAAGTAGCAAAGAATTTACTTTTCAGATTCTGAAGTCTCGAAGGAAGGTAAAACTCTCTCATGCAGATGTGATGCAGAAAATTGGAGAACTCTTCGCACTAAGGTAACTTTTGGTTACACCCAAGACATTGTATTACACGGAACTTAAACATCATGTTGTGCATGATACACAGAGCAGAATACACACTAAATATAGAGCAGGGTGAGACGGGGTGGGAGAATTCTTTCAGCCTTCTTTTGACTGGAGTCTGTGTGCTATTTACATTAGTCAGAGGACCCAGTGGCTCACCACTCACACTGGCATTTCAACTACAGGCATTAGGCAGGCAGTGTATCGTAAATGACCAAATTCCACACCCTTTTCCCTTCCTGAGTCCAGCAACACACATGTCTCTTAACTAGCAGTTACAGCAGATACTACAGCACGTAAAGGATGCCAGCGGAAAGATGGCTAGGTAGAACTGTTAGCTACAGCCTAGAGTTAGTAAAAATCTTCTGTGAGTTCTGATCTTCCCTTGATTTACTCAGAAACTTCTGCTAAATTACTGGATTTAACATTTTTTCTTCCCTCAAGTGAAATTTGGCCATTGATGACACAGACCATTACACACTCAAAAAACAAAAACATAACAAAAAAACACAAACTACCAAAATGTCCAAGGTAAAATTAAAAAACAATTCCTATTTCAAGGACTTACATCCTTACTTGAAGAACTGATCAGTAATCAACAATGATGTTCCAAGTATCCAAAGGTTTATGTTAGCAATACGTTGAAAGCAGGATATTTTAGCTTTTAGCCTTTATGATGCTTAACCATAGTCTGATTCTGAGGGGTGTGCTGTGTTCACACATCCAGCATGCACTACCAGTCACATTTAGGAGTTCTGTATTGTTATTTTGTGTACTGCTTCAGTGAGCTGCCAGCATAGTCAGGGACCTCTCTGCAGGTATCGAAAATTAAGGCAGGTGACAGGTTGAGCAGGCAGTGTTGTCATAAGGCAGAAGTCATTTACATCCAAAACAGTTCTACAGCAGAGTATTCCCAGTAAAGTTTCAGGAGATGTGACCAATTTTAAACAATCACTCCAATTGTATTTTTACTATGAAAGGAGATTCTTTTCATATTTTATGTAGCATTACAGGAAAATTTTCTTACTTCATGTAAATATTTGCTCCTATATTCACCAAGACAAAGCCTGAACTACAGTAGTACCCATTCTTTTTAGACACCGTATAAATCTGAGCTCAGACCTGCTAATAACACCTGACTTCTACTGGGATAGAGAAAAACTGGAAGAGCTTTATGACAAGACTTGCCAGTTTCTCAACATTAATCGCAGAGTTAAGGTGAGTGTCTTATTGTTGAGAGAACTTTTCACACTCAGATCAGTTGTCTTTGGCTCAGCAGGGTCACAGATTGCTCTGTGAATGTGCTTTAATTGCAGAAACTGAATAAAAAACAAGATCTTATACACTTTCCCCTTTTCCATGTGTTCTTAGCCTACTCACACCTTTACCCAGTTTAGGTTAACCTGCCTCACATGAATGAACTGCTTATTTCCTGAGCCACTAAATTAGGCTTTAAATAGTTAGAAGAGCTGAGAAGTGGATTCTTCTTACTGACATTATCATTCACATCAGTTCTTGAAGGGTGACATGTTTACTGCTGAACCAGAATAAGAAGCATGAAGACTACCTCTCCTGGTGGTAGAGAAAGCATAAATATTTAATTTTGAGGCATTCCAGAAAGCTGCTTCTTTTGCTTGTGACTGTTTTCATGAGTAGGTATCCCCCAGAAGCACCTCAATATCTGTAGATGCATATCTAAATTTTATATTCTTTTGGGGAACCTGTTGAAATTACAAATTCATTTACACTGAAGCTTCTGTTGCTTGTGCATGCTGCCTTACAGAATTTTCTCTTCTTTTCTGCAGAGGTGTTAACCCCTTTCTAGTTGTGTTTCCCTATTTAGTGATCTGATTCCATTTCGGGAGTCCAGATTTGTGATGTTTGTAATTGCTTGCAGGTAATAAATGAAAAGCTGCAGCACTGCATGGAGCTGACAGACCTGATGCGAAATCACCTGAATGAAAAGCACGCACTCCGCCTTGAATGGATGATAGTAATACTCATCACCATAGAGGTTGGTGGGGCTTCTTTCCAATATTAATAATGTAATAACAAGTGCAATTTCTATACTTTGTGATTTGGGAATTATTTTATTAATGTGATGTACATGGGGATTAGTATTTCTTTGCAATTTTCAAATTGCAGTTACAGTTACTTTTCAGATTATCTGATTTATAGTGTAAACTGGTTTAAAGATTTTTAAATAAAATAAAAATTCTGATCAATGTGTTTGCTGTTCCACAGGTTCTGTTTGAACTTGCAAGGGTAGTTTTCTGATGACAGAACAAATACAGGAAGAGGAAAACTGACAAAACAATAGAGAACACAAGGCTTAGAAAATTCCTATCATATGCTTCTAGAGAATCATGAAATTGTGTCTCTTGATAAATCTCTAAATCTTCTACTCAAATAAAAAAAAAATAAAAACCAGTCTGTGAACATTATTCCCAAACACTGTACTAGTAATGTTAGAGAGTTCTTAACCTATGGATGAATCCCATCTCTGCTGACTGTATTTGGTGAAGGACTCTACTGCTTTCTACCCTAAGAGTTAAAATGATGCTGAATACTTTCCTACTTTGTGTATTTCTGATTGATGATGTTTTCCCTCATTTTCACCAGCTCCCTCTGGGACAGCTGCCACACTGTCCCAAGCCTGGAGACAGCACTACTGTTTGTTCTCCTGGCATGATTTTAATATATGTGGCAGATATATTTAATGTTATGTTCCACCCCATCAGAAAGTGGTGTTTACATACTTGTATGGGAATACATTCGCTGAGATGTAGTACTATTTACATCATTTTTTTACATTTAGTGTTCATATGGAAGGGGAATGAGTTATCTCTGAGGTCACAGGGACCTATGGCAAAATGGTAAGCTAATATTCACAGAATTTCTCTGTCCACCTTATCGTGCTATCTGATTTTCATCAGTATAAGTTGCAGGGAGTAAGTTAGTGTAGGTTAAGATGTCTTAATTATCCTCTAAGGTAAAAGTTTCTTCTTTTTTATCTATTCCTAGTCCACAGAGTGTTACTCACGAGAGGATGAATGGATTTTTTTCCCTAGCAACTTCTTTTTACACAACTGCTGTCTTATCACCTGTTTGAATATCACCTGTTTGAAAGTCACTTTAGTCCAGTGTATTGAATAAGGAACAGAACCTAAAGATTCTCTTAAGAGCTCCTGGAGCATCATTAACAAGCCATGATGACTAAATTCTGGCTAAAAATGCAACTACATTTGCAGTAGCTTACTGTTCTCTCTTCACCCGAGAGCATTATTTCTGAGTGTAATACTGGACTCCTGTTGAATACATCAAACAGATATAATGGAGAAAACAATAAAGTCAGGCACAGCTAGGAAAAACATCTGACTGCAAACTCATCCTTTTGCCATAAATTATGATACAATGCCATGGGTGCCTGTGAAGAAGCAGATGCTGCTCTTAAGAGTAGGCTTTCTCCGTTGGAATCAGAACAGATTGTAGCTGGATGTTTTGGTTCTGGAAAAGCTCAAGTACTGCTTCTCTGAACTGCTGAGAAGGTCTGAACAGTCAGACCTGGCTCAGGGAAGTGAATCGGTCAGAACAGGTTGGTGACAAAGACTTGTCACTGCAGAACTGCTCTGCATCAGTAACCTGACTTACACAGCGTTGTTAAGAAACAGAACATTACATCTATTATGCAGCAGGAAAACCTACCAAGCACCACTTAATTCCAGTAACAGAGATTTAGGTTACATTTTAATTCTAATTTCTCCAGCAAATATTTTTCAGGCTTCTCCCTCCACCCTTTTGAGTGTAATACTTTCAAGAACTTCAGTTCTCCAAAGACATTCATCGGACATTTAATGTTTCAGTATTTCAACTAATTTGCTAAAATGTAAATATGCAGACCAACTGCATCACTAGGAAAAGTGTTTTTAACAAAGTCATTGGAGGACTCCTAAATGCTCTTTAAAAGCATAAAGTGTCTAGGCTTGATTCTGAAATATTCTTTCTCAGGACTGTAAGAGTTACCAACACCTCAAAACAAGAGAAGCACAGTTACTTTTGAAACTGTAAATCAGTTTATCTTGGCACATAAAATCAGAGCCGTAAAGTCATACTGTGCTTTCTGCCCAGCCCCCAACCTTGCTTACTCCATTGAGTGGCTAGTCACAGTTTAAAAAAAACCCAAAAGCTTCAGTTAAGTGTTAACAGACCTTTAAAACTTCGTATCCATTTTTTTCATGGTGTACATACTGGCAGCTGCATCCAAGCATGAGGGGGTTTTGTTTTAGAAGCTCACTCTATAGAGAATCCTCTTGCTATATTGCATGTAGAGAACTAAGCTGGGAAGTTGAGTGCACCAAGAATGTAACTTGAGCTTTCACAGCACAGTATACCAGGGAGTAGAGCCCTCTGTGACCGCACAGCACGTGGGAAACTCTCCCTGCCTGCAGTCCCTGTTTCTGCTTCAAGCCAGAGATCCCTTGGGGAGCGGGTGCACATGTACACATGGCCTGACCAGGAGGAAGTTTTATGGCAGAGGCAGGATGAGACTTGAGCTCCAGAAGCAGCACAAAATTGCCTTAGCTGTGTAAGAACGCACCACCCATCTTTCGCCTGCCTCACCCACCACGTGCCCTCATGGTGTAACTGAAAACAACTATCGTCACTACAGTTTGCACAGTTTGAGTCTCCATCAAAATGGGTCTACTCTAACCAGTAAGGGTCATTTGAGGGAAAAAAATAGAAAGATGCAATAGCAATAAATACAGAAAATGCAAGGAAAACCAGAGAGGAATCCTGAAATATCCAGAACTCTGAAATTTTTACCTTTGTAGCAAAATTAGGACTGAATTGCAAAATTCTGTTCATATGGAGCCTTGTTAGACCATTCTTTATAAGGATCCCAACTGTGCAAACTGTTTCTATCTCTGCTTTTTCAGTCAGATGAGGTAAAGGACAACTTACACATGATATTCTTTGGCAGACCTGCAGGGAAGTTGTCACAAGAGTAGCTATTTGTAAAACAGCAAGGAATGCTGAGAGTTGTGACTCAATTCCAGACCCGTTTTTCTGGGGTGACAGCACTCGTGGGTATAGAGTCAGTCTCTGCTCTCAGCTGTGCTGCTGTTCACATCAGCTCTGCTTGCTGGATGCATACACACACCTCTCTGGAGCTCTGTCACTGAGAGCTGCTTCCTCTACGGAATACCTCACCTGCATGAGCATTAAAAATGCACTTGGGAACCACTGCTGTTTGAATCCTTTTTTTCTGAGGAAAACAACACATGCAAGTACACATATTGCTGTAACTTTATAGTCAAGCTCCACTAGATATGTTGCTCCAGCCAAGACAACATCGTCACATTTGAACTTTACCAGTTAAAAGTGGGCAGGGCCCATGTAAAAGGCTAATTTCGGACTAAGCCAAAGGCAGAAAATAGATGGCTAATCTGCACTGCAGGAACTGTGTTAGTTGGGCTACACTAAAAATTCATGATGGACATGAGTCTCCTAACAAGAAAAACTATACACACAGTTAAGCCATTTCCTTAAATGACATACATTGTACTGACAAAAGGATGGTTATAATTATTATTTCCCCTGGTCTAAATTGCAGCTACTCAACTAGTTTTGTTCACTAGATGTAGAAACAATTCCTAATATCCTGATACCAGAAAAACACCTTAGCCTACAGAACAGCAAAGATCCATTTCTTCATCTCTTCACCTCATAGATCTTACACAAAAGGTGGCTCACACACCATAGATCTCCTCTACCTCTCAGACCACCAGACCTACTGGCAACAGAAATGTGAAAGCTCAGATCTCCTTGGGGATGACCACTCACCTTTCAGGAACATACCCCAACAGCAAGGCAAGGAAAGGCACGGAAGCCAAGGTAAGAAAAAGCAGAACCCTTCCACAAGGGCTGCTGGACCCTTACATCAGTTTTCCCAGGGATCACTTTTACATTCCTACAATGCTGTATGAAAGACAGGTGAGACTTGGACCAGCTATGTGCACAATTCTAACAGAGGGAGGACAGAGTCCTGGATTAAATACTTGGAGACTCTCAGAGGTACAATGTTCTAGCAAGGAGCTACTACTGCAGCTGTCACACTTGCCACCAAGCCTTCTCGCCAGCATAAATCAAAAGTGGAAGTGTTAGAAACAGCAGCTGTGCTAATAAAAACAGATTTATGGCACTGACATAAACTCATGTTTTACTATAGTTGTACCAATGTGAAAGCAGTGCCCCACACCTTCAGGGAAGAGTTCCCACGCATTGCCTAGGACATGCAACTCCCAGATCCCCATGGCTTCCACTCCTCTGGGAGTGGGTCAGCAGTGTTGCAGGGAACGGTGAGCAAAGAGCTCTTCAGAACAGGGGCTCTGCTCTCTTACTTTTCAAAAATACTGAGAAATTTGAAAACTCACAAAAAATCTTAGCCCTTTGAGCCTAATTAACATCACTAGAGCTGTTAAGGTTTTGACTATAGCAGTAAAAAAATCCGCTATTCCACTCCAGATTTCAACTGAACTCATCACAAAAAGACACTTACAGGACTTGAGACTGAATCAAGTTCCTCCCACTGCCCAAGTGACTTTTTACTCAGATTAGCAGACACTTCCGTCATCATATTAACACTTAAATCATCAGCAGTATGCTCATTTACAATGTAAAATACGATCTTATCAGACAAAATGCTGCCTCTAATCCAAGTACGTGCAGACCAAAGTAAAACGCAAAACCTAGGGACTGATGCTGTCGTCAACAGCATCACACCTAACTAAGAATGTGCTCAAATGTATAGCACTATCTCAAACAGTCTGAACAGTCCTTTCCAAAAGTCATAAAACTGGGAAAGAAATCCTAATCAAGTACCTCTAGGAACTCAGGAGGAAAAACTAAAGCACATAAAAACTAAAGCACAGTAATGCCACTTAATGAGACATGAAAAAATTATTATTACAATTTCAGGTGCATGGATTGTAACCTAAAAGATAAACAAACCCAAAACTTAGAAGAAGAGATAGAAGTAGTATTTTGGATTCACATAGTAAGTTGGGTGTCCCAAATGCACCAGTTGAACTGCTTATCACTCTCTGTGACCCAGGTGACATGTCTCAGGTGTCAGTCAATACTGAAATTCTGAAGTTTGTCAGCATTACACTCAACACAGCCTTCTTTCTACTGAATCCAACAGGATTAGAAACTGCATTATTCTGCATTCAAGTATTGCAGTCCAAATAAGGGTGATTTAAAGCTGAATTATGAGCTATTAATAATACAAATTAATTTTTCTCCAGTTTCAGAGACAACACAGAGGAGAATCCCACACAAATGCCAACATACAAGTAAGCAAGTGCAGCATAAAAGAGAAGAAGAGGCCACAAAGTCTGCCAGATATCTGCCAGAAACACACTGGTTTTCCTAAGTAGCCCACTCAATTAAATTAAAAATTATATCATTTTTTCAATATCTTCCATAAGAATGAGACAGATCATCAAACACTAAGCAACTTGAGTTCAAATGCCCATCTACTCTTTTACTTTGTATTTAGTTTGCAAAACTGAAATGCAAGGGAAACCATTCAGGGGAAAAAATTGCCAAGTAGACTGGTTAAATACACTCTATATTTCTGCCACATGCTCACATTGCAGAACTCAAAGAGTTGTGCTGAACTACAATGGACATGTTTTTAACATCTCAGCTATTCGAGGTGGGTCTTAAAGATTAAGTTCTGTTCAGCTGCTTTATTCAAAGTACTGAAACAGCAGCAGACAAACTGTCAGCTTTCAGCTCCATTAAAATTAAAAGTTGTTGGGTTTTGGGGTTGGTTTGTTGGGTTTTTTTAAGACTTCACTAATCTTAAAAACCTGTACTTTCCAAGTGCAGTTTAACTTGGGTAAATAAATTAATATTCATGAGCTATTTGATGCAAACAGACTCAAGCTGTGCCTATCAAGACATCCATTAATTTCAGTGGGAGATGGCTTAGTCAGCCATCAGACAAAAAACTGGTCTAATCCTTTATCAGTTTAGATCCTGTAAAAGTAACAATAGCCTGGGATGGCTGCAATCATCTGTGGATCTACAAACCAGACAAGATACAAGACTCCTCCTCCCCATCAGCACACTTGCTGTCAAGATGCAAAATTCAAAGTTTGGGCCTTTTTTTCCATAGTACATCTTATTTAATTACAGTGGAAATAACACCCCAGGTACAGCTAGCCCCCTAAATGCCTGCTTAAAGAAGTACCTTAAAAAAGGTAATAATCATCCGGACCTAATTCAGACAGCTGGCATTGTAGCATATGCTGTTCCCCATAAACAACAAAAAGCACACTGGAGGACAGCAGGACCAGGGCTCCAGGGCAGCGGGTGCAAATTAATCCCCTTTAACTATTGCTGGCCAAACATCTTCCCACAAGGTCTTTAACAACAACAACAAAGTTTCTCTCTGAAAACGGTTCTGTCCATGCCACTGCTCCACTTAGCAGATGTGTCTGGGCTGTCCCTGGACTGATTCCCTGCTTGGAGAAATCATGTCCAAGGGCTTCCAGGTCTCTTGTAGAAGATGGCATCCCTGCTTCACACTAACAGCTCTGACTTAATATTTCTGCAAGACCAACAATTTTTACCACATATCGCAGACATACATGTATTCCATTTATGTCAGTTGGTGCATTTCTTTATGCAGTTTTATAAGCATCCATGGATTTTTCTACAGCATGCCTCAGATTTGGATAAAACAAGGCCTTGCTACAGCCACCTTCCCTCCACACTCCACCACAACCAAATCTGCCACTGTGGGAAGTTGCAGATGTGATTTTTACATGTGACAGCTGTATCATCCTTTAAAAAGGCAAGTTAAGAACACCCGCTTCAAATAACCTGTGTCCAGCTCAACAGACCGCAAGCAGACCCAGCCTTTCCACTTTTGCACTCTGAATCACTCTTTTTGACAACTGAACTTGTAACCTCCCATCTGACAGCTCAGCCACGGCGTGCCCAGGGCAGTTTCACAGAGACCGGTCCCACGCCGCCCCTTCCCGGCGCACCGAACCGAGACTGGCTATAAATGACACCTGGAGAGCAGCCAGGGTGACGCGGAGGAGGGCACCGGCTCTCAGAGTTCGTCCCCGAGAGGCCCGGGACACCGTGTCCCGCTTCTGCCGGCCCGTTCCCGTTTCCCACATCCCCGGCGAT
>VXAD01003546.1:494201-546554 GCA_013399195.1 Dicrurus megarhynchus | reverse complement strand
AGGCCGGGTCCCATCGCGGGTCCCCGCCCGCCGCCGCCCGGGGTGAGGGCGAAGGCCGAGCGGGCGGCTGCCGCCGCTCCGGGAGGTGCGGCGCGTCTGTGAGCGGCCGGGTCCGGGCCGGTGCCCTCCGCCGTCGGAGCGGGAGCAGCGCCGCCGGCTTGGTGCTCTCGAGGTTCGGTGCCCTGGGTGCGAGGGCAGAGCGGGAAGCGGCGTGCCCGAGCTGTTTCCTGCCAGCCCGGTTGGCTGCCCGTGCCCCGCGCACTCCCGCAGGGTGGTACCGGCGCTTCCCCGGTGTTATCCTGGGCTTGTGCCTACCCCTTTTCTCTGCGGGGTCTCCGAAGCGAACACCCTTCCCGAACAGGCTCGCCCCCGTGTGGCTTCTCACCCAGCGTTGAACAGATTAGGTAATTTCCAAAGCCGTGGCAGAGCGGGGCCGGGCCAGGGAACGGCTGTCCCCACGGGGTTTCAGGGCATAAGAAGTATTTCACACACTTGTTGAATCGGTCAGCACTGAAGTACGCCCTTGCCGGTGTTAATCACCATTTTATTTAGGTAAGGGTAAAACTCCTGAGCACACGCATATATATATATGTAATGTACAAAGTGCTTTCCTCGCTCTTTTCATCTGCCCTGTGATTTCCTCCGAGTGTAATTCCTGTAGTGCTTTTAGCTAGAGCATTTAAATACCATCCAGATACATGCAAAACACAAAGTTGTGCGCATGTATCATCTTTTAAAACGATCAGTTCAGGTCTCTGACGAAGGGCCTGCTGTTTGGGTAAGAGTGAAGCTCCAAAACAAACAAATTTAGGATGGTAATAACTAGAAAGAATGTCTGTCTAGCTTAGAGTGCCCTCAGATCGGTGGTTTGCTCTGCTTGGCAAGTTTTGTTGTCCAAGTGCAAACCAGACCGAATTTAAAAATGCAGAACACATTAATAATCTAAATTAAAGGTTAAAAAAAATATCTAGTGTGTTTTCTGTAACATCACTCTCATGGCACACCTTCCAGGATTAAATAAGACCAAGCATAATTTTTGTTCCTGCTGATAGCAAGTATTCCCTCTTGTGGAGAGAGGGAGAGAATTTTAGCATATTGTATGTACAGACTTAGTTATCCAAACATTCGTTTAGGGAGGAGAATATGTACCTAAAGAGAGCTGAAACCTGACTTCTTTTTCTCTTATTAACTGTAAGAAAATAACCAGCTGTATTTTACACGGTATTTCTTTCTTTATCTTTACACGCCTGTCTCCAGCGAGTTCTGATCTTGTGTGAATGCAAAGGAATGCATTTGGCCAGCCTGGTTATTGCTTTAAATACGAGGGAATTCTTCCCTGTCCAGCAAGTAGAAATACTTGCTTCTTCAATGACTAAACATACTGGAATATGTGGGATACACTTCTGTTCTCTTTCCCAAAAAGCCATGCTCTTACTGTATAAAAGAAACAAGGTGCTTGAACCTGACTTAAAATTTCGATAACTTCCTGCTAAGTTTAGAGGAGAAAACACCCAAGACTTTTTATAAACCTTTTGATCCACTTCTAGTTTCACCTTCTCTTTCTGTTCTGTTCTGTTTCTGTTCTGGGCATTACGTGGCCAGGAATTTTGTTGGCTTCTCTTGGTGTTTTATATGTTTATGTACAGATCTACATTGCTTCATACTTTCACTTTTTTTGCCCAAAGCTCTTTTTGCTTTGATTAAGTTTGTATCTGCTCATTGATCTTACTAGCCCTATATTCGTCCATCCATCCAACCACGGGTAACTGTCCTAATGTGTTTTCCTGGATATTTTTTTGCCCCAAAGCTACCAATTTTTGCTTCCAAGGCTGCCCTTGAATCCTTGAGAAAAAGTTTAGAGCTGTTAGGTAGTTCTTTGTGGGCAGCCTCCAGCAGCTGTGTACAAGGAGGTGCCTGGGAGGGTGAGGGGCTGTGGAAGCCCTGGCCCAGGGGGGGCTCAGGTCAGGCCACATGTCACCGTTCGTTATCCTACCTGGTGCCGACAGCCAGCCATGGACAGAACTGCACCTCTCACTCTTTGAGTTTCTTGATTTGCTAGGCAGGCATGAGGCATGCAGACTTCTTAAAAATGCTGTTGTGGCTGGTCTCAGTAAATAGATCAATAATTATTAGGTGAAAAGATAGTCCAGAGGGCTTGCCAATACCTAGAATGAATTCACTGTTTGAGCCTGGGAAGATTCAGGTGTGTATCTGGTGTTTCCCAGGAGAGGACATAACCATCACGAATGTTTGGTTATTTAATGTTGGGCTAGGATTTAGCTTTTAGGTAAAAGATATACAGAGACACTGAAAATCCAGGTTAAAAATATCTGACCTGTCTTTTATTGGGTTCTGTCACTCCCACCAACGTAGGTGAGGGTGACTGACATCAGAAATTCAGTTTTCCTATTTGAGCAGACAAGTGGCAACCAAAACACTTTATTTTTCCCATTGTGTATAGGTGTTTTTACTACTTACTAATATATCTTCCTCTTCCTTAGCCATTTATACTTCTGTATCCAAGTACCCACACTGTGTCTTTTCAGAACACTTTGGTCCTAGTTCTCCTTTGCTCTTTTAAGCCTTGGTAAATCACTCACACCTTTGTGAATTGCATTGCCGATCATGAAAGAGAGATCCTTGCCTATATGTAAGGTATCTTTTATACAGTAACTTGTGATTAAGATGTGTTACTAAAGTATGGCATCTGGATATTGGAGAAAATATCTGTTAAGAGGCAGCTACTGTTGCATCTGTGCATCTACTGTTAAGTTTTACATGAAAGTCATTTGCTTTTCAGAGTGTAAAAAAATGGATTTGGCCAACCATGGACTTATTCTGCTGCAGCAGCTAAATGCTCAGAGAGAGTTCGGTTTCCTGTGTGACTGCACAGTTGCCATTGGGGATGTCTACTTCAAGGCACACAAATCTGTCCTCGCTTCTTTCTCCAACTACTTCAAGATGTTGTTTGTTCATCAAACCAGGTAACTGTAAAAAGGTTCACTGTTTAAATGTTGTTCAGTTAACTAAGCTAAGGAAGTCTAGCAACATTTCGAAATAAAAATGTTCTTTTTGCTTTTTGCTATGACATAAGGAGTATGGAATCCAGTCTTATCTGCAAACTAGAACCTCACTTTAAAACATGTTAAAGTTGAACTGTGATTCAGTAACAGTAGTTTTATAATTCAGCACAAGTTCTTTATCCTTAAAAAAGCTTAGAACATAGAATTTCTATGACTGAGTACTTCAAGGATCCCGTCTTCTTTTCTGCACTCTTTCCCCCACTTACTATCTTCTGCTCTGTCTTGACACTGTTCTTGACATTTGTGTAATGTTACATAAAACCCAATAAGTATTTTCTAGGAGGTTTTGAGAAATAAACTTACAAAGGAGGTGTATGTGTTTCATTTCTTTGCAGTTTATCAGTCAATTAAATAATAAAATACTGCATGGTGGAAAATAATGGGGTTTGTGGTACTTTTCTTTCTGTGTTTGTTTTTTTTTTTGTACCACAGCCTTACGTTGAAGACATTTAAAAGATCACCAAAGTGTAAGACCACTTTAAAGATTTTTTGGTCTTTTTCCAAAATACTTGAACTAACTCTCTGGCTAAGAGTTCTTAGCCAAAAGTGAACTGCTAGGACAGAAATGCATTTGCACTTCTGAAACAGTACTACAGGCAGATGTATCAGTCTTGGTGCTCCATCAAGAGCACACAGTCATCTTTGGAAGACAGCATTGCAAGGTTTACTTTTGAGTCATATATCTGAATTCAGAAGCGGTCACAGAGAGAGCTTGAGAAGGGTGTACCTCAAGAAATGGAAGAATTGGCTATAATTTCCTCCTCAGCTTGGTAGCCTACTGTAGTTAGAGCATTCAGGCCACAGGACGCAGTCATGTCCGTTTCTGAATTTCTGTGGTTTACTTATGTTTGTTTTTAATAGAGGAGCTACAAATACTTCTGAAAAATAATTAGAATCCCAGTTCCTCTCCTGTTAGCTAACTGAGCTGACCACGATGTTCCCTGTTTTCTTTCTTCTTCTGTGAACCTTGCCTTGCATTCTGCACAGAAATACAACTTTAGCTAGAGCAGTGGTAGCTGTCTCAGTCCAGAGCATCGTAGAGGTTGATGCATAGGGCACACTGAGCTGGAGGGTGGTGTTGGTTTCAGTCCTGTTGGGCTGAAGAGGGCATCACAGCCAAAGCATCTTCCTTTGAGTGCTCTAACCAAGGGACTGCTAGGCTGACCAGGCAGTCCACTGGTGCTGCTGTTTCTCCTTCCCTATTCAAGGAAAGAAGCTGCTGTTCTGCTGTGTAAGGAACCTGGACTCCACGGGTTACATGTGTTGCATCGGATCCCCAGGGGGATTCACAACCTGTCCTGCATGGTTTCTGGATCGTATTGCACTTGGGACAATGGGATACCACACACTTGCAGAACTGTAGCTGTAAACCCTAGTAGGACATAGAAGCCCAGCAGGCAAGTGCCAGATGAATTTTAGGTGTTTTCAGGGTTAAATACTGAGAAGAGTTTAATGGACTGTGAATTTAGAGTCCCATGCTAGCAGGTTTTAATTTAGCTACAGATGTGTTTGAATACAGCCAAGAAAAGGGGAAAAATGTCTTTGTAGTTTACAAAATATATTAGTATGTGATAACACATTTACAACATAACAGCCATTTAGAATGGTATAGATTGCAATAGGACAGCTTTTCTTTCAAGCCGGTTACTTCACTGAGTAAAAAAGTCATCTTTCAAGTAGCTCCTAAGATTAGCTCTTTTACAGTAAAGCATTTCTCTTAATATTTATTGCAGATCCTGTCTTTTGAATTTAAGTAGAAGCCTTCTATTTTTATCAAGGCTTGAATAACCTAGAACTGGAAAAAAATATTTTCCTTATCTCTTATTTATAATTTTGTTTCACCTTTCAGTGAATGTGTTCGTTTGAAGGCGACCGACATACAGCCAGATATCTTCAGTTATCTCTTGCATTTGATGTACACTGGGAAGATGGCACCACAACTCATTGACCCAGTTCGACTAGAACAGGGAATAAAGTTTCTGCATGCATATCCACTAATTCAAGAGGCCAGCCTTGCAAGTCAGGGAACTTTTTCTCACCCAGATCAAGTCTTTCCATTAGCATCTTCATTATATGGCATTCAGATTGCAGATCACCAGATAAGACATCCCACTAAGGTTACGTCAGCGACTGACAAACTTGGGCGAGAACCACGGCCACAGACATCACGGATGAACCAAGAGCAGGTTTCTGAAGGCTCACAGCTCTCGCAGTTGGGTGCAAATCTGCCACAAGTGACCCGGACAAATATGTCTGCTTCAGACCCATTGCCATCTTCTCTATCTCCAGAACTGGTATCTGCTGCTGGTAATAATTCGCCCTCGGGAGAAGAGGCCAACATGGAAGCATCTTCAGATGAACAGCCTGCCTCTCTCACAATAGCACATATCAAGCCAAGCATTATGAAAAGGAATGGAAGCTTCCCAAAATACTATGCCTGTCACCTGTGTGGCCGCCGGTTCAATCTGCGCAGCAGTTTGCGGGAGCACCTGCAGATCCACACAGGAGTTCCCTTCACATCTAGCCAGCAGGGAGAGAGTAATATTTCTTTGTCTCTCTGTAACAACACAGCTGACAAAGATGCCATGGAAGTGCCTGAAGCAGGGATGATTAGTGACAGCGAGCTGCAGCAGATCTCAGACTCCCCGGTAATTGATGGGCAGCAGCAGTCAGAGACACCTCCCCCCTCTGATATCGCAGACATTGACAACCTGGAGCAGGCAGATCAAGAGAGGGAGGTAAAGAGACGGAAATACGAATGTTCCATCTGTGGTCGCAAATTTATTCAGAAAAGCCACTGGAGGGAGCACATGTACATACACACAGGCAAGCCCTTTAAGTGCAGCACTTGTGACAAAAGCTTTTGCAGGGCTAACCAGGCTGCCAGACACGTGTGCCTAAACCAGAGCATGGACACATACACGATGGTGGATAAACAGACTCTGGAGCTCTGTACTTTTGAGGAAGGCAGTCAAATGGACAACATGTTAGTACAGACCAACAAGCCCTACAAATGTAACTTGTGTGACAAAACTTTTTCAACTCCCAATGAAGTAGTCAAACATTCGTGCCAAAATCAAAACTCTGTCTTTACACTAGAAGAAGATCGCTCCATTCTTTTAGGTGGTGGGGACACAGAAGCCTCAGAGACTGATAATGCAGTGTTAGCCTCCATCAAAAAGGAGCAGGAAGCAGTGTTGTTGGACTGAATGTGAAACCTATATCAATTTTTTAAAGTTTCTTTACTCATTTTTTATTAAATCAACTTTTTCCTCCCTCTACCTCTTACCTCACTTACTCCTGCCATCTTTTCCAGCAACCTCCTTCCCACCCTTTGTCTTCAGCAACCAGAGCTGTACTGGCACATTAGGAAATTGGACTTTGCCTCTCCCACCAAAACAAACAAAAAGCTCTTGCATCAAACCACAACAAAATTGATTTTAATACAAAGGAACGTGAAAAAACAATCCAGCTAACTATGTTGATAGTATTAGTTATTCCAAATTTAATAGATTTTAAACAAAATTTAGATTGCTTAAAAGTGTATTTAGATACAATGATGAGTATAACGAGAAACAGAGTATCAGTTTGGTAAGCAAAGGATAAATGTATTTTAGTTTCCCTGGTAGAAGGCATTTTGAGATCTGGCAGATTAAACACCATGCTCTTTACAAGTCCACATGCAAGTCGATTAAGGTTATAACCTAAGCCCTCAGAACTTCTCTCAAGGAATGCAGAAATGTCTGTTCATTGAGTTAAAAAGAGCTGAGGGTGTTGGTTTTCATTTAGCTGTATGTTTTCCTTCAAGTATGCCTTTGGGTATCTGTTTCAGAGTCAAGAAAAGTCGTTACTTAGTCAAATTTTGACTTAAGTAGCTGTAATAGTAATGTGATGGCAATCTTTATATATATATATATAAATACTGTATATGTATAAAGATTTATATATATATAAAGTGTTTGTGTGTATATTTGGTACAGGTAAATAAATGCACACATCCTTTTTAAGTAACTGGCCGTCTACTCTCAGATTCAGCCTGGAATGTCTTTTAGTTGTTTGACAAAAATAGTCATTGCACAGGTTACTTCTAACCAAATTTGAAGCGTCCTGAGCTGTGTGCATTTTTATTGACCTGTTGAAGAGAAGCCAATAGGTAAGTGTTGTCACCCAAGCTACCAAGGAAACTAGAGAAGTGGCATACTGGTGAGCACTGCACCATCGCTAGTGCAGCACATGTGTGTGTTGTTAGCTATATATAGGTTTGAGTCATTCTGGGTGAGAGAGAAAAGCTTTATTCCCTTACTCAGCCAAGGAATGTCCATGATTTCATTTGGTCTAACGGCATGAGTTTAGAGGGAGGAAAAGCGGTGTTCTAGCAACAGGGGATCATGGTTGTTTTAAAATGACTCTGTAGTGCTGGCTGGGAAATTCTGCTCTATGAGAGTCCTGTTATTTTGAAAGCCAAGACAAAGCCTGCAAAACCTGAAAGGGTGAATTCTGTAGTTTTAGTTACTGCTGATGGTAGTACTGCATCTTTGTGTTAAAAATCAAGTTGTTGATTTTTATTATTTTATATAGATGCCCAGATTTTTTGCTGGTAGCCTAAAAACCTAAACTGACAGCAGCAGTGAAGCCCACTGAGCAATTAATGGGCTAACAGAAGGCGTAAGTGGACAGAAAAAGTGCCCCATCATAAATGGAGACAGTGTGTGTTTGGGGGAGGGGAGGGGTGGGAGAGGGCAAGTCACAAACCACAGCTCTTCTCTGTGTATACGTTTAAACTGAATATCATCTTTTTGTGTATAGTTAAGTTCTCAGATTTGTAAGTTTTTATACATCATTTCATTGAATAAAAACTGAATTAAATGGGATATGATTTATTGAGTTGAAGGTGAAAGGTTGCTGGTGTTCGGTCTCCCTGAATGAGCTCTTGCTGAATCGCTTTAAAAGCCAAGTGGTGTATTCTGTTCATCAGACTGAAATCTCTGTCACACAAGTGAACAATGAGCTTACTAAAACTTAAGGTGGATTTAGCACAAAAAGTCGCTACGTACTCGGCTTTTTCCCAGTTTATTATAATATGACAGTTATTGTAAAGTTTATTGTAAGTGGTATTGATTTTATTATCTCTCTTGTATTAGAGTAATAGATTTAAAATCAATTGGCTTCGAAGTATAGAAGTCTTTTGAGGTAAAAAAATAACATCTTACAGAATTATTTTAGTGTTGCCCATTTAAAAACTTCTTTAGGATCTTCATCTACCAATATAATTTCCCTAAATGTGGGGTTTATTTAATCTTCCTTAAAAATGCTCTCAGAGTAGAAAAACAAAAGGATAAATCTTTCCTAGTTCAGGGTAATGTCAGCTTTTGAGGTATCTGTGGTTTAGGGGATAATCACAAGTTAATTTCCAAAATTACTGAAGCTGCTAAAGGTGCTGCCACCTCAGCTATTAGTTACTGCTCAGATGCTTTTTTTTGCTTTTAATTCCAGAGCTCTGCTCTGGGGCAAAGTACAACAGTTCAGCTCAACTCCCCCGGTGGCTGGTTGTTTCAGGGTGCACATGGCCACACCATTTATTGTGAGACATTATTCCTGCTCTCACCTCTCCTTCTCCACTCTTTGGACATCATGATGTTTGCTCAGTTACATGTTGAATGGACTCAAGTGAAAAACAACCAGTCTTAAAAGATGCTATTTTTTCTGTCAAGTCTGTTCCTTATTTTAGCTCTGCAGAAGGTTTTGATCAACTCACAAATTGTGCAAGGATGGAGATGAGCCGGGAAGAGGCTTTACTGAAGCCAGTGTTGCTGCTAGCAACATCCAGGATGTAGGAGATGGGAAGTGGTGACTCCCACTTGGGCAGGTAGCTCGTCTGGAGGGCAGTGTGGCCTTGCAGGCCGGTGTGCTGCCCAGCAGGAAGGAGCAGGGTAAGGCAGGGAACAAGCAGCCATGGAAGGAGTTGGTTATGACTACTGCTGCTACAAGGAACGTGAAATTGCAGACTCAGCAGAGATACTTTCACCTGTTAATATTTATTGTTATGAAATAACACTGTTGGGTAAAGAGAAAAAAAAAATCACAATAAAGAGACTTTTAATATGTGTTGAGCTATGATAATGGTTTCTTTTAAATACCCTTTTATTGTCTGATGCTCCAAAGGGATGTTTAAGTCATTGCTTGAGCAGTTTTGTTCCTCTACAATGAATTAGGAACTATTAGAAATTATATTCTGGTTATTAACAGCTGCATCAAGAATTTGGGAAATTACAGCACAGATGCAATTTTGTTCAAGATTCTTTGTTTAGACTCTGAATTATTATTACTGTTAGAGATAACTTCAGGGTTTATTTTTCAGTGTTTGACTTGGAGATTTGTGACTGAGTTGCTCATTGATCATTCAATCTGCTCACCTGCTGAAGTTGTGAATTTTCTACCAAATGAAAGCAGACAGCTTGGCAGGAACTGCTGAGAAATTGGTGAAAATCTGCCATCATTCAAGGCTATGGGCTGGAACTTACAGCCCCATGTTTTTCCAAAGGAGTATCTTTGAAGTTAATTTCCTAGGCATGTCACTTGACATCTCTGCCTTCACTTCAAAAGTACAAAACATCTACAAATCTATCTGCTCCAACAGAGGGTTATCACTTCTGAAAGTGAAGTTTGCAATCTATTGCAATCAATATTTTTGTATCAAGTATCTTCTTAGTCACTGGTCTGATAATCATTCTGCTTCTTCAGGGGGAGAATTTATCAGAAGAGAAGATGCTTGTGTTACAAGCATTGAATACTTAAAATTGGGCTCCTGTTTACACTGCAGGACCTTCAGTTGCTGTCTTGATGTTTAGAAAATCTGGCTGGCTCTTCAGCTCCAAATCCCACAAAATAACAGCCTCAGTCACAAAAAGTTGTCAGTTGCAAGAGAAAAGAAGAAATAGATTTCATTCTGTTTACTTTAAGCAACTTCTTTGACATTGCAACCTCTTTTACATTAATTAAAGGAGACCTGATTAAACAAGAGCAGGTGTTATGGTGCCTGGTGGCATCACAATCTCTTTCAATGTTTTTTTCCCAGTCTGCTTAACAGCAGGATTACCTTCTTTGAGTATTTTGCCTTTTGGAGAGTAATATAGTTCTTTAGCTATCTTCAGCCCAAGCACTTAAAGATAAAATTGATTCATTCTTAACCAAGTTAAAGTAATTTTCCTTGATTGTATTTCCACACCTTTTAATCTTAAAAAGTAAACACAAATAAGGGAAGTTCATTTTGGAATTCTGTCATTGACTCTCCTATTTATTGCTTCCCAAAAGGCAACAAATGTTTTAAGATACTTCATAGCTATGAATGATAAGGAGTAATCAGGTTATTTTTAAAAATAAAATTTACAACCAATTAACATTCCTACTTCAACACTCTAAATGTTACACTGTTAATTACAGCAGCACACTTTGGTTAATGAAATCTAGGTGACAGACTACCAGTGGTGATGGAGGCTGGCTGTTTAAATAGCCCGGCTGTTACTCTACCTGAGACAGTGTTTCCATTTCTACAGCTCTTACTTTGTTCATTTGTTTTTGTTTGTAAAAATGCCTGTTGTCACTGTATAATGAAATCCCACTCATACCAAAAGTAGAACAAAACAGAAAGAAGCAAGAAGTCTTTTGCAGCACCCTTCGTTAATGTGTATTTGCCAAATGATCTGTGATCATCTCTAGAAATAAGAGAAACTCACTGTCCTTAAATATGAGCTTCTATCAAGCCTGCCATTAACAAGGACATATTTTGATGAAATTTAGCCAAAGCATGTAACACATTTCCTCTGCAGTACAGCCTTGGTGCTGTGATGTTGGTGCATCCGTGCTTTTGAAGGTCACCTGTGCCAAGATGCAAGAGCTCAGCGTGGCCTTGGAGCAGCTGTCATTCCTTGCAGTGCCAGTGTTTTAGTCCTTGTGCCAAAGGAGCTGCCAGCAGGACTTCCTCATGTTCAGTCCAGGCCTATTGCCTTGGCCAAAACTGAAGCCTTCCTGGAACCTTAGGAAATGTGCTCAGGGAAGAGAGAAGCAGAGCCACAAAATGAAAGTTAGCACAAATGTTCACTTGCTGTACTGCTCTGTGGAGTGTGGAGGAGGTACCCAGCACTCCAGCATGCCTCAGCACAGATCCACTGCCTGTATCCAATCTGCTGACTGTGTCAGGACTCACTTTGAAGCAGGTCATACACTTATTAAGGGAGCTTTCTGATCAGTCCATTGTTTCCTTCTATCCTTAATCTCTCAACCACACGGTTAAAGCATTTTCTATTTTGTTACTGCTATATTGTGCAATTCCAGTTTCAGCAGTGAATTATTTTATGTATTGCCATTGTTTATTTGGGTCTCTCAAATTCACAGAACAATGTACTTGGTCAATCAAGCTTTATTTCATGAGCTAATTAGGTAAAAATCAAACCAGGGTTCAATCCCCTTTTGACAAACCAGTCTGATCTTTCAATTTTCTAATGTGTTGCTTCAACAATTCACATGTTCATTAACTCAGGAACTGACTAAACTACATGCTTATGAGCAAGAGAGTTGCCTGGCTGAGGGTGAGGGTGCTCATCCTTCCTCTGCATCACACTGCAGGTGTCCCCTCCATCACCCTAGGAAGCAAGGAGCCTCAGCAGCCTGGCTTCTGCTGGACCTGCTGCCATAGGTTTTTGGGGTTAGCTGGTGTATTCCTGCCTCCCAGAGCAGAAGCCTGGCCTACACCTTTGCTGTGGCTTGTTGCAGCTCACTCTGAAGACTTTCAGGCTCATCAGAAGCTGCCAAGCAGTCACTTCTGCAAGGCTGCAGGCGCAGCAGCCCTGATCTCTCTCTTTCTGGCCTCGGCAGCAGCGCAGGTGCCGCTCTTCCTGCAGCCACAGCACTTCTGCCAGCACAGGCCAGGTGTTCAACTGCTGCTGTTAAACTGCCAGCATGGGCTTCCCATCCCAGCAGGAGCAGCTCTTTCCTGAGTGTCTATAAGAGGGTAAAGTCCGGAAAATGGGGGGGGGTCAGGTCCTTCCAGCTCAACAGCAGTGCTTGAAGGAAGCGAAGGGAAATAGTCACCCAAAGCATGTGATTGGCAGATGATGAGGAAAGGAAGGTGACGCCCCATCGCCAAACCAGCACCACTCCAGCTGCTGGCACACAGTTGTCCACAGACATATACACAGAATATAGAGTCATTATTGTTCAATGATAGTAATAATCTTATTCTTTGATATGATTGCATTCTTACGCAGAATTAAATTTTTTTAATCTCATTTTGAGGCACTTTTGCAATGCTGGTAACAGAAGGGGACCCAGAATAAGTCCTGATTTGTGCACAAGAACTGAAAAAGAACCTTTGTAGAAACTTCATCCTTCTTCACTGAGTTTATTATTAAAGTTCAAAATGTTCATGCCCTTTTTAATAAAACTGTAGTATGATATTTTAAAAATATTTTTAAAAAAACATACTATAGTCATGACCTGAAGGGTGTAAGAGTTGCTATGCATCACTCTCCTGTCATATAGGAAATGTCTCAGAGCAAAGGCCACAATGTCACCAGTTTTTTCTGAGTTCTATCTGCTCCAAGTGAAACAAAAGCAAACATCAGCAGAAGGAATCAGCTGAAAAATGGATCAGCTTTCACCTGTGTGCAGAGCTGTGCCATACAGAGTAGAAGGCTAACGTGGTGAAACAGCAGCTCAAACTAAATGGGGAGAGTCTGAAAGAACTGAGCAGTTACTCAGGAAGCAGCCACCTAAACTGTGAAGCTGTGATCATGCCTATAAGGACACCACCTTTCCTGTTTTGGGGTGGGGTTTGGGGTTTTTTGTTTTGCTTTGGTATTTTTTACGTTGTATTAACTGTTTCCTCTTAGAAGAGTGGAAACATATAAGGCACAGAAATAACCCTGAGATGTTTTACATTTATAGAGGATTTTGACATTGCAGAGGTTTCTGTTATAATTTTGCTAGGCGAGTATGACACTTGGGCAGCTTGCAAAGACAACACTTTCAACCTGAACAGTTCTATGAATCTATGCTGTCAGACCATGCCCCTAACTTAGAGCAAGAGTGGAAGCAGGAGGTTCTGCCCTTCAATGCTCATCACAGATGGAACTGAGAACACATGGCTTCTGCTCTGCCAGCATAGAGCTAGCAGCACTCTGATGAGTTTTCTCTCAGGGCTGGTGCTTTCCCCTTGCCCCTGCCAGCAAGAGAAGGTGCTACCAAATGCAGTACACTTGCCTCAGGGAATGGGAGCACCACCTTCAGTGCTCCTTAGCTCGAGGTCAGAAATCTCTTTGCATGGGATTTGTATCTGTGTCTTAAAGAAAAGAGCATACTAGGAATTTGGAAATGATGGTTGTATTGATGCTTTTTCCACCCTTCCCCCCATCATAGATAGGTTATCTTCCTCCTAAAGGAGTTGTTTTGTGCTCTAAGAAGCAGCTGACCTACAGAAATTAAAAGTGATCAATTCCTGTGTCCTTGGTGGACCCATGAGAAAGTCATACAGTGTTGCAATGTCATAGAAAACATTTTCCTGCTTCTGATACTACTGCAAGGGAGTGTGAGGTGATGGTTCACTCTACATCTGGCCATGCTGGTGGGCTCCTCCAGAGTGCTTACAGGAGCTGAGGTTTGGCATGGTGAGAGGAAAAAAGTGCAGCTGCTGCTGCCAAGAGGATTTATTTGCTCTGTCATATAGCTGCCAGTAGCGGTACTCCCTTGCAGTGCCACACCTCCGTGGTGACTCTTACATGAGAAATGAGCACATCTATTTCCTATTGCTGTCAAGGAACGTGATTAAACATGGCTCTGAGAGCTGGGAAATAGAGATACAATGACAGTGGCACTTAGCACTGATGTCTCTGCCACTGAGCATAACCAGGGTTTGCAAAGTAGTAACACTCCAGGCTTCAAGAGGTCTCCTGGACAGAGCTGAACTGCTCTGCCTGAAGTGAAGCAGATAGTTTTGCAGAAGTGCCAGCTTACAAAGTGCTATAGACAAGGGCAGTTCCTCAGTCCATGTTTAAAGCCTACCAGCTGAGTGGCAAAATTCTTCTTCAGTGGCTGATGGGACCAAGAAGGGGCACTTCTTGGTATCATCCTGCAGCATGAAATGTGTTAAGATTACACAGATGAGTTGCTCCAGCTCTCAGAAACCCAAAGGGGACCCCAGGGAAATCAAGCCCCTGCTGAAGCAATGGTTAGGTCCAGGAATGGCACTGCCTCTGACAGGGCCTTTGGTGGCAGTCACACGCTGCAGCAGCCATGCTGGACCTGTCAAGAAGGCCACAACCCCGGTGCTCTCAGACCAGTTCACATCCTGGCCGTGTCCCCCCCTGCTTCTCATGCTCCTCCTCACCCGCAGAGTGAGGGAAACTGAAACGCCCTTGGCTTGGGGAAAGCACTACTCAGCAACAGCTACACCATCAGTATGTCATCAACATTATCCTCACACTGAGTACGAACACGTGGCACTGTACCAGCTGCTAGGAAGCCAATTAACTTTATCCCAGCCAGAACCAGGACAAGGATTAGGGTTAGGACTGGGAGAGAAACAGAGTGGTAACCTCTCACCAGAACGGGGCTGCAAGAGAGCTGCCGAAGGAAGAGGGAGGCTGTAGAATGTCAGTGTACAACTGGTGGGGAGTGCAGGCACAGGACACTGACTGTTCAGCTGGAATGACACCAAACAACTATTTCAAGCACTGCAGCCTATGAACAGAATGTGATTTTCTGCCCTTCTCTCTCAGTCTTTCCTAATTTCAGCTTCAGTTTCCCTTTCACTTGAGAGCATGTGCAGTACATGCTCCTGTTTCTGTCCCTGTCTCACAATAGGAAAAGGGAGTAGGAGGCAGAGGAATCCTTGCTGCCCTCCATGAGGGGAGTGAGTTGAGATATCTTCCATGATCTTGGCTCTGTTGTGCAGACCTTGGCATGGAGCACATGTGTAGCTATACTGAGCATTAAAGGCATTGCTTTTTATGACCATAACAAAAAGGTAAGGTCTTCAAAGGGTAACTGTCAGCACCCCTGAATCAAGCCTCATGGATAAAGCTCCTGACTCTGCCACAGCCTTGCCACTTGTTCTCTAAGACCGGCATCTGTCCAAATGGCACATGAATGCTCAGCATATCAGACAGAAAGAAGAGAATTATGCAAGTTTTATTAACAACAACATACTCTCTCAAGATTATCTTATTTTCCCAAGCAGTTCTTAGAGATGGAGATAAAAAGGTCTCAGTTAAGCAAATGCAGAAAATGGTCTTGGGAGTGGCTACACCTACCATATTTTCTGACGCAGATTTCACTGAAGTGTAAAAAGCTTTGGGAGTGAGGTACTCCATGCTTACCACAGAAATAAACACTCATGTTCTTCGCTTTTCAAAAATCTTTATTAGAGGGGAAGTGCATTTGCCTTCATGATGACCCCCCTGCCCAGCTTCATGGCCTTCCTCTAAAGTCATAATGTCTGGTTTCCTACTCAAAATAATTTTTCTTTTTGTCATTTTTTAATAGCAGTCTTATTGTTACATGGGAGTGCATTCTTACATTCTATTTGGAACCCAAAGTGACTTGATGTTGCATGGGTCCAGGTCTTGCTCTGATCCCCAGCAATATCCCTTCTCTCCCACCTGGATGTGTAGTGAGAGGGGCCACATAGGGCAGATGAGTACTGATGAGTGAAACACATTTATGGTTTTCTTTAACAGCTCTAGGGGCCTTCTTACGTTGTGGGGTCCATTTCCAGATTGCACTATTCTTTAGTAAATTATGAAGTAGTCAGATTATTATACTTAATCCTGGAATAAGTCCCCTCCAAGATCCTAAAGTCTCTAGCACAGCACATAACTAATTTCTTGTTCCGGGGCAGTGATAATCTTTGAATTTCTTGCAGCACCTGTTTTTCTCCCACCTGTCCTTTTGACTCCCCAGAAGATGAATTCATGACTGGGCTCTTGTTCCTGTTCTGCTGGTATCTCTGCCCCAGCTGACTGTGGCTGTGTTGTCACAAGTGTCCATAGTCTTTACAGGTTTTGTGAAGCAGCCTCTGCCTCCGTCACTGATGCACTGCCTCACAGTGACCTCTTGTGGAAATTTTAACATTTCCAGCTTTTCAGGCAATGTAGCATGAGCTACACGTATGCTAGGACTACGGTTTAAACTTTGGAATAAAGTACATGTATAGTGAAGTCCCTGCCAGACGAAAGCAAACTTCATCTGATCTGCCCCCGGTGCTGGGGTCATGAAAAACATTTCTTTCACATCGATAGTTGCCATCCATCATTAAGAGGACTGACTGTATCGGCCATACTGGGAACAGATGCAGTGAGTGGTTTGGCAGCAGCTGTCGGGCCTCCATAATCTGCTGTTATTTGCTTCTTGCCACATGGGTGTCTAAGAGACCACATCCCTAAAACCCTCTGCCTTGGTCATTACTTTTTTGTTGCACTGTGTCACCACCATCCCTGGGTACGGATCCCAGAGGTTTATTATGAAGAGGGAAGCTCAGCTAATTGATGTAGAACAGGTGTTCTCTGTACATTTAACTGACTTAGAGTTTGCTCTTTGTCTAAGTACATTTTCCACAACCACTTTTACTTGGTGGTGCTTCTCTATTTCCCCATTTTGCTTTCTCCTTTTCACACAGAGACAGGCTGGCTCTTTTTCTTTTCCATTACCTTTATTTTAGTTGTGGTTCTCCTCTGTTTTTTGCCATTTGTGGTATATACTGGGTATATCTGCCCCTGCCAGCCTCGGGAGTTGGTGCCTTTGAGTGCTCTGCAGCCTGCTGCAGGATAGGGCTGCCAGGGTCCCTTCTTCCCTGTTCTTCAGCTTTCCAGTGCAGCCCCTGGGTATGGGGATGCTGCCAGGGGGATGCTCTTTGGGGTGCACAGTGGTTGCCCCTGCGGAGTCATGGCCACGGCCATATAAGTGCTTCTTCCAGCACTTTCCCAGTCTCCTGGCACAAAATACAGCAGCGATCTAGAACTGAACCTGCATTTTCCCTTCAGAGCCCACTAAAGCAGCTCATCACGTCACACGTCTGTTTTGTGCACATACATCACTAATGCAAGCTCACGCTCTGTCCTGCTTTTTGCTCTGTAACATCTGCCAGGGCTGGACGGAATTCCAGCTAACTGGGAAGACAACAGCTAGAAGTTACTGCCTTTGCCACATCAATTTCTCCACCTTTGGGGGTGTTATGTGAAGCAGGAGATATGGTTCTACACACACTTAATAAGGCGTAACCTGGGTCGGTTTTTCCTTTTGGTTTCCTTTGTGAGGAGCCCCAGATGAGCCTCCTCCCGGCGGAGCCTGCAGCGGCGGTGCGCAGGGACAGCACTAGATGGTGCAGTCACACCAGTGCAACCCTGCGCACCCCGAGCGCATCCCCGGCAGCATCCCCATGCCCAGCGGCTGCACTGCAAAGCCCAAGGAAGGGGCAGAAGGGCAGCCCTGCCCCGCAGCAGGCTCGTCCCGGAGAGCAGAACCCTTTGCATGGCTGTGCTCAAAGGCACCCAGACCCGAGGCTGGCGGGCGCAGGTTCACCAGGGAGAATACGCCTCGAGAGGGTGTTTTGTGTCCCCAGCACAGCAGCAGCACTGCCAGGAGAGACCCGTGAGCTGATAAGCAGGTGGCAGAGGAATTTCAGCGCGGCGGAAACACCGGTACTTCCCTGCACACCGTGTTCCAGCTGCGCCAGGGAAGTGCAAGGCCAAGGGGAAGCGATTGTTTGAGCTTCAGTGCAGCTGCTGAAGTTCCCTGTCCCCAGGTCCAGAGAGGGGACAGAGCCTGAGCATGTCCTGCCAGAGGAGGGTGCACGTATGCACCCACGTGTGTGTGCACACGCGAAGTACACAAATGTCCAGCTGCTCCTCCAGCCCAGAGCGCTGCCTTAGGAAGGACTGAAAAATATTAATTCTCCAAGCATCAGCAGTACTGCTCCCTCTGTTTAGTCTTCCTCCTCTCTGCTGAAAAACCAGAGTATCTGCTCACTTTAGGGTCACTCTCTTCTCATTGTTTCGTTGCATTTTGAGATCACAACAGAATTAGAAAGAGCTGTACATTTTCCCTGGGAACATTAAAACAGTCTAACCTCAGCACTGCTTGCTTGACAGTCTATTTTAGGCTCTTCAGGCTGGTGAATCATTAATATTTCAGTCTAGCTCATTTAAAATTCAAACATAACCTTCTAAACTTTGGTCTGTGTGCTATATTTAGAGCAGGAGCCAGTAGAGGGTTTTGGTGTCTCCCTTAAGAAAATAGGTAATGAGAGGGAAAATTGAGCTTTACACTTCAAAGATCATTATTAGTTAACCACACACTTTTTCATGTTTCTTAGTTTTAGCAAATTTTTAAAAGCTCTCTTACTTGCCTTTCCTCTTGCAGAAAGGAAAGCGGTAGCTTCACACTATCTTTGGTTCATTGCTAAGTGTTATTTTAAAGCTATAAGTGAAGATACTCTTACTTCGAATGTTCATATACATGTATGAACATATTCCCCAAAGAGCACTTCATCCTTGAGAAGCCACAGTGGCCATATTATCTGCATTCCTGCAAACAGGTCACAAATTCACGTTCAATAAAAGCACTCATTGCTTTTGAACTAATTTTAATATTTTTCTGGTTTTGCAGATTGTGGATCCTCTCTGATTTTTTTCCAAATGCCAAGTTTGTCATAATGAACATTCTGTTTCCAGTAGCAGAAATCTTACATCACTTGATGCATGTTGGTCTCTGCTCCTGCAGTCCTCCAGCTGTGCTCTTCTGCGTCCCTGCTTGTTGTCAGTGCCACCCACCGTCACTCTCCTGCTAATTTTACTTTGCTGCTCAATGGGGAAAATTAATCAATACCTTTCATAGTTTACAATTCAAAATTCGAGTATTATATTTTCAGTGATATGCCAAGGTTCCTGGTTTCTATGGTACAACATAGAAGTATAGCAGGCTGGTTTTTCATAGCACATCATCACTGTGCTCCTGTACATGAGTCAAAACTAAAAATAGGATTTTGAGGGGTTTTACATAAAGTCATCTCTACTGCTTAGATTGTAAGATCTGATGCTACACAAGTGATCCAAGATCTCAATAGGAAAGAGAAAACAAAATGTGATGCCTCTTCTTTTGGAAAAATAAATAACTAATAACAGGAACATCCAGAGCCTTGAGACACATCAAGGAATATTTACAGAAAGAAGTATTGTATCTGTTCTCTTCATGAGCAACTATTGGCTGTGAGTGAAAGAAAACAAAATAGAAATTTCAACATAGTCAGTATACTACCATGATTAATATGAGCCCATAAGGAATACGAGCCTGCTTCTACTGACTGGTGCCAATAATGGCTCAAGGGGGTTGTCTGTTCGGGGTTTTTAAACTAAATATGCTTTTGTAGAGGAACTGTTAGCAATATGCCCAGCCTTTGCCACATCATTCATACTGGTGCAGGTTCCCCCCTTGCATCTGCAAGGCATTAACTGGCTCTACTGTGGGGAGGAGAGAGGATGTATGAGATGGAATCCAATTGCAGGATCAAGACAGATTATGCAAAAATCCAATAAAAGCATTTTCCCAGTAGGGAGACTTATGCCAAAGAAAATAATGCTATTTTCAAGATTATTCAGCAAATATTCTAGTTTAGAAGAGTTCATGTCAGCTCCAGAATAACAGACAGGTCCTATTTGCCCTTGTAATTCTTAATCATACTCATGGAATGATAGTGAAAACATCATCTGGGAGATTAAAAAAACTGATGTAATTGGGCTAAGAAAAGCTTCCTCTGAATAAATTATGTTTCCCCCTTGCCCCATCTTCACCAAGCAGACTTTCCTCAGAGCCGTAAGTAACCACCCAGCCTCCTCTGCATTAGTCAGCCAGTCTTGAAAACTTCACTCATTTTTGGCCCTGGGCATGCACTACCCTCAAATACTGGCTGAGCATCACCCCTCTGTGTCTTTTTCTTACCCTCATGGCTACCCCAGAATGGTGAAAGGGAGACATGTTAGTACAGGCAGTTGTGTGTCAGGACTTCTGTTTCATACAGCTGCTTTCACGGGAAATGACAGGCACCGCTGACTGTCATGCTGCCTCTGGGACTGTCTGATGGAAATCCCCCAGAAATTCATTTAAAAGTTCCCAAGGAACCTGCTTAAAAAGCAGAGAGAGATAGCTCAGGCAGGGGAGAGGAGGCCACAGTACTGCAAGGCTGAGAGGACACAGAACACCCCCCCAGGGGAACAGTTGCACTGGGGAGAAGGCAGGGATTTCTCCCAGGCTGCTTCCTGAAGGCTTCCTGGGATGTCTGCCTTCCAGGACAGCAACTGACTTGCAAATGCCTTGCAGTTTTCCACAACTCCCTCTTGTCTAGCTGCTTAGAGGAAAGGCATCGTGTTGGTTATCCTTCCTAGTCTGGCACCTTTGTAGGAGGGACAGAGGCATATCTGTAGAACAAATGACGAGGACAGGGTCAAGCTGACACAGAGACAGCACCAGGGCACAGCTCCTGTGGCATATCAGACTTCTGCTTCCCTTGTTTCATCTTATCATCACTCCTTGCCCTGCCGATTGCAGGGGGGTTGGAACCAGATGATCTTCAAGGTCCCATCCAACCCAAATCATTCTTTGATTATATGTATCCTTTTCAAGCTCTGGAAGTGGCTGTCATTTTCAACGGGGAATAGGAGATGCTTCCTAAAACTGTTCTTTGTATTTTAAGGAGTTGGTAGTATTTTTTCAAGAGGATGTTGAAACAGAACAGACACATGTATTTACTGGACCCCTATCTCTAATTCTTACTTTTGTAAAGACTACATGTAGTGCCCAACTAGAGACGACATAGCCCTGTATCAGGTGTTAGCACTGTGGTGGCCATTTCCACCTTGTTAGGAGTATCTCAAACTGTTCTCAGAGCTGTCACTCTCCTTTATCACATCATTCATCCCCCCACAAAATCAGGACTCCAAACCCTATGCTGCCAATTCCACTGGCCTTCTGCTCCACACTGCTCCTCATTCCAAGCCACATCCTTCCTTGCAAGACTGTCAGCCTCCTCAGGCCTGCTCCCTTCCCATGTGGCAGCTGTGAATGACAAACATCCAGCGTTCAGCATCCAGACATGAACATCTCAGGAATCCTCTCTGCTTTTGGCAAGCCTGTTGCCCATCCCCAAGCACTTGCTGTATCCAAGCTGCACAGGTTCCTCAATGAGCACAGCTGCCTCCCATATGCTCTGGATTGCATGGGAAAGCCAGATCTGCTTCCATAGCTTGAGCTAACAGGCAGGATACTTGAGCTATTGCCAATAAAACAGCCCTACAAGAGGAAACAGCAAACCTCCTTGGGATGCAAGAGGCTTGGACTGCAATCCCTAGGTTAGATGCCTGTTTAGGGATTTCACTAACCAGCGTAAATGCACAAATCTTGCAAAAGGGCCAGCAGACGCTGTGCGCACCTTGAGCACAATGTCTGGCAGGAGATGCTGGTTCGATTTGTACCTCAGATGCCGGAGGTGCACAGTGAGATCAGTCCCTGCAGTGCGAGTCCCCTGACACCATGCCAAAGCAGGAAGAGGGACAGGCAGCCTGCAGTGTTCCGATATCCCTGCACTTGCTGCAACCACTGCAGCAAAGTATTTGCAGATACTGGATTTAGCATTTCAGTTGAGGATGGGAAGGCACCAATTATTACAAAACTAGTTCAGGTGTGAATCTATCTCAAGATACAAAACCCTGCTAATCATCCTCAGCCACAGAGCATAAACAGCTGGAAAAATTTCATGTCTGAAGTCCAAGGTCTGCCAACATCAATAACCAGCACATCCCGACTTTTGGTACCATGAGTACACCCTCCCTTAGCAGAAGTGGGGGAGCCTGGAAGATACCAGTTATGGGCCTAAGACCCTTCCTCTACTAATCTCTGACAAAGGTTTTGTGGACACTTATGTTGTTGCTTTGTTGGAGTTTTCTGTACTTTAGTCACACCAGCAAAGCATATGATTTACTAATTTTTCATTTTGGCTCACTGAATACTGTTATCTATCTTGAATTTAATAAAGGTATTTCAGTCTTCTGGAGTACCTTGTTCTTAATACTTCTTCTGAAGTATGCATATTTTATTGAAACTTAGAGCCAAACCATAGTTTACTTCTGTAATTAGCTTCTTTAATTCACATCAAAAGCTGAACGTCAGTCAACAACAAATGAATTCTCAGGAGCAACCCTAACTCCCTGAAGATGAAGCAACCGTCAGAAAATAATTTACATTAAGCAAGCTGAAAAAAACCCACCACAATACACAGGTTAGAACAAATTCGTAGTTGCACTTTATTTAATCAATGAAAATCTACCTTAAAAACACAAAATCAAATTTGGTAACCCAATACATTGGATTAGAGAAAGCTTCAAGCCTTTAAGCACAAGCCAGAAGTCACAGTCTCAAAGGAGAGTTTCAGAGGCCAAAGCAATACGCTGGAACAAAGTAGTAGTATCCTTTTGTGGAGACATGCTCCCTTGCACCATTAGCATGGTTTTGGGTACAGCAGGTTTCTTTAGCTGTCAGTTATAAAAAGAAGCTTTTGTATTTGTTTTATAGTTAGGTTTGTTGCATTGCTTACCTAGGCCCTGGATTAATGGAGAAAACAGGCAAGTTAAAAGCCCTTGCCTGCCCAATTACTACCAACAGACAATTTACATTGTGGTAAAGCTAGCTTTATTTAAATGAGGTTCAGACAAGAAGTAACTTTACATATTATTAACAGCTTTGGAGCTACAAACGTAAGAATCGGATTACACAGGTCATGCTTTTGTTATTTTACCTGCTGCAGTTATTGCAATATGGCTTAAGGTACATAGGTATACAATTTGTACAAATTCAGCCAAGTTTGCACTTGTGAGGTGTTATTAAGAGCATCATTACCTTGCAAGCCAACCTAAATGCGTGGAAATCAACCGAGGTTTTTGGAATTGCCCAAAGCTAAGGGGGAAAGCTGCCGCTAACGGTGGACAGAGATAAGACTGGATTGTTTGAAACCACATTGTTTGGCTTTAAATATTTATATAATTCGCTCTGAGGTAAGGAAAAATCTTTTGATGCTTCCACGCAGGGCAGCACCAGATGGTGCAATCACACCAGTGCAATCAGTCACATCGCTTGCTGGACGTGCTGCCCCCAGGAGAGGCCAACACCTGCCGTAACAAGAGCATTTGTACACTAAAGTTGATTTTAAAATAAATTACTATACAGGTACGAGAGTGAGCTATTGTTCAACTTGATGGGCATTGGTTTCACAACGTGCGATCTGTAACCTTCACTTTAGAAATCAGAGCTGAAAGTACTGACTTGTACCCCTTGTTTGATTTTAATGTAAACAACAAAGGAGAGGATCAATTCCTCTTGGGGACAGACATCCCAGGACTCTCAGTCTTGGGGCTTCTAAGCATCTTTGTATCACCCTGCTCATTCTAGTCTCAGGTGTTGTCAGTCCAATCCACCTTTCATGAAGGTTTTTAAGACCTCGGTACCCCAAAGATCTCATCAGCTTTTTGCAATTCAAGGCAGAACTCATTACCAAGTCCTCTTCCTCCTTCCTACTCCTGTCTCAGAAAAGACAGAATTGTCAGGAGTGGGGAGAATTTCAGAAAATGGTGTGGTGGGAAAACAGTTCAGGCAGGGGTTGGGGAAGGAGGAAGTGTGTATGCAGGAAAGATGTCAGACAATACAAGGCAGGGAAAGGCTTCAGGTTGGATGGGGCAGTGACCAGAAATTATCAGAGCTTGGAATGAGAGGGGCAAGATACAAAGGCAGTGGCACAGGAACAAGGTGACAGTGAAATGGTGTCTGCCGGGTTCTCAGAAACCAGCAAGGACTGCAAGTAGAAGTGAGCAGTGGGTCAGGTCAGGGCTCTCCTTTTGTCATTAGAAATATCATCGTTCTACATTAAAATCAGAACTGGGTTTAGGATATACATATAAATATTCAAAGCAAGACAGCCAAATTTTATGAGAGATTTTACAGGGGGGAAAAACCTGGAACAATAAATAGGAAACTACATGTTACCAATTTCCACTGCAATAGTATCAATTTCCTCTCCAGGCTACTCTACAATATTCATTTAAGGGAATGCCTAAACAGTACAGAAGTATCATTGCTCTACATTAAAATCAGAACTGGGTTTAAGACATACATATAAATATTCAATACATTACAGTCCAGTCCTGAGACCTGAAGTCTGGAACAACAGAGGAAGGGTATTTTCCATCTCCTTTCAAGCTACACTGTAGAAATAATTTCTGACTACATCAGGCCTGCACAAATACAACTGAAAGATGGACAGAGATACCTGAAAGGGACTGAAAGGCAGCAAACTTGAGCACCTTGCTCAACAATTTGTGCGTGATCCAGTTCCTGCTGTTTGATAGACATATCCAGAAGTCTCATGTGTTCTCATCAGTCAGCCCCCCTCTTTCCCCTCACACACAAGGTGAGCAGCACCTACAGCCACTCACAGGTCAGATCAAGGCAGCTAGGAAAGATGTGAGGGGTAAGAGAGACTGCAGAAAGAGGGGAGGGGGGTTCAGGGATGAGTGAAGGGATTCAAGGAGATTGGACAGACAGGACACACACATTAAATGAGGGGACAGGAATAACTGTGGCAAAAATTCTAGCGGTCTGCCCAGTCACTCAGTGGCTCATCTCCAGTCCTAATGAATTATTTTGGGCAGAGACAAATCAAATGACCTTCAAATGGAACACAGGTATGGATACAGCCAATATTAAAGGCATTGTTTTTTTAACAGAAATGGCAAGGCGTAGTCTTCAAAAGAACAGATGTTAACATCCAAGAATAAAGGGTAGTGAATAAAGCTCCTGGTTCTGTGGCAGGATTGTCAGTTGTTCTCTAGGACTGGCATCTCTCCAAATGCCACATGGATGCTTAGCAGATCTGAAAGAAAGATGACAATAAAAAAGCTTTAGTAATGACAACTTACTTTTTCAAGATTATCTTTTCCCAAGCAGTTCTCAGAGATAAAGGTCTTATGACTTAGTGAAGCAAGTGCAGTATATATCCTAGGGAGAGATTAGACTTATAATTTCTGATTCAAATTCCCCAGAAGTGCGAAGAGCTTTGTACGTGAGGCACTCCAGGTTTACCATGGAAGGCAATACTCACATCCTTTAGGGTTTTAAAAAGAGCTTTGTTAGAGAGTGTGTTTGCATATTAAATCCCATACATTAAATGTGTCATGTGAGTTCCTACCTAGGAAAACTGGAAAGTACATTTTCTACCTCCCAGAAATATCACACCAAAATATAGGCCAAGTCCAAGGCTGCTGAAGTGAGGGTAGCCCTTCAGCAAAGTAATTAAAAACAAAACAAACCACCACACCACATTAGAGAGAACAGCTTAGAGATCCTCAGAACTATCTTAGAAAAAGAAATAAATTAATGGCTAAAAATGCTACTTACATTCAAGGCGTCAGAGCCACCGAGTTCTGACTTTGTCTATCACAAGTTGTTCCTTCTTGGCAACTGTCAGCCTCCCACATTTGTGTTTTCCTGTCTTCCATTGGTGGGTGATATGGTTGTTCTTGACTTTCTCTGCACGTTTGCTGTCCTGCATGTTGGTCTGAGATTTCCGTAACGTACCCAACCTCTTTTTCCCTTAATTTTGGTGCATGTATGTCTAGGGTGTCTTTGGTTGAATCTTCTGAAGTACTTTGTTCTAGTGTTGGTTTCTGAAGTCTCACACTTCCCCTGGAAATGTCTTCAGGGCTTGTCACAACTGTTAAAGAATTCTGACTTTGTCCATCTTGCAGCATCTCAGAAGTTAAAGGCATGTCCTTAGTTTTTTCCACAGCTGCAGGAATTTCTGCAGACTCTGTTAAGGTAGCAGTTTTCACTATTCCTGGTTGCTTGAGCTCCTGTTCTTTACTTCTTATCTCTTCCTCTTTTACTGGAAGCTGTTGATCTACCTGCATACTTCCCAGAAGTTCAGTTATGATCGTATCTGATGGGCTTTTCCCTTTGAACTTAATGCTCTGCTCTGACTCAGGGGCAGCCGACTCTTCTGTTTCTGCAAGTTTGTGAACAGCTGACTGGATGGCATTCAATACAATTTTTGTACTCTGGGACTCTATAATCACAGACTGAACAACAGGCTTCTGAAATTCCAGATGGCTGGGAGACAGACTGTGACTGGAAGGAATACCATTGTGTTTGGCTTGCCCAGTGCTCTCTCCCTCCTCTGATACTCCGTTCATGGAAGCACAAGTTACTCTAGGCTTGGGTGCCTCCACACTACCAAGCTCTGCAGTCCCATAGCCTGAACAGTCAATAGTAGAAACTGGGACCTCTTCAGAAGCCACTTGCTCTGGTGTGTTTGCCAAGGGCTGTACAGTTTTGGCTGTCATGTCTGCATGTGTTGCAGTTTCTGCCACGACATGCTCTCCACCTGCTGCAGCTGCTAGAGTCACAGGTGTTTTTAGAGCCCCCAAGCTTTCAGCCTGTGGGGAGGCTGAGTCAGAGCCTTCCTCTTGCTGCACAGCAGTTGAACATTCATCATGTCTCACAGCTTCCCGTTTTCCATATTCAAATACTTCTTTGGCTCCTTCCATCAACTGCTCATTTTTCTTATCTTCTTTCTGGAAGCCTTGACAGTTCAAGGTTTCTACAAGTTCTTGTTGTTTTCCCACAGTCTCTTCTCCAGCCACACTGCTGGGTGTTTCACATTTCTTAGGACATACATCAGCGATAACAGCACTTCCATTTTCAACAGTCTCTCGGCATGTTGATGCTAAATTAGATGCCCCATCTACTTCAATCTGCATGGGAGCCTCAGCAACAGTGGAAGTGCTCTCCAGCCGTGTTTCAGATTTGAGCACAGCACCTTCCACTTTATCACCTTTGGTTTCATCACTCTTGGAGGGGGTTTCAGTTGTTTTGTCTCTGCATTGTGGCTCTAGGATGGGCACAGAGTCTACAGCTGCTTCTGAGCCAACTGTTTTTGAAGGAAGGGCAGAGGTTTTTCCCTTGCTCTGCAGTGGAACCTCAGGAACAGTGACTTCAGTGCTTTTTACTCCATTGAGCACAGCATCATCTTCCTCTTTCAAGGCAGGTGTCCTGCTAGGAACTCCTTTAGTACAAACTGGCTCTTCTGAGTCAGGAATGCCATCTTGGTTTTCATTTTTAGCAGGGACCACAGCGACAACTGCTTCTGCACACTCTGGTCCCACAGTGAGCCTTCTGCCCTCTCCTTCAAGCTGCACAGGCTCTTCAGCTGTAAGCCCCAAGGATGAGATTTCATCTTCTGTCTTGTCCTGAACCTGTGGAGAATTGCAAGAGATCTGTGAAAAAGGGTACAAGCAGGGAGTGACCAGCAATGTTCTAGGTGAAAAACCGCAACACTCAAAATGACAAGAGTTATAGGAAGAGCACAAGGTGATAACACCTAGATTAGTGGCTCACCAAGATCCCAGCCTGTGTTGCTTCTGAGGGCACGTAGCTCATTAAACAAAGGGCAGCCTTAAAATTAATTAAAGGGACAGCTGGCAGCCCTTGAAACAAAGACTAAGCCAGGAAGATGAGGAGGTAGGGAAGAAGGTAGCAATGTGCCAGCCACAGTAATTGCAGTATTTAAAGCTGGAGATAGTGGTGCTGTTTCATGTCCTCCCTTCGCAGTGGTACCTCAGCCTCACCTGTGTTTCTGCCTACAACTGAAGACACCATCCACTGTGTATGGCGTCACATGGATCACATCTGTACCTCAGGTGTTCATATAGTATCTTCAGTCACTCTGTGAAGTGTAGGAGCCCTAATGGCAACTGTTTCAGTACCTCTGGATCCATGCACACCATCTCCTACTCCATTTCTGCAGGCATTGCATCCACCCCACCCTGCACTAAAGCTTCAGTGCCTGCTGCTTCTAGACATCTGTGTGTCTCTCACTGGAAATGAACTTCAGTTGTCTCAAGCAGCACAAGGAAGGTCCTTGACAGTAATATACCCATAACCTGGTTCTAAACTAGGTATAGTATCTAACACTTGCTGACTTTTTCTTTGACAAATCAACCTTTGTGTTATATGCAATACTTACTGCAGGTTTTACTTCTGGAGCACATTTATCTCTTGTCTCATCCAGCGTCAATTCTGTTACAGGCAGTTTCTCTTGTTCTGAAGGCTCCTGCTTTGCCAACAGCTCTTCCTTGGGAGTGACGGCTTTGATGCTGTGAAATTCTTTGTCATGTGATAAAGGTTCCTCTGTTGTCCTCTGCACTTCATTTATTTCTTTATGGCCTTCTACAACTGCTTCTTCATGTGCCTGACACTGGCTTTCCTCTCTCAATACCTCTACATTTTCACGTCCTTCCGTGCCTTCTTCCACCGGAGAAGGTACTTCACTTTTCTCTGAACCTTCAGGTAAAACACTCTCTTCAACTCTGTTTTGGCCCTGAATGGTCCCTGCACTTCGCTGGGGCTGGGGGCCATCCTCTTTGTGTTCTTTTTCCAAGGACTGTTCAAGCAAAACAGCTTCCTGGCCTACAATGTTCCCATCTTTAGCATCACCTTTCACTTCTGACTCCAGTCCCTGTACTGTTTTAATTATAGTTTCTGTCACAGCTTTTTCACTAACCAGCTGTGCTACATCTGATTTTACTCTTTCAGCAACTTCATGAAGAACTTTTTGCGTCTGTTTGTCCAATTCTTTCAAATTTTGTTCAGTGGCCTCTACTTCTTGAACAGGTGTAGCTTCCTCTGTAGTATCGGGGGTTTCTAACAACTGTGAAACAGCAGAAACCATCTCAGTTGTCTCCTCAGCAAGGGACACTTCCATTGTTTCTTCAGCACAGGAAGCTTCTGCTGTCTCCAGAGCAGTCACTGCTTCTGAGGTTAGCTCCAGCTCACTTGCTGTGGTGTCATCACTTACATCCTTTCTAGTCTCTGGCACTGTCTTAGCAGCTACCACTGCATCCTCCACAGTAACACCCGGTTCAGCTGTTTCCCGAGTTTCTTTCTCTTCCTCTTCTCTTTCCTGCTCAATGCACTCTGTCAGAGCAGCAGATATCCATGACGGTGACCTCTCCTCAATGCTGGTCACTGCCCTTTCCTCCTCCACAACAGAAACAGCAACTGCATGCACCAGCCCTCCAGATCCTTGCTCCATTCTTAGGGTCTCCTCTAACTTTCCTGCTCTCTCTTCCTCTGAGGTTCCTTCTCTCATCGCTTCAGCATCCTTTGCTTGTTGGGCTTCCATTTTCTCCTGTTCCGCTGCTTCATATTCAGATAAAGGAACAACAGCTGGAATATCAGAATCTTCTTCAGCTGTTTCTGCCATGTCTTCTCTTGCTTGTTTAAGATGAGCTGGTTCTGGCTTTCCATCTGACTTTTTCTTCCTGCGTCCAGGCATCAGTTTTCTAAATGGAACCCACGATTCATCTTTTCCAGGCTCACCATCTGATGTTGAATGCTCCAGGCTAGATCCCACAACAGAGTCTTCAGTTCTCTCTTCCATTCTGGTTTTAGATCTCCTTCTTGGAGTAACTAACCTTTTAAATGATTCCCATGTTGAAATACCTTCACTTTCAGATGGGCTTCCAGCTTGCTCTGGGGAAGAATTCCCCTGTCCTTGATCACTCTCTTGAGAGCTAGTAAGAACCGCATCTGTTGCTGTTTCTTTGCTCTGTCCAGACTCTTCTACTTTTTGGCTTTCTTCATCAGATGATGATGACTTCCTAGCTCTTTTCTTTGAAGAACCTACACATATAAAAGCTTCCCAGGACACAGAGGTGTCAACCTTTCTTTTGGGCTCTTCTGTAATTTTCTCTGCTTTCTGGTCAATCCCATTTTCTTTTATTTCTCCCTGATTTTCATCAACAACATTTTCAGTTGCAGATACTGCAACACTCTTTGTCTTATCAATTTCTTCTTCTTTATCACTTTCAGAAGGCCTTCTGACACGTTTCTTGGGAGTCACCATCTTTTTAAATGATGCCCAAGGTGTAACAGTTTCTCTTTTTCGCTCCACATCTGGAATTGTGGCATCTTCATTTTCAGTGACCTGCATTCCATCTGAAGGTTTTTCTAAAGAGGGAATTTCATTCATCTCCTCAGGAGAAGAAGCAGAACTCTCCCCCTTTTGTTCCTCTGGGCTGTCTGGGGAATCTGATAAGTGCTGAATTGGTTCACCCTGTTCCCCTAACTTAGATTCTTCTCTTTTACCTTTCTGCTTCTTTCCAGACAGTTTCTTCAATCCAGTACCTGTAAAGAGTTTCTTTAAAGGGCTGCCTTGTAGTTTAGTCTTTTCTTGTGAAGACAGGAGTTCCGCTTCATTTGTGATACCTTCCAGAGGCCTCTTTTCAGCTGCCTCTTCAGAAGTTATTTCCATAGCTGTTTCATCTGGTTTGACAGTATCAATCATATCTGTGCCAGGTATTCCCTGTAGTCCTTCATCAGTGGGTTTAACTGACTGTTGATGATCCTCTGTGTCAACTGAGTGTTCAGAAGTAGAAAAGGACTTCGATTCAGGACCACTCAGAGTTGACTGTGTTTCATGTTCTTTGCTTTCTTTCTTCTCTGTGGTTCTATCCAGAGCTTCTCCCTGTGCAACATCTTCTGCTGCGGGTGACATTTTCAATTCTGCTTCCTCTGTTTTTTCATCTAATGGCTCTTTCCCAGGTGGAGCGGGTTTATTTCCTTCTCTTCCTTCAGATTTTTTAAGCTGTTCACTACAAAATACCATTGCCAGAGCCCCTGTTTCAAGTGTCTCTTCAGAGGCTATTTCAGTTCTGTCATCTATTTCACACTTCTCCATTGACTCGAGTTTTTCTCCCACAGGCAGGACTTCTGAGGATGTTTTCAATTCTCCATTCACACTGTCAGTGACAAGAGGTACCACTGACTTTGTTTTCAGTAGTTTCTCTGTCACCTCATTTTCTTTCTCTCCTTCTTCAGTTTTTTCTTCTTCTTTACCAGGATCTTCTGAGACTTCCACCAGTTTCCTTTCTTGATCATCTTCATCTTTTTTTTCCTCTGCACTTTCTTTTACAGCTACTGCTGTCAAGTCCTCTTTTTGTCCCTGCTCATCATGCTTGACTATCTCTTCCTTTTCACTTCCTTCTACTCCTATGGCTGCCACAGTCTTTTCTGACTCCTGCATTTCACCTTCAGCTTGCTCCTTCTCATGTGCTTCAATAGTTACTGATGTCACATTCCTCTCTTCATCTTGCTTCTCAGACTCAGGTTTCTCCTCCTTTTCACTGGTTTCCGTTGTTAATGTTGCCCCCTCTTTTTCTTGCTCCTCTTCTTTCACAGGAGACTGTTGTTCATCTTCTTTAGGCTTCCTAAAGCTCTTCTTTTTTCTAAATCCAGTCCATCCTTGAGTAAAAAGTTTTCTTAATGGCGATGCAGTTTCAGTGGCTAAGGCAGCTGGCTGAGAACAAATCTCATTTGCTTCTGGTATTTTAGGAGATTCATCTTCTGTTTTTTCATTTTTCAGTGTATCTTTGGTATTGTCTTCTGCAGAGAGTACATCCTCAGGCACTGCTGTTTCTTCTGAGACGACTTCTTTTTGATCATCAGCTCCTTCAGGGGCCTGTGTTTCCTTTTTTACAGTAAGCAGCTGAACTGGTTCAGATTTTCCTGTCTTTTCCTTCTTCACTGTGAACCTGAACCCAACAAATCTAAAAACCTTTTTAAAACCCAGATCATAAGACTGTGGCTCTGACACCTGGTCGTCTTCAACTTCCTCCGAAGCCGGCAACTGCTTAATTGAATGAGCATCCTCTTCCTCAGCATCTACACCGTCCTTGGTACTTGAGTCAGATGGAATTGTCTCCATAGCTTCAGTGTCTTCCTTCAAAGTTACACTGGAATGTTCTGTTTGTCCAACTGTTTAAACAACAACAAAACCCCAGTTAATTTCTTTCTCAATTTAATGTTATATTATACCTTCATATATTTTTTTCATTTTTACCAGTTTTCATTAACATACTTATTCTATTATTGTGTACCTTTTCTATATGCTACTAATACCTTTTTAAGAACTAGTTTTTGTTCTATCATTACTATAATTATTTTCCTTCTTTGTATCATTGTACAATTCTTTCCAAAATTTATTTGCAAATGCACCTTTGGAGCTTATATTCTCTTATTCTATTCCCTGATTTTGCAGTTCTTTTTGTGTGGTTTCTTTGCTTTGTGGTTTTTTTTTTTACTTTAAGGCAAATTCAAGTAAGAAAAAAAATATTTCCATCACAGACTATACAGAATAATATATGCAATCATTCCTGAAGCAAAGCTCAATAAACACTTCCATGCAGACAGACACATCTGAGGAAATCCAACGAACAAAAAAACCCTGCAAATAAACAAAACAAAACAGCCCACCCAAAAAAGCCTGTTGACCTAAAATGATGACAAAAAAAAGAAGCTTATTTTACAGCTCTGTCCCCGAAGAATAGTAAGATGTGAAAATGCCCATGGAAAATTACCTTTTTTCTGAAAACTTTTAACCTCTACAAAACAGTTACATAACAATATATTGCTTTGAAGATCACGAATCTTTGGAATTCTCCCATACATTGCATCACCATCTACAGCAATGCCATGTTGCCTAAAATGAATGAGGTTGTTACTATGCAAGAAGGTAAAATCCTCCACTGCTCACATGTCTGTTTGCATTATCTTTTCTTTGAGGACAGTTCCTTCAGGTCATTGGCAACCCCCCTCGCAGTCTTGCTGGGACAATTTAAGTATTATTGCTCCCTCTGGCCATGAACTACTCAAGTTCACAGACTGGCATGTAAATTAAATCTATGGCATATTCAAGACACCAAATGATTCTTGGGCTTGGATGCTGCCAGGATTTCAGTTTATTATTATTCTTGACCCTTGATTTTGTGCAACAGGTTTAAGTGCAAGGCCATGAAGGAACGTACTCTTCTCTCCTGAACAAACTTGTTGAAGTGCCAAGATGAAAAACTAAAATTATTTAAGAAGATTCAATGTTGAACAGCAACACCCTAAAAGAAGGCATGGTCCCTTTCTTTTAAGCTGTGCATGTGCTACTTCAATGTCCAGAGGCAGGAGGAGACAGCTTTAAAAAGTATGTGATCATCAAATTCCCTGAAGTGATTTGGTTATTTGAACCACCTTTAGGTTGTCTCTGACTGCAGCTGGCACTGCTTTGCTGGAACACCTAATCTCCAGAGGTCCCTCACAGCCTCTTGCCTGATTCCCCCTTTAGGAAGGGCTACTTCTTCAGAAGCACACAGACAGTGCGGTCTAGGTAAGGCTGGAACAAACTACACAACGAGCAAAACAAAATCTACAAGGATACTGGCTCCTAATTACTATGTAGAGGGCAAATCATGTTTCACTATCAGCAGCCTACTTGTTGTTGTTTCTCAGTCAACACAAGCAAAGCTTTTTGTTTTTTCCTTTATCTAACAGTTTAATATTATTTGCCTCAATTGTTAACTCCTAATTCAATTAAAAGCCTGACCTCTGCTAACATGCTAACTCCCTGAACATTTTAGACCAGAGATATTTGAACTGAGCCATTTGAGAGGGAGTACGGTAAGACAAAGGAGACATTTTTCTTAAGAAGCCAGAATTTTTAATCCATTGATAATATACCTCTTGCAAACACCAGAACACTCCACAAGCAAAACAGCTCTTATCAATCAAACATTACATTTTGTTTATTTAGTTGTATGTTGAGACTATGCAAGGAGAAAGTCAAGGAACCACATTTGTATCTGTGTTCATTTATTCCTAGGTCTGAAAATAAAGACCTTGTCATTTCCATAAAATTATGTCATTTAACAGAGAACTGTCTAAGGCTTAACGGGAATTCACAAAGTTAGAGGCACTTCTTCAAAGACTATCTTCAAAACATCACATATTTTGTAATTATTTAGTAACAGGTACTTTAATATATTCTTCAGCTTGTTTACACTATAAATGATTCTTCTGGCTTAACCAGCTATGAAGCTAAACACTGATCATTTAACATTGAATAAAAATTTGCTCATGAGCCAGGCCTCTTACCACCTCTGCTGGAAACAAGGTCTATAGAGTCTTTCTGTTTGTCTCAGCCCTGCATTAATGCCAATGTGCGTACTCTTAGTCACAGGAAAATTTCCATCTGACATGAGTTAGATAAAGGTAGACTGAAATATGGGGCTGAGAGCAAGTGGGGAATGCTGGGTCTAAGTGGGAAGGAGCGGGAATGCTGGGTCTAAGTGGGAAGGAGCGGGAATGCAGGAAGGAAGAAGGGAGTGGAGAAGTCAGAAGGCACTTGGGACTGCTGAGCAGCCAGAGACTATATAGATTTGTATGGGTTCACCTTTCATCTTGCAAACACTCCCTAGGAATGCAGACCCCCCATTCATTATTGAAAATCCTGAGTTTTCAAAAAAATTGTAAAAAGGTGACATGTCTTTTTTTTATTTATTCGTAATTTTGGTGTTTAGTGTAAATTCAGTGTTTAAGATGAGTTTCAGGTATTATAGATAAATGGGATTACTGTAAGAGAGGAATGATAAAGAGTATGAATAAATGAGGCACTCCATTTCCAAAGAGAGGTAAGATGTAAAACTAGTATATAAATGCATCTCTTCATATTTAAGATAGCATTCAAAGGGGTTTTGCTTGTTGAGTTTATAAAATGACATGTTTATAACACCCTAGGATAAAGACTATGTCTCTGTAAAATGTTTTGCAGGTGAAAAGAGCTGTGACTACTACAAAATCTGCAGGCATGGGTATGCATTAAGACAGCAAATGCAAACATAAAAATAGAGAACAGAGAGTTTAGATGCAGTGAAAAGTTTTCAAAACTGTTAAATCAAGCTGACAGTAATTAGGTCTTTCTTGTGAGTCCGTCCAGCAGACACCTTACCTTGCAACACTTCACTAAACACAGTGCAAAAGGAAAAACTAACAGAAATATTGACCGACTGACACACTTATTAATACCTGTCTGAAGTTGCAGCTATGCTACAACCCATCACACTTCCATCTCTCCCTCATGGTGCACAGAAGATATACTTACAGACCTAGCCCAAGCACTACCCCTTCAATTCCACAAAAGGATTTAACCTGTCCAGAAGGTATTTCATCCCCAAGATAACATTCCGGCGTCAGCTGTTACGTGACCTGCTGTTGTTGCACCCAGTCTTTACCTTGTCTCCTTCTTTAACATTTTAAAAACCTGGAACATTCTTTAAAAATGAAATTCTAATGCCCTTCCTCAGCATTTGAGGAGAGAGACACCATTCAGGAAATTTGCCTCCATGTTGCCAGGAGGCTGCCACTGTTGTGTGACAAGATTCCAGTGCCACGAATATCCAAGCTGTACTTTCACAACGTATACACCCGGAACTTTACATTTAGCAGTTGGATTCTATATTGGTGTTTTTATTAATGACACTGCAGTGCCCAAACACTGTCAGTGCAATTCTGAATGCAGAGCAAACCATGAGCAGCTCCACTTGGAAAGGTTTGGAAGTTACTTACACAAGGCATTGTTGGTCAAAGTTCTGTAGCATGTCACTACCACAGGTGTTCTGGCAAGACAACCAGCACTTTCTGAATTAATTCATTTTGAAAGCACCTTTAAGAAACACCAGACAGACTCATCAAAACAGCTACCAGAAAACTAAACAAAAGAAATATAGTAAAATACTGATAGGAATAACATTTCCTTAGGTCTCTCGTGAGCAGGGCTGTACTTTACCAGCTATATGCTAGCCAAGGAACAGAATACAACAAAAATATACCTAGAGGAGGCGATAAAGATCAGGGGTGATATCATAAAATGGATACACTTGGCTGTTTAAGTCCACTGTGCCTAAGGACCAACACTGAAAGTCTATTTTAACTGCTTACACACCAGTTAACCTTTCAAACATTTTTAATTGAATCAAGGTGCTGCTTGTGTTTTAATAACTGCAAGTGTTCTGTTTCATTGTGAAAGAAACTTTCAAAACTGACAGTCTTAAGGATTCAAAGGTGCTTGATTTGATCATTTCATAGGTACTTAGTTTATGGTAAGAATTTATTTCTGTTTTATCAGGAGCATGCTGATCCAATGTTGAAAAATTAGTATTTTCAGAATCATCCTATTAAAATAAAATGAATAAATAAAACTCTTCTTGTTTTATTTATTCATTTCATCTGTCTCATCCCATTAAAAATAAAATGAATAAATAAAACTCTTCTTTTTGTAGACTGACAGACACTGTTGGCAGTGCAACTTAACTGCTCCCAGCTCTCATCTCTCTTCAAAAGTGAAAATGTGTTTCTCCCCTGGTAGCTGCCAAAGAGTTTGAAAAAAGCACTCCGACTGCAAGAGTTAAATCCACAGCACTTCATGTGCTCGAAGTCAACCATCTCAACATCTGGAGTTGGTTGACTTTTCCCCCTAAGGATTTGCAGCACGGCGCTGGATTTTTTCCATGAATTCCCTACATTCTCAATCTCTCAGATGGATGTGACACACACACCCAGCGCCCACCTCACAAACTCCTCTGGCCACTGCAAGGCTCCAGAGGACTTTGTGCTGTTTTCATTTATTCAGTGTTTAGGGCCAAATTGTGCTTTTGGTCACATACACAATTCTCTCACTAGGTTCACATGAGCAGAAGCAAATGCTGCAGCCATGAGGCTGAAGGCGTATTTTACAAGAATTTGCCTCCGCTGTGTCTAGATTTGCTACAAATACAACATATAAAAGAAAAAAAAACCACAAACAAACAACAAGCCACCAGCTACTGCTCTAAAACTCATCTGACAAAAACAGAAGGCAGTTAAAAAAAAAAACTGAACCAAGCTTATATTTGTCAGATGACGTTTTCTCTTAACTGCACAATTCTTCTAACTATCATTAGAAACATTTAATGACAATATAAAGAAAGGATAAAAACTGACACAGGTAAGTAATTAAAAACCAAAACACAGCTTGAAATTACAATATCTATGAAAAACCTACCCTGAACAGATTTATTTAGAATGAAGTAGCCGTTTGGAATTATTTGTGAAATTGAGCACTTTGGCATTTAAAAAAAAAAAAAGAAAACCAATCTGTGCTTTTAAGTTTCCATTGCAGAGTGTATGAATTGGGCATTATACCACAAATTCTGATTCTTTTAATCACAAGTTTCAGAAGGTTGGGTTTAATAAATCAAACACACTACTCACTTCGCAGTAACAAAATAACACAGAAATATCATTATGTGTTATCCTTCTAACAATTTTTTTAACTACGACTGTGACATTGCTGCTTCTTAACAATGTATTTTTCACAAATTCTTCCTTCCTTTCCCTACTATACACCATATTTATTTCCACTTCAATGTACAGTTCTTCCATAGAAAACACATACTACGTCCTTCTCCCTTCTATTCACTCAATTATTTCTAAGGACTGACTTGCCATATTCATCACAGAGAGCAAGTTCTTTCAGAATAATTAAATAATTAGAGAGGATTTACAGAGATTTTTGCATGCTAAATCTCACCACACATCCATGCAATTCATGAGCTTTTCAAGCATGATGCTATTTCAAAGATTTTGAAACAAGTACTATTTAGTCTTCACTTTTCTGGTACTTCAGTGGCAACTGAAGAGTTATGTTTAAAAATCTCACATACTTTTGTGTTGATTTTTAAAAACAGAAAAAGATGCAAAATATCTATTATTTTTCATGGCTTAGAGCTCCTTTAGAAATCAAAAGCAGCATTCCCCAGAAAACGACATCACAGAAGAGTAACTGGAAAAAACAAACCAACCCAAACGCAAAATCATTTCCGCTGTGTTGCTGTATCATTCTAACATTCCACAAAAATCTTTATTTTCAGAAGATTTTGATTTAGCTGTACTTTTCTGCTCCAACCCAGAGCTTCTCAAATTCCAATTCTGAGCCCAGCTTCTCAAATTCCAGCAGGAAAAGTTATATATTTCATTTATTCAAGATTAAGATATTTCTTTATTTCATTTCAGTGTTTCAAGAAACAGCACTAAAAATCAGAAAACAGCATAGTTCTTCTTTAAAAACAAACAGAAGACTTTTAAAGCCAGAAGGATCATTAACCATGGCTTGGATATAGTTGCTGTAGTTAAAAATTCTTCATTAAATACGCTCACAATAATAAACTGCTCTCAGACCAGCACAGCTGTTCTGTTTGGGAACCAAACCAGCATGCTACAAATATTTATGAAATTTCATGGTTAGACATGCTGTCCACATCTCACATTCAGTGACTTGGTTCTGCTTCTTAAAATAAAATTTATTCACCAAGCGTAAGATAGATGCAACGCTAGCACTTGGGTATTTGAGGGGAAAAAAATTCATTGCTCCATTAGCAACAAGGACAGGATAAGCAAAACAGGCCGGTAAAAGCTGGGACATTTTTGAGAACCCCTAATGATTAATGAACAATGAAAAGCAGATTGAAATTTTTTCTTTATCAAAACAACCGCATAAAGACTAATGTAAACATCACAAACTCACCACAAAGGAGATTAAGCTGCATCTGCACTAATTAGACACATGACAGCTTAATACACTCCTGCATACCAATAAGCAGAGGTACTCTGTCCCTTCCAAGAAACGGTAACACATACTACAAGCTAAATGCAGTCCTTGCAAAATGTACTATAGAAGAAGCTGTGCTGCAGTGAAAATCCAAGGCTCTTCCACAGGAATTATTAAATAAGGAAAACCTCAAACGATTAAACTGCGCAAACCTATAAAGACATTGCTTTTGAAAAACAGTTTAACCTTTAATTGCTAACAATAAAAGGAAATAAAAAAAATAGAGAACCCTTGAGGAAAAAGTCTCAGCATGTGATAAGCTCATTAAACATCGAGTTTAATGAAAACCCTATTGTAAACAGCAGTAGGATATCTCCTCCACTACTCACTGATTCAAATCACGTACAATCCTCCCCAGGGCCCGCTCCAAATGGAGCCGCACTTGTACAGGCTTTGTTGTCGATATGTATTGTAAAGTTAAAAGTATTTTGCATGAATAAACTCCCCCTATTTGTTGAATTCATTCACTGGCTCTAGCAAACAATATACAAGAGAGTAATTATTAATACAATGAAATAAAGATTTCCTAGATAGCTAGAGCCATACATCATCAATCTGAAAGAAATTCCGATGCAAATTAGCTATCTTTAGGAAAAAAAAGCCAAAAAAAAGGGGTTTGTTTATTTGAACTTCGTAACGCCACTCTGTCTCCCAGAGAAAGACGTACGTTTGTGCAAACCCAGCAGTGCACGAGAATGTTTTTTCTTTTAATTCTTTGTTCCTTCAAAATTCATCTTTTCAGAAAGCCCAATTAGTTTACAGTATTAGCTCTCAGCTTCAGTGCTTGTGTGCTAATTCCTCAAGTAAGATGTGCGGAGTTCAGTGCACACAGCATCGAGCTTTTGGTACCACAGGTTGGGATCCCGCTGCCCCCCATACACACACACACCCCCTTGCCACGGTGCTAATCCCCTCTGAATTTTGCTTTGTTAAGATAAAACAGCAATGGAGTAACAGCTTCATTTCTCTCATGCAAGTATTTTTACAACATATAAACGATGCTAACTTCTACATCTCCAATTTCACCAAGTTTAGGTCTTAAGGTATTTTACTGCCTTACTGCTTGATTAATGTCAAATAGCATCATCAGTGCGATGGCCACCTTTTTTTCTGTTCCTCAATTTCGGATACCAGGTCATAGCCCCGTCCTGCAGAAAAACACCCAGTTAGCACCTCCACATTCATAAAGCCTCGGATCACATGTACCACATCGAACGTCCAATTGAGGCAGTATGAAACTTTCTGAAGTTTCAGCAACCTTCGCTTGGAAGCGGTTCTCACTGAGATAAAAATATTTAAGCCAGACCTTTTAACTCGTAACGCCCTGCCAGGAAATCCAGAGTCAGTAACCCTGGGGGCTCGGGGCCCCGGAGGCTCTCCGGCAGCGGAGCACCGCCGCAGCCCCGGGATGCTGCTGCCGCTCCCACAGCCCAGGCGCTGCTGAGCTCAGAGAGAGCAATCCGCGTGTGCCGGCAGCCGGCAGTGCCACACCGCCTTACCCGCCATCGTCACTGTCCCCAGCATGGCTGAAGCCACACCGACACCACGAAACCCCTCTCCGAGGTCCCAGGGGCGCGGGGCAGCCCCAGCCGACGGCAGCGAGGGAGGCGCACGGGCGGCAGCGGTGCTTCCACCTCCCGGCACCCGGCTGGCTGGACGAAGGCACGGCTGACGGAGAGGCTGCCTGATGGAAGTCTGCCTGTCGGAGGGCTGGCTGGCTCTCCCCCGCGCCCCACGGCCGCTCCCCCCGGCCCGGACAGCCCCGGGCCCCGCCCGGGACCGCCTCCCGCCCGCCCGGCTCTTCCCACCGCTGGCCGGCACAAGCGTGGTGCCTCAAAGGCTCCGTCTCGGAACTGCCGCTTCGAGCCTTTATCTCCCTCTGCCCCGAAGGGAAGAGGCGCCGGCTGCCGCTTTCGAACCAGGCGCCCGCTTCAGTTCCCGCTGTCGTAATGCATTCCCGATGCAGCTTCCCACAAAGCATCCAGACCCAACCTCAAAAGATGCTGGTTAAAACCCCAAGGATTTTACCCCTCATAAACAAAACCATACAAAACACTTCTGTTTTTCCACGCCGAAGTATCTGTGCCTTTGCCTGTTACTGGGGTTGGTTTGGTTTTTTTGTTTTCTTTTCATTTGTTTGGAGGGTTTTTTAAATTGGAATTCTCTACCACCTAATCACTTATAAATTGCCTCAAATTCTGCTGTCAAGAATTTTAATTTAATGCTCCTACTGATAGTAAAAAAGTAAAATACAATAGTATTTACTGATAGTAAAATACGATAAAATAAAATGTAAAGGCTAAGTATCTAATACAGGTGTCCTCCTATTACAGCAACAGTATTTCTATTTTGATTAGAATTGATTATGTTGAATACCCCTAAAGTTCTGATGATACTTGAGCCTTTGTTTCTCTGTCAGAACCAACTTACCAGAATTTCTGGTTAATTTAATCTTATAGTGGCAACTTTAATGAGTCTAGGTCATCTCTCAAATGGTCTTCTGAATGCAAGACTTAAATAATGATGGTGAGGACCAACCAACCCAAAAATCCTTTAACCATAAATACTCCTTTACTGTAGGCAAACACTTGTGTTGTTTCAGTGCTTGGTGTCACTTTTACTTCTAAGTTTATAGACTTGCAAGCAAGGTGAAATAAACAATGAGTGGAGAACATGAAGTATAGCACTAAAATGGAACATTTCTCTATGTGGAAAGATTTCTCTGCATGGAGCAACTAAGAGATAGCTCTTCTCCATCTTTATTCATAGCTCTTCTCCATCTTTATTCATCTGCCTAAGGACAGATGAGGTGGACCAGGCTCTCTAAGGTCCAGGGGAGTTGACAGAAACGGTTATGAACACCTGAACACAGCCTTTACTTGAAGAAGTCTTTTCAGTGCTTGACTGGGTAAGTTTTATTTGTCTCTATAGATGATGTCATTTTCAGCTATCGTTACCAGCAAATACATGCTGCATCAACTCCATTAAGGGATTTTTTACTTCAAGAGCAAACACATAGAACTGTTTTCCCTTTCACATAAATAATGCTACCATGTAGACTTGGCTCCACTGACAACACTGACAAAATTACATGATTTTGTCTTACAAGACAAGATTACAATAGGAATATCACACAACCAACACGAGAGATGATTCTCAAAACAAAGCCAAGGCTTTTCAGGCTACTCAAATCCAAATTCCTAATGCTGTGTTATGTTCACATCATGCCATGCAACTGGTCATATGTAATTATCTGCACTCAGGGGGAGCTTCTCACCTCTTCATTACATATCCTAGTAATGTGATTTCTGTACCACTGAAACTACAGCCCACGATTATAAAAAATAATTACAATCTTTGACTATTAACTTCAAACTCGTACCCTTTTAAAGGCCTTTTCTTTCACTTGATCCAGAAGCTAAATACCAACATGAAATCTTCTGACACTACTTCCAAACATCAGGTATTTTCTCTTCCTTTATGACTGTTTACTGAGTATCCTCCTCCCATTCCTGTCCATTTAAGAGTAAAATTTTAGAGAAGCAGAGTTTGACAAAAGATAAAACAAGCTGCATCCCATTTTAATAGTGTCAAAAGCCCCTACTGATATGATTAAAAAAAGAAAAAGCACAAAAGCTCAGAATAAAATATGGTAGCCTTCTACTGAGATAAAAGCATTAAAGCAATTAATCTAAAGACATGACAAAAGAATTGCTTCTACCAGGATTCAAACCCTAGAATACACCAAGGGCTACCCTAGAGTACACGCATGCCCTAAGCTGCTCTACAGGCTGACACTGAAGACAGTGCCTCATCTATCCTGTCCCCATCCCTTCCCTGCTCTCCACACCAGCATTAGATGCCTGCTCTGACTGAAAACTATCCCTCCCTCTTGCCATCCAGCCAAAAAGTCAGCAGGCAGCAGGACTGCCGAAGCAGATGTCTCAATGCACACCTGTGAACAGGAACTGAGGGAAGCAAGAAGAGGCTGGTGAGAGCAGGAAAGGTGGGCTGCCAGATCACACAGGAGAAAGAACAGCATGTTCCTGACCATGCAGCAAGGCAAGGGAGACATTCCCAAGACAGAACACACAGGGATGCCTATGATGAGAAAGGTTTTGTGGTCAAAATGCAAATCCGATTAAAAGCTGTAAGAAGGGGAACTTTAATCAAGGTAAAACCAACAGATTAGCAGCCTGCCCCTTCCTATGAGTTCAAAATATTTTATCATTAATATCACTAATGAATTAACATAAAAGGATTTCTGCCTTATGAAGGAAGGGACAGGCCTATGCAGCAGGAACTCCTAACACAAGAAGTGGAAACTGAGCTGTTCCTACAGGTGGATGGTCAGGAGATGGGCAGCAGACAAGCAGAGGCACTCAAAGCTGAGAATTACTCCTAAGGGGGAAGAGGTGGGCATCTCCACCACTGACACCGACAGCTTCAGTCCACACACCATCTGTCATCTGAACTCTCCCACAGAGAAAACATCTCCCACAAAACAGTGCCCTAGAAGCACCTGAGCAACAACAAATCACTTGAGTTAATACCTGTTCAGTAGCAGACAGCTAATCGAGCCCCATTTCTACTTATCATCCCATTTAGCACACAGGCCTCTATGGTATGGCCACTGAACACAGGTCTTTACTTACCATTTGTTCCACCCGACTCTCTTTGCTCTCTGGGTGGTTCCTGGAGGGGTGAAGCCACCTCTGGCTGCTGCCCATCCAGCTCCTTAGATGCTGTAACAGCTTCCAGCTGCAGTGGCTCCTGTGGTGAGGCATCATGCTTCAAATTGTCTTCACTAACATCAGGTACTGGTAAACTTGCATTTAAAACCTGTGTGGTCAAGTATTGATTGAAGGATGGTAGTAGGGGAGGGAAGAAAGACAGAAGGAAAGAAAAAGAAAACATCAGTATTAGGTTGGATTCCCCTCCCAACCCCCACAGAATATTGTTCTTTCATTCTCATTTTGAATATATACATGCAAGCAATTTTAACTTTATTAAATAAAAGTACTTCTGTAAGGAAAAGAAACCAAAACACATAATCTGGAACTATTTATCCTTCTGTTCTTCCACATGAAATATGTGGAAGAAGCAGGTCTTACAGACAATGGCCTATAACCTTGTGCAGAAATTGGTTTCTTCGATGAGGGACAACTCCAGGATAACGTGAATCTAGCTGATGGAAAGAAATTCTTCATTCAAAATATCTGGCACAACTGCTCTGATATAACAATGAATCCTCTCTACAATACAGCCTTTGGTATTGCTCCTCTACTTATCTGCTTATCTTATCATCATCAACAATACAACTACAAAGAAACAGAACTATTCAGGACAGAAAGCAGAATACATATTTATTTCCCACAACGAAATGCAGTGAAACTGAAATTAAAACTAGAATTTTTGGACCTCTGTTATTAGGCAGAAACTACTCTTAAAGGAGGAAAGAGCTTTACAATTCTTTGGGACTCTGCCCTATGTAATTTGAAATATTTTTTCTAGTTTTGCTAATATGTGCAAAAAGAAGAATCTGTTTTTCAGCTTCCACACTTGATACATTTTAATTATTTTCAGAATTTGTACTGGATTGCCCTATAAGAAGAAATATAATTTCACAAGCATATTTTTATTTTAAAAGTATGAAATGTGTTGTGGGCATTATAAGATACTTAATTACCCTTTAATTTATTGATTACCCTTTATTTAATGAACTAGCTCTCCAACCGATTCTATTACCTTCCAACAGAAGCCATTTCAACTAATTAACCATTATTCCTGAAGTGACGGTTTGAAGTTCCTCTGGTGGAACAGCAAACCTTAATTATGTATCAGTGTCTTATGACTCATCAGTAGTCCCAAAATACTGCCATTGAAGCCCTGTTAATTAATCAAAGGTACCACAGATACATTACACTGAAAGATGGGATCTAACATCCACATCCCTGAAGCACCAAACCAGGATCAGGAAGAAGCCACATTCCTGACAATTCTCTTTCAAACTCCCCCTACATAAACCTTCTGAATGGGGAAATCTATTTATTTATTTTTATTAGTAATTAGCCTGCTGCAACAGAATTTCAAATCAACAGACAGCGTGCCAGGAAAAGGGCTTTCCTCTTCATCATCCGACTCTTTTCACACGCTGGGTGAGATCTGGGAGAAGCGCTGTACCCCACTTCCACAGCCAATGAAGCGTGTGCATTCAGGTTCCCGATTTTCAGTTCAGAAGCCCTTAATTAAGCCAAATTGTTTCCACCCGGTGTTGTTGCGCTCCTCAAAGCTGCCTTTCACAGCCACATAATCCACCTCACGAAAATGGATCCCATTCTGCTCCACTGCCAATACCACAGATGGAATAATTTGGCTTCAGAGTTTTCACATGCTGAGACCAGATATTAAATAGAAGAAATACGGAATGGCTCAACACTCAGATTACATTCCCGCTTCTCACATCATCCTTCCCATAAATCTAAAACACAAGAACTCAGGAGGGATAAAGATGCCACACCACCGAACAAAGGCATGTAAACCCTGTGAAGCTCCTCTGCAGATGCACACAGCATTAACTGAATGGCAGTAACTGATTAAAAACAAGCAAGAAAATCAGACACAGGAAACAACAACCTAATTCTGAAAGGGCTTTAAGATTCTTCAGTACAAATTTAGTAGAGGACCATTACTTTTTTATTAACAATAATAATAAGTTTTACTTTTTTATTCTTGAAAGACAACTGCTAGTCCTGCAAACACAAGAACAACCTTAACTTGACTGGCTCTCAGGGCACTTGGCTATCTGAAGAAAAAGCCATGGATGACTATTTCAAGACAACACCCTCAGAATTAGCACCAACAATTCTTTCAAGTCACAAGAAAGGCAACAGCACTGAATATCTTAGCACTCCTCAGGTTATTCAGAGATTTCTTTGCCTTTCTTTCCCAACCTCCCCAGGCAGCACACCATTTTAAAGCCAGTCACATGTATAGACACACATGTACAGACATAGTCAACCATTTGCCTAATAAGCACCAGTGGACTCTGCAAGGAACCAGGGCACAAAGGTATTTGGTAGCCCAATGCAGTACAACTTGTCTCCCTTTTAAATTGAGCACAGACTGTTATGATAAAATATTAACAACGGTAGCACTTACTATTCCCTCAGCTCTGAATTTATTCTACAGTTGTGATGCATTCAGGAAAACAGTGACTTTATATAATCCTTAAGATTTGTCATTTCAGACCAAAATTCAGAAGTCACTGGGTCTAGCAGATAACCCTTTGGATCTGCTAAATTTGCAATGCCTTCCAGTATGAAAACCAGAATTAAATATAAAACATTACAAAATGTAAGACTGTAAGCAATTTTTACAGCCAGCCAGTATAACTATAATCCCTGTTCACTCTGTACATAAATTCAGTTTTGGAAGCAGGATCCATCAGTCACAACTAAGTAAAAATGTAAATACATGGAAAACCTCAGTATTTTCAAATCTGACCAGACCTGTGGTATAACCCTACCTTTTTACCTCGGTCTCTTGGGAAAGAGTTTGATGTGATTTGTGGCCTTGGTAAGGCAAATTTAGATTTTCAAATCAAGTGCTCTGCTTTAAAAAATTGAATAATCAAAACTAGTCAAACAACAGTATTTTTCCAAATTAAAACCTGTGCAAAGGAGAAGAAACCTTTGGGGAGCTTGTAATGTGAAAGGAGACATAACAGCACCATTAGTTTAAAAAAAAGAAAAAAAAAAAGTTTTGTGTTCTAAAAACGTCGCTCAGTCTCTTTATGAGGGTCAGTGCAGTCTGTCCCACTGCATTAGTCCTCAAAAGAAACTAATTTCAGTTTTCCTTCACATTAACTGCTTCATTTCTCTGAAGGGATCTAAACTGCAGTTTAGTCCAATTATATCTAATTTGATGAGCAGTGTTCTTAATTCCATTGAGAATAGTTGTAAAGCTTAGACAAATATAACGTCAGAGTTTAGAGAGATGGGTGAAAACAAAATTAAAAAAGACAAAAATTAATGGTATTAGGAATCTCTTTGTTCACCTAGATGCATTTATCTCCAAGTAATGAGACATTACATTTGGCACGTTTATCAACATTTCATCAGTTTTTTGCGGCACACATGCATTACACTCCTTTGATTATTAATTTATGAAAGTGTTGTCTCATAAACATGGGAGAAACCAAGGAGAACTGGTTATCCAGTTCACTGATCTTTCAGCTTCTTCATTGCCAAAACAAAGGGCCATTAGCAAAGCAACATGCCAGTTTCTGTCACACCATTATTATACATCATGCATGTATTTTTTTAATATTCACCTCACATTCACCACAAAGATGGAAGCAAAGGGCAGACACACAGCTAACGAGACTAAAATGCACAGGTCTTGTTGCCCACATCACTCTAACCAAGAGCAGCTTCTGCTCCATCTTGCATCCAGCAGTGGGTCCAACTGTTAGACCCCATTAAACGCATACAAAATTGAAAATGGATAAACTAACATGACAAATTGCACAAGTGTGGATGAACTGCAGGTCCCTGATCTCACTGTACACTAGTGGATGCTCCCTTCAGGCACCGTTCCTGAGGGGTTCACAGCCCCCAGCCTCTTCCTCCACCAGCAATCACTATCATTCCCAACATTCCTTGTACCAGACCCAAATCATTCCAGGGATTCCCTCACACCAGGCCCAAACCTACCAGAGTTAATTTTGCCCCATTCTGTTAATCCTGCTACACTGATTCTGCATTAGATTACTAAAATAGCCAGATCCAGCTGTCTGAACAACTGAGCAAACTAACATAATGGTCTCTAATATTTTTCCTGAAGTTTGATTTTGAAACTCTGGGAAAGACTGTTGGCATGCTCAGAGGATCTGCTCTTAACACATGCTGCTTCATTAAAAAGAACTTCAAACACAAACATTTGGGAAAAGAAAAAAATTGGATCATTCCAACTCTTTGTTCACAGCAGTTTGTCTTGTTTTGCATTAGCTAAACATTAGAGGTTTGTGGGACACTCCAAGTTCCAGGCGAAGAAAACACAAGGCCCTTCCTCTGTAAGGGACATAGCAGCACACTTAATTTCAATACCTGATTTCTGTCTCCTGCAGACAAAGCCAAGAACTTTCTCTGCACCTTTCATCTCCTCATCTACTCTCTTCTCTCCCAACTCTCAGCCTGACTTCGCTGTGACACCTCCTTATGGATGACTACCCTCAAAACCCAAATGGATAAAACAACACAGTTTCTGCACCCAAATAACCTCTATGATCTCCTGCAACCCGTGAAAGAAGCACTACCCCCAGTCTGTTATTCTGAAGCCTGATCCAACCTGAGCTCCTTCCCAGGTCTCATACCTTTCAGCTCTTTCAGACACCACCTTATGAAAGCATTTCACTGGTACAGCTCACCCAGGCTCTAAGGACCAGTCAGAACAAGGGCTGAGCACAAAGCACGTTCCTCTCCTCTCCTCTCAGCAACTACACCCAGGCTTGCATTTCCAACCTGGAGGACTTTCAAAGACCCGATGCTCCTCTTTGCATCTCTTTAGCCTCTACCACATCAAACACAAGCTAATTGCCTTGGCTTTCAAAGTGCCCGGCCACTCGCTCTACCACCTCCCTCTTATCTCCTATACGATTAGGGGGTTATTTCACGCTTTTGGTGCCGCTATGACACCAATTTCCATTGTGCATTTTTTCAATTACACATTTTTATGCTTTCACCTCAGCCACTCCACAGGCGTGGTCAGCTCTCCAAACCTTACCACTGAATTGTACCAGCCTCTTCCTCCCCAGCTGGAAGAGAAGTATCTTAAGTGAATCAGACCCCACTGAGCCAGGGGAACCCTGCAGCTTCAAAACAAATGTCTCAAACTGGGGCTCCTGGAGACACAGTCTTTCGTTGAACAAGCTTAGTTTCACCGTTGCCAATGTAGTATTTTCAGGCTGACTCAGCTCCCTCACCAGAACGCAGTTGTTTAAACAGCAGATGTAAGTCTGCCCCAGCTGTTATTTGTCAGGCACCCAGACAATAAGACACTCTGACATCTCAGCTGGTAACCTCTTTCGAAGAGACAGTTCCAAATATTTACTGTCTAGCACACACTTGCTCTCATTACAACACAGGTAGCATAATCAAGTTACTACTCAGAAATGGGAAACATCCCGAAAACACTGTTTGAATGACTCTCTGCTCAAGTGAGGGCCCTTGCATGCCAGCAAGCCAGGAATCCATCACACCACATTTTCAAGCCATCAATCCCCATTAAAATATTATCTCTGACAAAACTAGATTTTGGTGCAAGAATAGCTTATTAGCATGCCCATATTTTTCCGAATTCTCTCTGGAAGTTTCCCTACGCTGTTTCAGGCAGCTGTTCCAACAGAGCTTGGCTCCTTCTACAGGGCCACAGAAGAAGCCTCTATTAAAGCTAGTACCTTGAACTTCTAAATAAAATAAAAGTGGTGCGTGCGTGATTGTCATTGTTAGCTGCAATGCTGGTAGGATGACGCAGCTATCCTGGCATTGCCCACGTGGCTTGGAGTCACCTTCCACCCCATGGGAGGGCACCATGCTGGCATTTTTTTCCAGATCTCCAAAGCTTAGCTCAAAACTGGAAGTTGGGTGAGAGCCACATCACGGCTACAAACAGGGAGGGCGCTCACAAGATGAAGATGCCCAAACCAATCCAGCCATGTGCTGCCACCAACAGAAGTGTCACCCAGCTTCCTGTCCCATTCCAGTCACAAGGTCCTGCCTGCTCCCCTGTACCTGCAGCTTGTGCTGAGTCCCAGAAGCCAACACATCTTGCTCAATCAGTAGAGAATGACCTTGCCAAAGGACTGGAACGGTTTTTCAGGGGCTTAGCTCCTTTGACAAGCTCGCACAGTGCCAGGTGCAATAAAGGAGAAGCTACAGGTGCTCTGGGGAGGTGGCAGGAGCACATGAACCACCTCATCAGACATCTCAAAGGTTTTTGTCAGTTCAGTACACCTAAGGTTTGTCCAGTCTTCTTCAAGACCAAAAAGATCTTGTTCCTACTTCTGGCACTATTGACATCTGATAAATCCTTCTCAGGCCAAGCTTCAGGCCTCTGTGCTGCTCAGGACCATCTGCTCGTGAGGTTTCAGTGAGTTTTCACCAGCTCACTGACACCAACAGGAAAAGTTTTTTCATTTCCCCTCCTGCAGATGCTTGCCTTGTCCTGGCTCTTGGTGTCCCTCCACAATGTAGGAGTCAAATGAACTCACAAGCAGATCAGGAAAATGGTCCAGCAAGAATAAATTTCCCTGTTTCCTGAAGGGTTAGCGAGTTCTGCTTACAGAAAGGCAAGGTTAGGACACGATACGGCGTCATCTGAGGCAAGACAGGGAAGAGGAACACGAGAGAAAGAAAAGGAGGGGGAAAAGAGCATTGCTGTTCAAACAGCAAGAAGGTAACTCCATCACAAAAATCAGCCTTCTGTGGAACCATACCCTGCCCCTTGGTTTCAACAGGACCTTGGGTGTCAATTCACAAATCTGATTAATTCAATTCAGGCAGTTGAATGGATTAGTACCACCAGGATCTGTCACACTCCCCTGCAGAGATAGTGGGGGGTGGCTATGCAAGATAAGGAGCAGCTCCTTCACTGCCAGAGTTTAAGTCTTGTCTGCTACAGTAAAAAAATCCACCCATTTTGAGTCCTAGTAGTGTAGTAGGCTGGAAGCTCTGGAGCTGCTTTATGTGTAATCCACCAGGAACTTTTGAGAAGATGGGGTCAACAGCTGAGGTACTCACCACATGAGCCCACATTTAACCTGCTGTGTTTGCAAGCCAGTGCCCAAAGGCCCCTAAATACCCCTTGCTCTGTAGACCAAGTGCTTTCCAGGGTCCTTGGGCTGTAGAAGCAAGCAGCACCAAAACATACACCCTCCCATTTCAGGACACCCAAAAGCTGGTATCTGGCCAAAGTGTCACATGTGAACAATGAAACAGCTTAAAGACTATAAATTTATTCCTTTCTAGAAGAAAAGGCAAAGAGGTTTTCATCTTGTAAAAAATACAACTACATCATGAAAGAAATTTAATTAAATATTTCAAGGATTTCACATCACAAAAGAAAGCACAACTTCTCTGAGACTTTATAGCCTATATAAGACTAGTTGCTTAGACAGTTTATTTGTAATCACCTTGCCAAGACTCACTCAAGTTGGATTCCACTAAAGTCAGTTTCCAAAGTTTTTCTTCTAAAAGGGTTGTAATAAGCATTTTAATTTTGATAACGCAAGAAAAAAGACCACCCTCCAAAAGATTCCCATTGTATCTTCTCCAAACAAATTAGCTATCCGACAGATTTCTCCAGGGGCACTGCAGGACCTGGTAATTTTCAAATCCAAAGAGCTGGAAGGAATAATGATGAAAAACTGTGCCACAAATCTGCATGAAGTTACTTTAGTAAGACAGACTAAATGAGATACAAAAGTATGACGAAACTTCATTAAAACTTAATTTTCTTTTATGTCACATAATGAAAGGCAAAACCAGCTGTTTTAGGAAAACAGCATAATACAATGTCTTATAGCAGCAAAATGGTAACAGAACTTCCCCACTTTTAAACAGTTTTACTTGAATAACCAGGCAAAAATCTATTAGAAAACGTTTTTCTAAAGCTTAGAAGACATAAAACACAGCAGTAATAATAATCTGTACTTGAGAACAGTATTAATGTTACTCTCTTTTTTTAGAGGGTCTTAGTTCCCATAACTGGATAAACATGGCTATGAATATTATGTCCCTTCTTCAAAGTTCCATTATCTTAATTGTTAAACAACCACAATAGTCAAATGCTTGCCTGATATAAATTCCCTCGTTTCTAAATGTCAGCATCTGAATTCTAAAACTGCCCAACACAACTGCTAAATATTTTGTTAACCAACACCAATCCCCAACGCTTATTTGGTTAAAAAGAAAATAAAATAAATCTTAGTTAATTTAAAGTTCATTCGCAATGTGGTTTTCAAATCTGTCAAAACATGCACAAGGAGGTCTAGCGGCAGCCAGGAACTATGGGAAATTCAACTTGAAAGTTAAATCTGAACCACAAGGTCAAAGAAACAAAGTCATAACCAGTTCTCAAGCTCTAACACACCCACGCACCAGTCACAGAAACTTTGGAGTCTCCCTGCTCTGAGCACCCGAACTCCGAAGAGCCCAAAGAAGGGGATCTCGGTAGAACGTGGTATTATTTCTCCCCTCACAAACTCACGCCTACCCCAAAGCCACGCTATGTAAACACACAGATGCACATAACCTCCCTTTCAGTCCCAAAATCCCCTAAACGCGCCTATTCCAGAGGGATAAATGGGTTCATTCATGATCTATTTTTAAACGCCAGACATGTTTTAAAAGAATTTCTTTCAATTCTTCAACGTCTTTATTTTAAATCACACATACCTAGAGCTCCTTCGCTCCCCACGGGCTGGGAGTTCGGGAGTCCCTCCCCCTTGTCCCCTATGCGGTACGACAGCGGGCCGCACCAAAGGCATGGCTCCAGCCTCCGCCGCCGACACCGCCGCCCCTTCCCCGCGGCGGCGGGGCGGGGGCTCAGGTGAGCCCGAGCCCGGGGGTGCGGGCCGGGGCGGGAAGAGGGGCA
>VXAD01003546.1:423899-493271 GCA_013399195.1 Dicrurus megarhynchus | reverse complement strand
TTTTTTTTTTTTTTAATTGTCATGCAGGACAGGTTCCCTATTATTAATTCATGCCAGATCATGGCCTAGGCAAGCAAAGTCAAGAACAGCAGTTTCTCTCCTAGCCCAGAATACACAAAGCATCTTTCCCATGCAACAAAATCAGGGCTAGTATGTATGTAGGCACACTATTACCTGGTACTTTCAAAGGTATCAGCAGTGAAATAGCACACACATTAATATGAACTAACCACAATGTGCTAAACGGGTAGCAAATGGATCCATTAACTGTTCTTCACCATAAGTATAATTTTTTTTTCTAAACATATACATGTACCTGTCCTCTACAGAGTTCATGCTTAAAATCAGGAATGGTCTGAAGAAATCGTAGTACATACACTATTTCCTTTAGAACATTTCAACCAGTCCTCACCCACCAAAGCACTGTTTCATTCAGAAAAAAAACCATTCTCTTAAAATTCCATTCTACAAATGGCCTGATCTCCACATGCTGGTCAGTTTTTTCCCTAAAAAAATCAACACACATCAAGTCAATGGCTGAAAAAGCCTTTTCATCATCTCGCCTTAGCTAACAGAAGAACCTACTGGCATTGTTTGTATTCAGCAGAACAAAACTGGTGTTGTGGATCAGAGTTAGGATCAACATCTCATCCTGTCTGCTTAGTCTTCCTCATTTTCAGATGAGAGAGGAGACACAGATCTGAACTTTTAGTGCCTGAGTCCCTGTAGTAGAACTTATCCATAGCCACCCAGTGCTTCTGGATCACCCATCAGCCAGCACCCACAACAGGGGAGCAAGGAGTCTGTTCCCAGCCTTTCCTGGCTGTCATCCTTTGATGCCTGTGTCTCTGGTGGAGAAAGAGCCACCACCACCTCCATTCCCCACCAAATCTGCCTTTCTCCCTGCCTTCAGCTGTGCCTTTGCAGGTGCAGCTGAGAATGGAGGCTAGCTCAGCTGATGCAGGGCTATCTTGGGTTCCCCTTCAGTCATGGACTCTGGGCACAGACACAGAGGATTCCTGGGCTTTGGAGAGGGGAGGGCCAGCTGTGGGGCTCAGTGGCACACAGGGAAATTGGGAACGGTGTGTGCTATGGGGAAATCAGGGTTTTGCCAGGGAGTTTCTCAAGAAGGGAAATGTGACATAATTCAAGGTCTGTGCCACATCATTTGTCTTTTCACTCCTCGTTGACCACAAAATGCTTTCTCTGCAAGCAGCTAGAGCACTGCCTCCTTCCTCCCATCCAAACTTGCTCTTTAGTCCTTTTGCTTGGGCCTGGCAGCACGGCTATGTGCCCAGCAGTCTCAGAGCAAAGATGCTGCAAGCACTGCAGCTGAGAGAGACACCCCTCAGTGCCCATTCACTGGCTGTTTTCTGAACACAAATTATTTTCTTTTGGCTGGAAGTCTTTAGCTACATCTATTCAGTGAAATAAAATGTGCTAGGGACGGCTTTCTGGTGATAAGGTCGAGCAGCATAGGATGGCTTGTGTGTACACTCCTAACTTCTCCCCACTCTGAACCACCACGTTTCTGCAAACTTGTGATGCAGACAGCCATGAGCCGTTGTCCCATCCCCGTATAATCCCTGACATGGGCACAGCTTCTGTCTCCTTTCCTCTTACATTTATTTATTTGTTTTTGTGTTCTTTCCTGGAGTACATCTAGCATAGGAACCTGTAAGAGAGATATCCAACATCTGCAGTCTTGTCCATTTTGCCATTCTTGATGGTCTGTACCCTGCCTGTACAGAAGGAAGCACGATGAATGACAGGTCCGACTCTGGCATTTGTCAGCCTGTGTTTCCCTAGCTTCTCCCTCTGTGCTGGGGTGGTTATTGCCCAGACCTTTACCCTGAACGCTGCAACTGCCTCTTGCTGTATCGAAGTGCTGTTCAGGCACTACGTCTGTTTCTCTTGACAGCCTTTCCAGTGAAGTGGAGTCACATATGCTTTGGCTGGTCCTCTTCCAAAGTCACCAAGTGTTGGCAGTGAGACGAGAATATTCAAGCTATTGACAGAAGTATGCATGCACACTTTTTAGGATGAATTCAAGGAATCAAGAAAAATAATAATTAAAGCTCTACTGGCATGTTATCTAGAACTATTTCCAGTGAAACATCTTTGAGGAAGCTCCTACTAAGAGGTGCAAGCACAGACCTTCCAAATAGCAGGACAATCTTTCAGTATTGCAGCTAGCACATGACTGTTTTAAAACTCCCCTGAAACCTGGATAACTTTCATAATGATATTTATAAGGCAGAGTCTGTGGACAGGGCTTCATTTACTTACTTTTAAAATTGCTCCTTTTCCAAAAGCATTTATGATTGATGTAACTGCTGCTGATGCTTTTGTACAGAAGAGATGAATCATGTGTCTCAGTCCATGAGCCTGTGTCGATGAAATATTTTCCTGCTGTCTTCTGCCCCATTCATGATTTTCCCCATGCACTCCTTCCAGCCTTGACTCTGTTGGTGCCTGCAAGTGGCCACAAGCTTTGCTGCTGTTGGCCACTCTGGCTGGTCCTGAGGATCAGCAGGGCGGATGGGGAGTCAGCAGCAAGGTGGGGATGGGAGGGCTAGTCCCCAGCATCCATGATGGGGAACAGGGCTGCCTGCCCAGCCTGCGTGCCAGAGGCTCCTCCATATCCAGTCCAGGCTGGCTGTTCACAGGTTTGTGTGAGACAGTGCTGGGAGCACTGGCAGCTGCCTGGAGCCCTGTTTACATCAAGGCTCTTGCTTCCTTTATCAGTGGTGGAGCTGCATTGGGATATTTTTGGCATAAGAGCTAAGTGGAAACATATCATGTAAGTGTTCTCAAAATGGGAAGCTCTCAAGAACATACCTTAGATCTGGATAGAGAATATAGTGCTCTGACTTCACCTCAGCTGTATTTACTGCAATTTTCAGCTTTTCCCCCCTCTTTTGTCCAGTTGTGATAGGAAATTCTAGGATGCTGTTAGAAATACATGGATATGCCTAAGGAGCTGATATGTATCAGCCTAACAAAATAGTGATGACTGTAAAAGGAAAAAAATTACAAAAATAGCTGTGTAAAAATAGTTTTCTTGCAAGCAGCATTGATAATGCCATAGTAAGAAATAATGAAAAAGGAATAAATTTTGCTGGTAGAAGACTGTTTCTTTACTTCACAGGAGCTCACACATCCCAGAAAAATCACACGGGTAGATAAAATGAGCAGAAACTCTACATATAATAGATTCACATCACAGAGGTGATCTGTATCAGAAAAGACCTATTCATGGATAAAGACACACATCTGTGGAATTTAAAAATAATGTTAGTAGCAGAAATTCAGTTCAATCTTGAATTTGATGGTTATTTCAGTAAAGGCTGTACATTTGTGTAGCAAGTGTGTCATTCATCGAGTAGCTGCACAATACTGCAGCACCCAGAGACCCTTGTTGGACATCCCCGAGCTGTTTCAGGAGAGAGAGACCCAGCCTGTAGTTTTCTGTAGTACCAGTCTGTCTCTATTACCTCTCTACTACTCTCTCTACTACCCAGCCTATGGTTTCTCTGTAGTTTCCCTGTGGTTTCTCTCCTCATCAGTTCTTCAGTTGTGCTGTTCTTCCCAGGAGGTGTTGGACAGATATGTTAAGCTTCAGGAGTCTGACTGTTGTCACCTACCCACGGACAGTGCTTCACAGGGGCATGGGACAGGACAAGAGACTGCAAAGGTCCATCCCATTGGGAGGTTGGCTGAAGAGATTCGCAGCACGGCCTGGGCATGGCCCAAATGGTGCTGTCTCAAACCTGTAAGAGCTCCTGTTATTGGACAGGCTCTGATCTGTCCATGTCAAAATATTGGTGTTTCCAGGAGGCAATGTTGTGGTGTTCAAGCTTGAAGGTGACAGTGGATGAAAATTTTTTCTTAAATGAGGAAAAAACCATAAAATTTAACTGGATAAAGAAGGAAAAGAAAGAAGTATTCTGTATGAGTTTTCCTTTCATAAGAAAAGAAGGAATAAGCTTAAAGGACTGCATTTCATCATTCCTCTATAATGCCAAGCAGTCCACTTTCCAGCTAAGGAGGGGAAAGATACAGCCAGGCTGTAGTTTAGTTTCATGTTATCAGTATAGTAGTCGTGCAGTGTAATAGGAGAATAAATAATGTGGTGTGCAGGTGCAAGGGGACACCAGCTTACAGGCAAGCCTAGTCTCAGTGGCAAAGATGGAAGAATGTGACCTCCACTGCAGTGTTTTATCTGCTGCACAGATAAATGCATCTCACCCAAGAAGCCTTTCAGGCAGTGCTCTGAGGAAATTCCTCATCAAGGGAGGAATGCCCAGAGGAGAGAGATAAAGAGGCACAGAAGGTCCCCCTAATGCCATTACCCCATTGTCCCAGCAGCAGGTGAGTGAGGCTCTTTTGTCTTCAGGAGGAAACCCCTGTGGCTTGGGACTGAGTGCAGTGACTGTTTAGAAATGCCTTGGCACTACTGATGTTATCAAGAATGGCAGGGTTCAGACTCAGCAGGTGCTAAAACACCACCCTGAAAATTAAATTGGAATCTGGAGTGGACTTGGAGAATAATTTAGACTGGGGGGGGGTCCTCCAGAGGTCATCTAGTGCAATCTCTTGCTCAAAACAGGGTGAGCTTGAGGCTTAGATGAGGTTGCTTAGGGCTTTGTTCAAGTGAGTTCTTGTTCCTGCTTTCCTACTGCCAGTGCCTGCCCCATATGTGCACATCAGTAGGTAAAGAAAACACCTCTCTGTCACCAGCAGCAATATGCTTCCAGTCACTGCTGCTGAGGGGTCCCCATCCTTCACAAGCTTGGCTGTCACCCTGAGATGCCCACCCTTTGCCAGTTGCCCCTGCAGTCTCTGCCAAGCCTCTGTATCCCCATCTGCTCTCCCAATGGCTAGGTGCCCCAAGAAGGCTGTACCTCCCCAAGGGGAGACAACCTCAGCCACCCCAGAAGGCACCCAGCTCTACCTGGACAGACACATCCCCCTCAGGAACCCTGTCCCATAAACGGGAATCAGGATGTGAAGCTGCTCTGTGCATCCTTCTTACTCTCCAGAGTACCTGTCCCTCTGGCAGTTTCTCGTCATGTTTTGTGGCTCCTGGCTGAGGCATTTGCAGTGTGGAAGCTACATAAGCCATGAAATCCTACCTCCCTCCTTCTGCCCCCAGCAGGGTCAGTCAACCTGGGAAACCTTTATAGCTGCAGGGAGGAAATGGCAAGATGTTTTCTGGATCACAACATTGGCAAACAGAACAGCAAAATGTATTTTAAAAGAAACACAGACCACCGAGATTGTGTCTTAGTACTGTCACATTCTTCCTCTGGCACAAGCAAGCACTGTCCTGCTCTGCTAGTACCCACCCAGAATAATTTCCCTAGCCTGTTACCTCGTGAGCTGCCTCTTTGTAGTGTATTTCTGGATCTCCACCAAGCATGATTTACTTGTCTTTGGCTTTCCCATCTAACCCCATCATATTTATAAGTTATCTTTCAGTACTGGCAATGGTCACAGCTACCCACCTCCTTTATTTGCTTTTGAGATTTTCAAACAGGAGCATCTGCACTATGCCCTATGCTGCTCCTGATGCCTGGAGGCAACGTCCTTCAGAAGCTCCATTAAATCATGCCTTTGACATGTCATCTACAGAAAATGGGACAGCAGATAGGTAGCAGTGCGGCTGACCTGTAACTAATGATTACTAAGCAACATTATTTTCTTATTTCCCTGTATCCCTTCATGGGCCTGTTCCTATCTATTGCAGACACATCAGGTTTCACCTCTGAGAGTCAGCCCTTTTCCCTTAACCCCTCGCCTGCATGGTGTCTGTTAGCCCAGGCTGGCAGGGGGTGTCCAGGCACAGAGTGGTCCAGTGTCCTTGTCTGCCGAGGAGTTTCACTGGTGAGCCCCCCATGCCCAGGGGTGCAGAGCCATCGGGTGGTCCCCTGGTGGTCAGTGCCTCCTTCCTTTCCTGGACTGGTGAACGTGGCCACTGAACTGGGGGAAGCCACAAGATCTGCTGTTTACACTGCTTTGTAATGGGATTGTAAATTTTCAGATGCAAGGAAAGTGCTTTTGTTCTGGCCAGTATAATGCCAAATATAAGGCAGGGTCTGCTGTGGCTCAAAAGGCCTGTTTCTTCAGTGATACAAACAATAAGTACCCCTTAGTCATTCATAATTTATCATTTTTGTAATGAGCAATCCATAGAAATTCTAGTCTGATCACTTGACTGACAAAGTACAAAGTAGCACCCAAACGTTCACCAAAAGTTTTTAACTTTCTGCCAGTGTGATCAAAAATAAGCTCACACCTCAAAAAATAACCAGAAGAAAGATAGCCAGAAAGATAACCATCATCTTTCAGACTTCTAAATAATACCCAAATTGGGACTTGAGCTCAAGGCAATTTTAGCCCCTTTGTTGTCAAGGCACATAGAAAAAGATTACAGATGCAGGAAGGATGTAAGAAGTAGAGCAAGCATAGGTCTATAGTCCTGGTTTTGTCTTAGTCATTGTAGAAGAAGGCACTAACACAACTGACAGGCAGAAATCTTCAGCAGCAGTGAGAACAAGTGAGAACCATCTGCAACCTCAGTGTGGGTCTGTGTCTTGGAAAACAAAAAGTAGAGAGCCTCTCCTGTGGAGACAGGAGTCTTTCAGTAAGGCACCACATACAGATGTAAAATTTAGATCAACTTTTCTAATTTTTACACACAAAAACGTAAAATGCTCTCCTTGATGGGTCTCCGCCTTTATGAATTTATTACAATAGTAGCACGTATTCAGCCCAGCCAGTAAATGCTCTCTGCACCTCTGCTGTAACAGGAGGGACAATGACCCAGCTGGTGTCATTTCTAGGGCTGGTCAGGCTGCCACTGCACTTGAAGTGATCCTTGATAAGATTTCAAGTGAAAGAAGGAGGGAAAGACAGAAAGAAAGAAGGCAAGGAAGCCTCCCCCACTTCAAATTCTTCAGGCTGACCTGTCAGCTTCTATGTTACTACATTTGGACTTGAATTTCTTGCCAAGGTCAGAGCAGATTAGGAGCTGCTTTCATATCTGACAGAAATACTACTCCCCGGTGAACAAGGGGGTGTAGCTCTAGCATCTTTAAGTGGAAAGAAAAGTTCAGTCTTCTCCAGTCATCATCGTAGAGTGCACAGGGGCCTCCCAATATTAACTCTGGCCAGCACCAGTGGGTCATCTTCTCTCCGTAATCCCACATCCTCCCCCTCTCTGCTTGGATCTGAGCTGCAGACTCAAAAAGCACGATTGAAAATACCAGAAAAACAGTGAGATTTGAAGGATCATATGATCATCTCATGATCACCAGTATTTGTTTCTTTTTATGCTCTTTGTGGGAAATATGTGCTACTTTTTTTCTAAATCACCCTTAAAACACAACAGCAGAATTATGTGCAGCCAGGCAAGAGCTTGATTTCAGGAGTGACCTCAGGACTCACATTTCCTCTTGCCTGAAGCTCAATTCACATTTGTAGGGAACTTGCTCAGTGGGAGACATATTTTTCTTAAATGTTCAACAGCTGCATGGAAGCTAGGCAGCAGGAAAAACACAGGGGCAGGCAAAAGATAAAAATAATAATACTGTATTACCCCCTTGTCTTTTAAAACCTCAGTTCCCTCAAATAAAATGTAAGAAAATCTGGAAGTCCTGATGTGATGAGACCAAGGGACACTGGATGAGCAGCTTGCCCGAGGTCATAAAGGAGCCTGAACAAAGAACAACATGCATCGTTCAGCCATGTTTACAAAAATGTCTAGCTCCACCAGAATTAGTAATTGGATGCCAGAATGCTAGAGTTTTTTCAGTACAGAACTAAAGAACACAGGGCTGAGAAAATGCAATGTGAAAACAAAAGGGAGACAATTTTGTAAAGTCTTTAGAGCAGACTGGCAAAGTAAGAGGGTTTGCTGAGGAAAATGTCTGGAGAAGTTTTCACTACCAGAAAAGGAAGGAGACTGTAGCAGTCAGCAGGTGACCACAAATCACTGAAAATCAGTTTTCACCAGAGTTTTCCATTTGCCCCCTTGGCTTCCCATATGCCATTTTACATGTCACAGACTGAACTTGCACCCCTTTTTTTCTTTGCCTCAATGATCGTTTACAGCAGTGAGAGGAGCCACTCAGAATAATTCAGAAGAAATATTTTCCTGGTTTACTTTCCCTGTGTGGGATGCCTCACTCAGCTGGAAATCAATCTTTGAGCATCTCACAACAGGGAAAGAAGGGGAAGTTAAGAAGGAGAAGATAAAGAGAAAGAAAGGAGGAAAGAGAAGCAAGGAAGTCAGGAGTGGCAGAAATCTAAAGAGACACACAGGGATGATAGTTATGGACTCCAAAGACAGATGAAGCAAAGGGCAGGTAGGAGGAAGCAATGAAAATCAGTGAGATCCAGAGAGAGCAAAGAGGATAAAGGAATGAGGGGGAAGGAAGCAATTTTTTCAAAAATCTAGTGTTTTGTTGAAAAATGAGTGCAAAATAGTCACAAGAGCTTTAACCTAAGTGGATAAAATATCAATAAACAGTTTTTGGACAAAATCAGGAGTTATCACCTCATCAAGTGTGCCCGTAGCCCTTTGCTGTGTGAGTGGGCTGACCCCTCTCTCTGCGCCTGCCCATGTGTGGTGGTGGGGAGGCATGGAGATAATGCTGACGGAAATGAGTTCCTCTTTATCTGGCCTGGCTCTGGCTGCAAGACTAAACAAGCTGAAAATACTCCTTAAAGGTGATAGGTCTTCAAAAAACACAATTAACAACTTCAAGATGCCCTTCCAGGAACCAGCAAGACAATTTGGAGCATGCAGGGTTGGTTTATCCTAAAAGGAGTCAAAGCCTCTCAAAACACATAGACTTGAAAGCAGGCACGTCTGTCAGGCCACGGAGAGGATCAGCTGTGTTCCTCTGGCCTCATGGGGAGTGGGTGCTGGCAAAAGCCGAGACTGGGAGGCAGAAGGGGCCTTTGTCCTTCAAGTGGTTCGTAAATAATTTCCATCTGATGCTGCAGAGGCCATGACTTGGGGACCAGAGATGTCTCAGAGAAATACTTCTGCAGAGAAGTTCCAGGCGTGGCAGCAGCCCTCTGAGGAAAGCCAGACCTGGTACCAGCACGGGTGCTACCCTGTAGCTTGTTTCTCATTGTATTAGAAGTTGTAAAATCGCTCTGCAATTGTCAGTACGGGTTTGGGTCTCATCCTGTGATAGCAGCATAAAAAAAAAAAAAAAATCTTGCCAGCAAAATATGAACCCTCTGGCAAAACTAAAAGCAGTCCTTTTGTATAATTCTCCTCCTTGTTTTCAGACCTGTCCTCAGATTTAAGTGGCATCATGCAGTAGCTCAGTAAATCCCTTTGGCCACTCTAGCCAACAATCTGCAAACTGCTACATTAAGAGTATGAGCAGTTAACATGGACACTACATGATAAAAAAACTCCAGTGGACTTTACCAAAGTTTACTCTCAAAAGCAATCAGTCCTGACCTGAATTCCTTCCCAGAAAAGTCGAGTGTGGGACTGGAGCATTCCCAGAGGACTCTTGGCTGCATTAGATACAAGGTCTGTGCCTGGCAGGTGTTTCTTAGCATGAGCTCTTCACAAATGAGTGCACACATGGCATGGAAGCCCACCTGTGGGGCAGTGGGTCTCCTCAAGTCCATTCCCTGTGTGGGCAGAGCTGCCTGTGTCACCTGGGAAGGTCCCCTCTCCACCAGCACCAGCACAGGTCCAAGTTGTCCATCTAGCTGGAGGCTGGGAGTTTAGTGTCTCCTTTATTCATTAGCAGTCTCTTCTCGGTACTAAAGTTACCCAACCTATAGTGAAATAAGTTATTATTAAAACTTATAATTATTATGAAGTGCTGGGCACACCAGAAAGTCAGAGTCGATAAGTGGTGCTTTGTGTGGGTTTTTTATTTTTGTACATCTTTTCTGTGCCAAGCTGGGACCCCACACCATGCTACAGGGGCTGAGCCCTGCATTTAAATGATGCCTGTGAGCCTCAGTGTGGCTGCATGCCTCCCATGGAGCTATAGACAGGGATCAACCAGTGTGACGAAAATTACAGGTTAAAGCCAACCCCTCTGTCAGCTTATGACTGTGAGGTCAGGAGTGATGGGAGCAGAGGCACTGTCCACTTGGATCAGACTAAAGTCTCTTCAGATCCACAGTGTGACATTGATACTGTTCAATACCAGATTACTACAGTCTCTTGATTGATCTCTTGATGAATGTTTCTGAAATTGCTTTCTATTTCATAGGGTATGGTTTTGCTAAGGTCTGTTATGTAATGGCTGACAGATTTCTTGAGGAATAAACTGTTGCTTTTATTTTTTATCTCCCTTACTGCGTATTTTAAATCTGATTTCCAGAAACAATAAATATATTTGGAAACTATCCCCCATTGTGTTTTTGTGGTGTCAGGAAATAAACCTGGCAGTGGAAAAAGTGATAATATTTTCTAAAGTTTTAACCACCCTCCATCTAACACTATGTTTTTTCATTTTAATCTCTATTTCAGTGACAGCTATGTCTGATTAAACTACTTGGAACATTACTTTAATTTCAAATCCATTAATCATTGCCCCACAGCACTACCTGCCATACCCCAAAAGTAATGTGAAACAGGGGTGTAAGCTAGATGATTGGTAATATTTTTTCTGTCTGAACATCCACACTGCAGTATCAAACAGATATTCAGATTACTCCTCTGTCCCAAGGGGGTTTTCCCATGATTATCTGATCCCTTTCAATCAAATAGGGTGTGTGCATCAGTCCCAAAGGCAATGTAAAGCTGACCAGAGCCAAATTTCTGCAGATTACCCAAAAGGCACAGGCAAGAGTTCTTTTCCCCTCTGAGGGTCAGAAATGCTGCAGAAGTTAATTGACTTTATATGGATGTTGCGGGCTTCCCATCCATCAGCAGTAAGAATATTGTTTCCAGGGATGGATGGTGGCGCAGAGGCAGAAATTCCCTGCAATTAGGGTAGTCCTGGCAAAAGGTTTCCCTTCTCTCATGCTCCCATTCTCCATGACAGAAGTGGCACTTTCAGTATATTATTCTTATATGAATGTGTTAATTCTCTTGCCTTGTAAGGCTTGGAAGCATGATTTTTTAGTTCTGGGAATTTTTATGGTGGGGAAGCAGTGCCCCTAGCTTTTGTAAGAACTGATTTTTTTGACTATGAGGGAGAAGTTTGGTTATTTGATAGCTTTGTAGACGTAGGGTAATACTGCAAATGCAAACCACCAAGTCAGAGATGCATACGATGGTTAACGGCATGTAGTGTTGGTTCATGAGATGTTAGTTAACTATGGTGCCCTGTTGAACCATGGCCCTGCTTCCACCATGGAATCATAGGAGTGGAAAAAATCTTATAAAATCACCAACTTTGCCTCTCTGGCCCAAGGGAGGATCAACTGTAACTGAGCTATTCTTGACTGCTGCTCATCCGTCCGGTTCTCAAAGACCTCCAGAGATGGAAACATTTCAGTTTCCTAAAATAATCTCTCCACACTCGGCAGTGGAGCCTGGAACTTGCACAGCACCCCATCCACCTCTGTGGGAGGCCAGGGATCTGCCCCAGACTCTGCGGAGAGCCTTAGGGAAAGTAAGTAAGAGTAAGGCTCTTTGCTCTGTGGCTATGCTTTGAGGCAGCACCACCACTCTTGTTCATAGCTTTCACTCTCCTCCTTTCCCTGATCTCTTCTGCCAGACCCCCAAAAGATGATGTATTGCTCCCCTCAACTTCCTGTCATGACTGTGATGTGAACTGGATCCCTGAGAGCACCTGCATAAGGAAAAATCCTGCAATTCCCCTGGTCAGTGGCAAATAGGCATCATGGACTGGAGCAGGGGAGGGGAATGGTGTTCACAGAAGGATGGCTGGAGTAGTTTCACTGGGTTTGCTGCCAGGGCAAATGGTCATGGAAGGGGACTCTAACTCACATTTCTCACTATTTAGCCAACAGTAACTGGTCTTAATTGGAATATTCCAGAGATGTTACTCTTCATCCAGCCTTCCAAAGAGCACCCTTCATTTGTGCTTCATGGACTTGTTTCCCATGCACGTGTACAAGGATCAGTCTGAGCCTCAGCCTCAATAAAACCACTTCAGATCCCCTTTACAAAAGATGCTAGTCTGTGTCATGAAGCAACCCATTACTAAAAATACCTTGAATTAACTTTGATAATTTCAACTCAAAATCATTGAGGTATTTTTAAATACCCTAACTAGCTATTTTTTCTCTTTCTGTTGAACTTTCCATAACCGTACAAAAAGCAGAACTAACTTAGACAGTTTTAGGAAAGTGAGAAAAAGTACTGCCCTGAAGCCCTGCCTGTGGTGCTTTCTGGTGATGTTTTGTTCTGGAGGAGCATTTCACAGCAGAGACCTGATCCTCAGCATTGGTGTTTACAGCAGAAGAGCTGCCAGATCCATAAATACGGAGACTAACGAGCACAACTATGCTCAAAATGTTTCTTTGTGAATCACACATAATTTTCTTATCCAAACTAAGGGAACATCGTGTTGCTAATGCAATACACAAGGTCACCTCAAATTATGAAGTAAAACTTATTTTCTCTTTGCTGGTTTTTGCTTTCAATGCCATCATGTTCCAAGTCCCAACATTGTTTTACAATGTCTCTCTTGCTAGTTTTCCAGGTATCCTGGATGGGAGACATTTGTTTATCCCTGACTAGAAACAAATGAGTTTAGTCAGAGATTTTCAAAACAATAAAGATTTTTTTTTTAATACCACAAAATTTTCTGTTTGAAAGGAAACATTCCAAGATGCTCTACTATAAGGCATGTTCCTACTCTTCTGAGTAACAACTGCAGCATAGCTAGAGGAGTTGCACAGGTGAGAAACGCTAATGGGTGGGTTAACATAAAAAATGTTTATTTTTATATCCCTTCATTTTTCAGCCACTGGGTCGTATGAGATGGAAAGCAGGGTGGATTCACCAAATGTTTTCTCATTTTGCACCATTTTTCCAGCATGTCTAAACTCAACAGGAGTATCCATGGCCCTGGACTTGAGCATATGAAGCAGATGAATAATTTAGTTGTTGGTTATTGAAACCTGATGCAAGATGCAAATAAAATGGTGACAAACCAAACAGCTGAGTACCCTGTTTTTCATGGGACATCCTCAGTTGCAGTGTGATGTCCCAGTGTAACGTTCTGTGGTATCTATCCAGGGAGGAAATACTTTGCAGCATTTCATTAGATAAAAATATGCAGCCAAGAAGAATTCCAGCAAATGGTAATGCTCTGCTACAGATATGTAATATGAATATAAGACATTGTTCAGTAGGGTCTCTGCAAAAGCAATCCTAGTCCTCTTAAATTTTTGGGCTCTTGATATCTATTCTTCCTGGTCATTATAAACTTAATAAATTTTTTTTTAGTATTTTCAGTGTTGTGGGGTGGGATCTCTGGAGACAGTAGAGACACGAGATAATGTGGGGTTACTACAGATGCTGTTAGTCTTCAGTGCAAGGATTTGATTAGTGCCTCTAAGAGCTCTGATTTTATAATGCCATCCGTTTTTCAGAGAAATAACCTTTCATAAGCTCTGACCCAATTGTTACAGAAGCCAAAGTGAAAAATTAAACTCTAAATGCACAGAATAAATATGGTTCTGTGTAATTTTTCTTGAGTGGCCATTAGTTTCTGGAGAATTTCTTACTAATTTTTCTGTCTTGTGCAAACAAACATGGTAAGGGAGTGCCACGTAAAATTTAATGTCAGTATGATTTAAAAAAAAAAAACCTGAAGGTTTATTTCTTTCCTCTTTTTTAAAATTTTGTTTTGTTTAATTTAATTCTGTTTGTTTAGGTTTCAACAAGCTTTGTTCTGCTTGCAAATGCTCACACTGAAATATGCTATTGGGGCAAGAGAGCCAGAGTTGGCAGGAACTGCAAAAAGTTCAGCTACAAATAAAAATTAACCTGATGTCTGTTTACAGAATCTAGGCAAAATACAGAAAAGTAAACACAGAGTATTATGAAATAGCAATTAAACTGTCAGATTAATTCGCTTTTAATAGTCCAAAATGTAAAGTTCTTTAAAAGATACTTTAATCTGGCACCTTCTCTACTCAGGAATGTACTGCTGCAATCCAGAAATGCAGAAAAGCATTACATGTGTCAATAGTTTAACCAAATCAGGGAAGATGTTTGGAGATACCTGAAATATTAATTACATGAGGTCAGTCTGGCATTCCAGGCAAAGCATGACCATCTTGTGAAGCTGGAAATGTTAGGTCTTTCATCTTGGTCTGAGAGAGTTACCTTTTGCACAAACTTGAATATAATCACCTGTGGTTCACAAAAAATAAACTAAAAAAAAATATCTTCTGAAAAGGTGAACAGAGGGACAACTATAGAGGCAGAAGGGGACCATGAGTGTTTCTACAGCTAGTTTCAGGCAACACTTTGAAATGTATGAGGAGGATTATTGGATGCTTTTGCAGATATCCTTCAGCCCTGTCTTTCCATATCATAAGTATCTGTCTATGGGTCAGTTTATTTTTCTTAGCTTGCCCAGATAAATATTAAGTCTTATACTGTTATTCCACATACATTGTTATACTCTTGTATGCTGTGTAGTGGTTATGTTATGCCATGATAGTTTTAAGAGTTTAAGCAAACTGTAGTTTGAAGGGAGACAGTACAATTTCATTAGACTAACAAATGTTACTGGAGAAAAATAAGTAGGTCTTTCATCATATAAGCTCTTCTTCAGAGCTACATGATTTTTTAAATTAAAATACCATTTGCAGTTAAATGTTTTTGTTCAGCTCTAGTAATTGTTATATGACCCATGGTGACAAGATAAAATATTTACTTCTGTTTCTTACATGTTTATTATGATTATAACATTCTCATGCCTACCTTACATCTTGCACAGATTCAATTGTCACTTTGACCGAAACTACTTAATTAAACCAGTGCAAAATTGTTGTGATCCCTCCTTTGAACTGGTCCTACTTGATTTGGACAGGTTCAGGTAGATGTTGGTTTAAGATGAACTGAAATAAGTCACTCTCATGTGATTTCACATGGGCTCCCTCACAATATAACTGCTTTGGTTAGTGAGCCTTGGAGTTTGATTTCCCTTTTGCTAAGATAAATGGCTTGTTTGCCGTTTTCAAACAAGCCTTCTTGCAGATGTAAGCATGCCCACTGTGATGGGCTGTGCTAACCCAACACTCTACACCTGCAAACTCTGTCCCTGGCACTGACCTGCTCTGACAGTGCAGATACAGTGGCCAGATCGGGATTTACTGACACAAGAGAAGGTGAAGGGAGGTGCCACTGCCCCCAGCCCTCTTACCACGTGCTTTGCCCCTAGAACTGATAAAGGAGCAGCCTCATCCCCAGCATTCACTTTCAGTCGTATCTGGCCCTGTGAAAGCGACATCTGCCCTGCAGACATGGGGGATGATGGCTGTAGCAGGCAAGGGGTGTGAGGAGCTGTGAACCCACATCAACATCCCCGTGTCAGCAGAAGCATCTCACACAGACAAGCCACGCTGCCAGATCATCATATTTACTGTGGTAGTTTCTTCATCTTGGGGAAGGGTACGTTGTTCTACCCACAATGTCCTGTATGATTTAAGAAAATGTTCAAAGCTAAAGCAGCTTTGGTGGTGAAGCTGCCAAAGATTTAAAACATTCCTGTGCTTGCAAAGCGCTCCAATTGGAAACATGTCAGTATATGGAGGAGTCCTGTGCATGTGCTCACACAAGTTAACATTGATCTACTTAGATTGATTTAGCGTGTGATTTTAGCTCACTCATAGCTGTGTCACAGCTGAGACATCAGACCCATAATCACTCCCTTCCTAAAAGCATCACTGGCAGCATGAACTCTTAGCTAGGAGGAGTCTGGTCTCTCCAGGCTGGATGCAGTTCATTTCCAAAGTGAGACATACATGTTTGTTAGCTTACGCTGTGATGCATTGCTGCTCCTGCTCTTTGCACAAAGCTTTTGCAGCCATCACAATGTTCACTGCAGCGATGCCCAGGACGAAGGTGGCCCAGGTCAGAGGAGCAGTGTCCCTCCCAGCAGCTGCAAGGGCTGCCTACCACATTAAAGAAATGAAATCTCACTCTTTATCATGCAAATAAGCAAGGTTAATTCTCTACCACGGGAAAAACGTGAAATTCCCGTGTGACATCCCTTTCCCCTCCTCCCTTCTCACTGCAACCAAGCGGTGGAAAGGGACAGCCCATTTGGTACAGCATCTAAGAGGAGGGGGGAAGGCAAGCACACCCTTGTTCTCCCACGGGAGCTTTCCCAAGGGCCTGCCCTGTTCCTGGCAGCATCCCAAAGACCCAGGCGCTGCAGACCAGAGTGTCTGCCTCTGATCTCTCCATCTTGACCTCAGAGCAACCCTGCTGCCACGCCAGCCGATACTCCCCACTGAAAATGAGAAAAAGAAGGAGAAGCTATATAAAATATTTCTTCAGCTGAATTTTTGTTCGTCCAGAGTAGGGGCCATGTGGTGTGTCTGCCTCCTGGTCTCTCTGGTCTCCTTTTGTCAGCAGAGCAGGTTCCTGGGCCACAGCATAGCAAGAGGAGAGAGTGTCAGGAGCGTGCTGCAGAATCAGCAATATGCCCAGTAGAGGACACGGGGATCCCCCTGACTGGGGAATGAAAGTCCAACCTAATGACACATCACTATTTTCACAACTGAAAGAGCAGTGGCATTTGATTTAAACATAAATCTGCAGTTCAATTACAAAGAGTTTCAAAATATCTGAATTCAGAAGGTGATAGTTTCATAATGGAGCCGCAAGTATCACAGCTGTCTGAGAATATGGCCCTAGGGAGTACCATCATTTTCATTATTCATGTAGCCTGGCCTATTTTCTCCCCTCTTCTGGAAAGAACATGGGAGTGTATAAGCACACGTGTGCGTGTGCATGCATGTGAGAGAGAGGATATAGGTAAGCTACGTTTTCCAAATAAAGTAGTTGGAAAATGTTGCTGATAATCAACTGTGTATGTATTTGGCTTTTCCCACCACAGAGTGCAATACCCCCCAGCAGAGTTGTGGCTGCGTGACCTCACGCCACAAAGGCATGAATTTCTGGCAGTTCCATGATATCCACACGTGGATGCCCTAGCTGCCACGGAGCTGTTGCTGATGGTAAGATTACAGATTCCTCTGCTCACGGGACAGGAGGGCCACTCCACAGCTATCGTGGCCATTGGGGACTTCCAGTGACAAAGCCCTGAATCCAGACACCCGCAGGAGCACCCTCTGGGGCTTAGTGGGCTTGTCTGGGCAGACTCAAGGTCTGCTAGCAGAGGGAGGGTCCATGCAGGTAAGTGTGAGGATGGGCCTCCCTTTTGCCTGGGGGGCATGTTGGGCCCTTGGCAGGGCAACAGTGCTGTCACAGAAGGGATTGGTCTCTCAGCAGTGCCGTATGTGAGTGATAAAACCTGTAAGCAGATAAGTTACTGCATCCTGAGGGAGTAGTGCTATTAAATCTGTTCAGCATCTTGTTCACAGCTTTGAAAGGTTTCACAGGTATGAGCTATGCTGAAACATTTCTACCTGCTATGCTCTGGGAGCCAATGTGTTGTCCTAATTCAAAGATCTTTTTTTTTCTCATTCTGCGTTCATCATGGGGACTAAATTAGCAGAGATAAACGGGTGGCAAACACTCCTCTCCTCCCCCCACCACACCACAGCTGTGGCTGTGGTTCTGCTGGATGCCAGCAGCTCATCCCTACTGACAGCTCCAATTTCTTGCTCTTGACTAAACCATCCGCACATGAAATGGTGGCACTTAATGGTTCTCTGCACAACCTGCTTGGCTTTGACATGAAACTGCCTTTTAATGCATGTAGTGGAGATGTCTAACATTTCTACATGAAAGCATTACACTTTTATAGCATTTCAAAGTGACACATACTTTTATATATTAAAAAAAAAAGAAATCCACAAAACTACAGTTCTGAGAGGAAAACAATTCAATTTCAAGCCGTTATCATGCTTGTCAGTGGCAGCTTTTTATCTGCAGGGGCAGTGGGCACACACAGGTTCTGGTCAGTGGCTGCAGTGGCTCTGGGGTGCACCCATCCCTAGGCAGGTCCAGGGGGTCACCCTGTGGTAGCAATGCTGGCAGCCAGGGAGTTATGTGTCTGTGTGTGTGAGAGAGAGACTCAGACCAGTAACTCAGTCTGATGTGAGGAGTCACCTTTCTGTTCCTGAATCACACCTAAACCCTTTGGAGAAAGTAATCATTAGGCTACTTGCAAGGATAGGGGCCACTTAGCACGATGGTGAAACACAAAGCTGGAGAGATAAGAGGTAAAGATAGCGTTTACTCATCATTCAGCCCATCTGGATTTGGTTTATGGTACACATTCCTCAGCATCTGTACTAGAGACCAGAGGATTTCCTTGTTTCCCTCAGCCTGTATCTCAGCCACCCACCACTGCAGATGCAGTATGCTGTGTAAAAACTTTCTTTAAACTCTATGTCCAGAGGAGTCACTTCCAAACACTGCTGGATAAGGATTCATGTAAGAACTGAACACCATCCTGCCTTCTTCCCTGCTGTTGCTGTGCCTTTCCTGCCTTTATCCACACACACACACATGCACATAGAGGGGGGACTAAAATCTAAAACAGTGAGGATGCATCCCCCAGTGCCCTCCCTGGTGGGAGGTTTGCCAAGGCTGGCCACCTCCGGGCACCCCTCCGCCTGCTTCTCTCTAAAGGTGGTGTAGCAGAGACCTCCTGCTGCAGCTTCATCAGGTGGCTCATGTGGTTTTAGGACAGCTGGTGCTGGGCCAAACACCGTCAGTGTCGTGGTGCAGGGCCCTGAGCTGGTGCCTGTCAGTGCTGCCAGCTCAACCTTCTTCAAAAGCTTTCTCCAAGGGGTGGCGGGCAGGCTTTTTGCTGGATGGTGCATTGCCTCCAGGAGCTGACAGAGAGCCAAACCCAGCATAAACACCGTGTGCTCTGACTAATGTGACAGAAATAAAGTCTGTACATCCAGGTGACCCGACGGTGCAGGGAGGTAATGACTGAACCACGGTGGACCCGTGTTCTGACCCGCTTCAGAAACACAGGGCACAGATGTTGCTGGTCAGGGACCCCATCGAAATCCAGGGGCAGGGGAGAGGTGGTTAACACCTTCCTTCACTCAGCTCTTGGCAAAGCAGGATTGCATCCACAGCCTCCCTGGAAATGTTTACCCTGAGTCTGCAATATGCAGATTAAAGGGATGATAGCCATCATACCGAGTCCTTCACCCCTTGGGAATACTCCGAAGCAGTGACTGACACACCCACTCCCACTTACTGCCTGGGGTACTATGGCTCTGCAGCACTTCTATCAGCCTGCTGGTGTTTTTTACAACTATTTGAGGTTTGAAAATGACCTGCTAAATGAAATACAGAGCCAAGCTGAGAAAATTCTAAATAGATTCCTATTCTGTAGTTGGCTGCATTTCTATGGAAATATCGATCATGACCCTAACCAAAACTTTTTCAATAATGAGATTAAAGAACATGTTTATTTTGACTTTTTGCATTTAAAAGCAAGAAGGAATAAATGTTAAAGGATATATGAAAGAACATATCTGTATCTCTGGCCAGAGATGAATGGAGAGAAGGCATTGCAAAAGTGACATTACCACTCCTGCAGACCTAAGGCCTCTGTTATTGTGTTATTGAAACTCAGGGTGTCTGAGACCAGAGAGGCTCTGTAGGAGCTGTAGGCACCAAGTGTGGGGGTGGTTTGTCCCAGTGGCATAGCACAAGGTAGTCAAAATATGGCTCAGGATCAGCAGGTTAAGTGATAATCACATCTACACTTATTTAAAAATAGCGAAGTCTGAGGTCACTCTGGAAAAACTGGTGTTAGAAATGCCACAAAGAATAATAAAGACCTGCGAGTCTGGTTATAAAAAGAGCAGTGGGAGGAAAGAAGGCAGCAGAAAGGTGAAGATTTATGAAGACTTCTTATAAGGCATTATGGTGAGAGCAGGGAGGAAAAGCAGAACATAGGTAGAGACACAGAGGGTATTTTTTAATCTCGTATCTAAAGTGCCTTACAGACAAGTGATGACTCCAGCGTATTGGTAAGGTCACATGCAGACAGGTACGTACATCTGCAGGCACCCCTTCCCATTCAGTGCTATGAAACACACGTGTGTCTTGCCCTGTAAATGCAGCGTCCTGGGGCTTTTATTGGTACAGATCAAGATTGCTCCATTTTGCAGATACGGTCCTTTGTGTCTCCTTACAGCCACGCCTGTGTTTTATTAGGCTATTGTGTGTATTTTATAGAGGTTGTGCGGCAGAGATCTGTGCCACTAGCAGCAGGAGATGGGGATGCTCTGAGTCTGTATGGCCAGCATAGCAACCTTAGGTAACCGAGCACTAAACTAATCATCTTTTTCATGTCCTGGGATGATGTAGAGCAAGCTCATCACATGATCCAGCAAGCAGGCAAGCTCTGCTGGCTTGACAAGGAGGAAAAGAGATGACATGGTGGCGACTTTGCTCTCACTGAAGTGAGATGGTTGCCTACCTTTGCTGTGTTGAGGCAGCAGATTTGGTTATAAAGCTAAGTGAGAGAGGGTGATTGATTCTCAGCTAGTGAGGACTCACTGTACAGCCTTAAGCAAAGCATTTACCCTTTTGTTCTTGCTTGTTGCCACAGCAAAAAGGGAATATGAGAATTTTTTTTAGTCTTAGATGCACTGTAAACAAAACTGTCTGTGAGATGGTCTGAGAGGGTTGCTTCAGGATTGCCATTGTTGTTAAAGGATTGCCTAAGGACAGGGTCCTCCTGGCTGGGAGGATTTAAAACTGCATTGTGAATGCTCCAGTGGAAATAAAATACCATCACAGCATTTGGGGTTTACCCCCTCTGCTTGAATGGTGAGCTCGGTCCTGCGGACGTGTTGAGCATTAAAGCGCACTGGGGCTTTAAAGCCCAAACCGAGCAGGAGGCAGAGCTGCTGCCTGCTGACACACGCTCTCCTGCCATTCCTCCTAATGGGGCAAAGTGGAACAGTCTGATACCAAATTCCAGTTGGCCTGGAGAGAAATGGAGGGGGAAACTCTACCCGTTTCTGGCTGTTTTAAGGCAGGATGTGAGAGTGCTGCTTACGCTTTGTTCTCTCTCCCTGCCCGAGCATCTTTGCATAAAGTCCCTGTGATCAATACTGATTAACTGTCTTCAGAAAAAAGATCCTTCCTTCCTTTGTTTCTCGTGAGATAAGAAGCATCCCGATCCTGCCAGCCTGCCCATTGGGAATTTTTAGATACTTTGCAGCCTGTAAAACCAAGTGATAGCTTTTGCACTGGACAGTGCATAGATGAGATGACTCAGACTTAGACAGGAGCAAGGTTTGTTTTTCCAGTTGATACAGCTGAGGAAGAGGCCGAATTACTGAGCCGAGAATCCTTTTATTTCCAGATGTTGTAGCTGATCAGGTAAAAAATACCTTTGCTTTGAGTCTGGCTTTTTTTAGTCTTTAGGCTTTGTTTAAAACTGGTAGCACCCCTGGGATTAGTTAATATTTAATTTAAATGGGAAAAGAAACTAAAGGAAGGCCACACCAAATGGTTCTAGTGCACAAATCTCATCAGTGACACAGCAGCTGTGAAACAAAGCCAGTCACCAAAGAGCAGCTGTTAAATGGTAAGGGATGGAGCTGGAGTTCACTGCCTCGGTGAGATTTATTTCACCCTCCCAAGGAAAACTAACCTTGGAATAAAATAAAACAGTAAATACTGCTTCTTTCTTCTGGTTGACAGTTTACTGTTTCTGAGAAGCAGCGGTTTATGGACAACAAGAGCACCAGACAGACTGCAGCAAGAGGTGAAGCAGAGAAAACGGGAGATGCTGTACGGAGAAGGGAGGGAGAAGGAGTGGGCAGGGCCACCCTTTCCAGCAGGAGAAATCCTGCAGTGAGGGGAGAACATGATTTAGTTTAGATTTAACACAGCAAAACGACTTCAGTTTGGAGGGCTGTGGTGAGGTGAACACGGAATGGGTGATATAATTCTCTGTTCTGCATCCCACCACTCTTGCATGCACACAGCTATCAGCACCAGCAAGGTTTTAATCTTGATTTTTGAACCCAAATTTTTCCGCATGGACTGTAATAATTTTTCATTTGGGCATGTACTTTGTTTTGTCTTTAAATGCTGTGTTTATTTCATTGACCATAATGGCTCCTCAAGTTAGACTGTTATTTTATGTATTGGTTGGGGTTTTTAAATATTACAGTTATAATGGGACCCTCGTCAATCTTGTGGATGATAATACAGAGGCATTCTTTCCCAGTTTAAATGATACTGTAGCATCTTGGCACATTTGGAGGTCAGGCAGTGTGGCAATATGATGAAAACTCCTGTTAAATGAATCATTTGTCCTTTTGTAATTGGGCTTCTTGGCACATCTTGCTGAGAAAGTGAGTTGCTTCAGCCCTGAAAAACTCAAGTTCACAATGTTCACTCACGTATCAAGCCAGTACCCGTGCAAAAGGGGAACAAGCATTTGTGCTATTAATTCCCTTCTGTCTAGGGACAACTGAGACATCTTCCTTTTTATTTGCCTTTTTCTTTCTCTGCAGCAATGTGCTCTCTGTTACCTGAGTAGGGCAGAATGAATGGGCAAGAAATTCTAAGTCTTTACCCAAACTTGCAAAAAGGCTCAAAACTATAACGTTTAACTGCTGTCATTTATTTGTGAGTCTTTGCACATTGGAAATTTGGCCCAAATTTAGGGGAATTCAGTGTGAGAAGTTGCTCTTGGGATACTTTTGACATAGGAAAAAACTGGAATGTTCTTAGAGCCCTCTGCTTTTGGAAGAAGTTTGTATAGGTATTTAAAAATTCATGTCCTCAGTCAACCTTCTGGGCCTTTAGAAGCTTGCCAGAACTGGAATATGGGCTGTCAGTCTGTCAGAGAACATTAAGCCAAAGTGCAAGCTATTTTCAAGATAGAAATAATAATTCACCCCCAGGATATAGCAACTTAAGCAGTGGCTCCATTAAGCAGGCTGCCAATGGAGGCTGTGTACCACCACAGGTCCTAGGTCAGCTCTGGAGGATGCTGCAGCCACAGGTCCTGTGGATCTGCCTCCTTCCTTACATTGTTCTGAACAGTTTTTAGAGGTAGTAAAGAAATGGGTGGGGGAAAATATCAGAGAGAGAATAATGCTGAGTGACACTTCACTTAAGATATTTACTGTGGGCAAGAATAATAACCTTTTTTTTTCCCCACTCAGTGATTGGAAAACCAAGTGGTATTTCAGTTGTGATACTAGATGTTTGGAACTCCTTGTTCAGAAAGATTTCAAGGATTTTATTTCGTATTTTTGAGAATCTCCTAAGGAAATATCTTCATAATATTAGGCTGGAATTTAGAGGTACTGCTTACAATAAGCTAAAGTTTGGCTTACTTATTTATACTCCCATTAACATACATTTTTCATACTCCCATTAGTTGCATTTTTCATACTCCCTTTTCTTAGTTGCATATTAAAATTGTGACCTTTAAATTCACTTTTCCATCACATATAGTACCTTTTTGTTACTTATGTTTTTAGGAAGCCCCAGACTGAGTTAAACCTCAGATCTGGTACTGCAGATACAGCTCAAACAGTGTTGGTGCAGCTCATTGGGTAAATTATTATGTGGCCTTAGTTTCATATTACGTTAGACTAAAGCCATAATTGCTGGTAATTCAATATGACAAAGGAAAGGAAACATCATATTCAGCAAATTAGGCTTCATATGACGGCATTACTTACGAAATGAACAGTTGGTCAAGGACTTTCAAGGACTATAAATAGCAGGAACCTGTAAATTCAAAGAGTGGAGTTTTTAGTGATGGAAAGCAGAAGCATTTCAGCTATTGGCATAACAAGGCAGAAAAAACACTTCTGTGGCCTTGAGGGTGGATCACATTCATTAAACATCCAAAGGGATGGGCTTTTTTCTAAAAAATTCTTTACTTTTGATCAGTGAGCAGCAGTTCTTCGGGAGTCACTGGGGTTTGCTCTCAAACTAAAGTTCAATAATATTTCCAGGTGAAAATCTGCCTCTGCTGAGAGCAGCAGGAGCTTTGCTATTGATTTGGCTGGGAATAAGGCCTCACCAAGCATGGCAGGGCAGGGAGGATCTTGACTTTTCTTTTTTCAGACTTTGAGGATGTAAAGAGGGCAGAACCAAGGTCTGCACCAAGACCCTTCCCAGGACTGCTGAGTTCAGTGAAAATTGCTTTGCCTTTGTTCAGGTTTCCTGTGCTGAGGGCTCACTGGGTGTCTGGAGGTGGCAAAGCAGAAGGATTTAGCATCACCTGGAGTCTCTGGCCCAAGCTGTGCTCCTCCAGAGAGCTGCCCTCACCCCCGTGTCCTGCTGCCCACTGCTGTTGATGGGAACTCTTGTCATGCCTTTTCTGAGGAAAAGGATTGGGTTTTGCTACACCATGGAGATTTTATTCCTTTCTGATTTTGATGTAAAAATGAAAATCTAAGTGCTTGAGTCCTGACAGAAAATGTGGCTTCATTGTGAATTTTAGTTTCTTTTTATCTTGTTCAATTATTTGTCCATTAATATCAGGCAGGAAAATGTTTTTAAGAGTATTCAAAAAGTGATAGAAATCCAACCATTTCCTATCATTTCCCTGTGGAAAACATAAAAAGCTGAGAAAATAAATCCTCCCCTGTTCTGAAATGAACATTTGAAGATCTATTTATTTCCATTTTTCATCTTGAAAAATAAATTTCTGAAATGTTTTGTCCTGTCTGCCAGATGCTTTTGCTTGAGTCACACATTTTCTCTAAATAAAACCCCCTCAAACATTTGATATGTCCTGTGTAAGCCAGTGCTTCTTACGTGCTGTTGATAGTGAAGACCTCTTACCTACCAGCAGTGACTGAGGAATCTCTTGGAAAGGAATCATTCCCATCTTTCAAGAACAATATATTTTTTACCTTATCTAAGAGTCTTGGATCAATAGGATAAAATCGACATAAGTCTTTTATCAAGCCTATACATTTTATCAAAGCGCTGATCAAGAACTCAAAAGGGATTTGGGTCAAAATCTAAGCAGAAGGATGAAAGACTGTGAGTTGTGACATGTCTATCCCTGCCAACAAGCTCTGTTCAAACAAAATACCTCATTCCTGGTAACCTTGCCATTGATTTTATCTTTAAGCACCTTGTCTGTAGTCTCACCTTCCTTTCTTCCCTGATCCCAGCAGGGCTGGGCAGGTGTCAAGGGAAGGGCTCCAAACTGATCAATAGACTTTGGATCAGGCCATAGGCAATTACCAGGCAGTAATAAAAGATTTTAGGTAACATCTAGGGTGTGTTCAAGCCAGTTTTCCTACAAGACTAGGCAAACAGGGAAATTTACCCTTTCATATTTTTATTTCAGTCTGAAAATGTCAGCCAAAACTCCAATTTATCTTTGCCTTTCAGTATTTGAAATATAACTGTGTTTTATCCTACAGTGTATGGTTTTGAAAGGTACTTTTTAAATTTAAAATATTAAAAAAAACCCAAACTCATTTTCTCTCATCTCTTAAACTGTGTTCCAACAAAGACACAGAACCACTGAAAGGTGATTTACAAATTTCTCTTACTCCCAGCAATTTCAACAGGCAACTGAAACGAGCCATTCCTCTGCCTGGCATTGCTTGGTACACACTTGTATCACAGAGACACCAACCTGCCCCTGCTGTGCCTCTCACCTTCCCACCACATAGAAATACCTGCTGCCAATTCCCCTGGGCCTAATTCTTTGCTCTTCTGTCTCCTCAGTCCCTCAGTCCTGTGAACAGTAAGTGTCTGGCTTTCACAGTCGCTAAATGGTTCTGCAATAAACATCAGGATCATAATTAAGATGAAAATATTCTCCCTCCTCTGTGTCCTCAGTAAACTAAAGGCAATGCTGTAGGCCAGCGTAGAGCTACACAGCACACCTGAACCAACCATACAAACAGGATTTTCTGAGCTTAAAGTTGTGTGATGGATCTGCCTTTTCCTACCTTTCTCTGTGCGTGTCTTGTATACAGCAACACTTTTTGGTAGTAGCAGCAGCAGTAGCAGCGGCAGCAGTGCAGATCTCGGATGGTTTAAGTGAAAGACACAAATGCGCGCTGAAGAGCTGCCAGCATTTGCCCACCCACAGGTGCAGAGGCAATCTGGCCTCTCTTTAAAAAACAGCCTCTGAGCCTTTCACCAGAGGCAGCTGGGGTGTTCCTCGCCACTGCAGCTCTCGAACTGCCAGGCAGCATTTACCCAGAGCTGTAAGAAGCCATTGCATTATGCCCTAGTAGTGTCCATGTATTGATCACGGGTGAAAGATTGCTAATTACACACATTCCCATGATTAAAAAGCTCAGGCTGAAATGCTGTTTATAAATTACTCTCTTACATGACGGAACCACTTTCCTGTTGCATTAGACCAAGGTGGTCCCTCCCCAGAAAGAGGGATCCATGGGTCATGCAGGGGCATGTGCCCCTGGAGCTGCCCGGTTCCTCCAGGTGCACGGAGAATGCACAGGGCATGGCCGGGGCATTGCAGAGGCCAGCAAGCAGTAACTACCAGCTTTGCTTTCCCAGGCACCACAGAGTGGATAAACATGGATGGATCTTCTCTTACATGCCAAGAAAAGTAATGTAATTATTCATCTCATTTCCTCAGAGAGGACAAGGGGTGATTTATTTGGTATTTTACTTCTATAACACATTCAGTGTGTGAGCTATCCCTTTGATTTTATGCTTTTCCTGCTGCAGCTGCCTTGCACCACTGAAATACTGTGGAGGTCTCATCCTGGCCACAAAGAGAAGGGAGTGACCAGGAGTGAAACTCTGGGTCTGATGATCGGCTCCCATGGAGTAAAGCATGTCCCAGAGGCCACATGCTCCTGGGGGAAGAAGAAACCATAGGGACAGAGAGAGGTCCCCTTGCTGGGGCATGGGAGAGGGATGTGCCCTGGGGACAGCACAAGGCCACAGGTCTGGGAAGGTGAGAGTCATATCTTGGTGGCTGGGCTTTGGCAGGCTCCCAACAGCGGTGGGGAAAATGGTAATTTGAAAAATGATGCCAAGATTAATTTTTCTTTTTGTTCCAGGAAACGATAGTTTCTTAGTGTCTCTCCAAGGACTTGCAATAGAAGTCCTGAATTTCTCTTGCCAGTATGGACAATGAGTAGCTGGAAACTGAAACTTTTGCCATATGTTGCTGAAACTTTGATGGAGAATTTTCCTTACTAAAATAAAGTTGATGGGATTAGGGTATCAGAGCAGCATTGAGGTCCTGAGCTCAAGTTTCTCCTCTAAGCTCAATTTTTGCTATCAGTCTGTACAGTTTAAAAAATAAGTGAAGACCTTTTGCCCTGTTTTGAGGATTTTCTATTGGTAAGATGCAATAAGGACCACCTGTTTTATCTCTTGTTCATGGACGCATTTTCAGGGCTAAGTAAGGCCCTCACATATGAGATTGTAGTAATTTAAGATTTTATGAACATTACATTGCCTTGAAAAAGATTTACAAACTTAAGTCAATTTGACTCCTGATTCTAAAATATGACAACTGAATTGCAACCAGAATTATGAGTTAGTTAAAATATTACATGTAATGAAAGCACAATCTGGTAAGAAGTGAAATTGGAAAGTTTGTTCCTTATCAATTTCTATACCACCATGGAAAAGATCTTGTTTCTCTCCTGTGTCCGTTTCCCTTCTTCATCTCCCCACTGTCTCCCTGCTTTCATGAAATCTATAGACATTTACTTGTCTGTCAATTTACTCTTAGGGACTGATTCAGTATTAGGGGATGGACAAACACGCAAAAATATCACAATCACATAACATCAATTTCCTTGAGAAAGAACAAAAATAAAGCTAGGAAGCTCCCTTCACTACTTAGTAAACTTGGGATAATTTAATATATGCAAATGTATACAAAGCACCGTGGAGGATATAAATTTTACTGAACATTAATTGGAAGTGATCTATGGTATCACATAGAGGTTTGAGTGGGCAGGCCATTTCCAGTTTGCGTTAATGTGTGTGAAATGTGTGTGTGTGCACACAGATGCACACGTGCACACAGCTCCAGCAGCGATTACCAGTGCTGAAAGCAATCACACGCTGCAGCTGACAAGTCAAAGATCAAGTAGAAGTTTTTTTGTAAAATGGGGGAAATCCTGCTTTGAATAACCAATGACTTGACCTTTGTCAGCTGTTAGTCTAGTTGGTAGCAATTATCCAAAGGAGATTAAATTATCAGTCTCAAGGCAAGGTACTTTGCATCTTGAACAAGACCAGGGATTAAACACAGATACTTTCTGAATGCCAAGGGAGTTTCCAGTGGGATAACGATTTCAGAGGAAAAGCACACTACTGCGAGTAAATTGCAGTTTTCTTCCCCCTTCCTTGCTCCTTTTCCTTCGCTTGAGAGGCCAGAGGAAAGCTTACCATGGGCTGGTGACAGCACTACTGGCTTATCCAGCAGGCTGCAAGTGGGATTGAAATAGCAGCACTCACTGTGCTTGCAAACCAGGCAGGTGGTGCATGAGTCCTGCTCTGGGAGCACCTTCACAAACACCTGTATACCAGGTCACTGTATTTTGTGGTGGGATGCTGACTTCTAAGGCCTGACACCCATTCCTGAATACCATCCAGAGTCCCAGGTCCATCCACCTCCTCAGGAGCACCAAGGTATTTCCCCAGAGACAGGACAGCTGTGCCCAGGCTGGGCTGAGGGATGATTTGCCTCAGGGGTGCATGTGGTGCCTTGACTCGCATCAGCATGGTGCCAGGCGGTGCTGGCACAGCGGGCAGAGCTGGCTGGAAGGCAGGATTCAGCCACACCAGCTATCCCCACCACCAGCCTTGGCAATGGAGTGGTTGCTGCAGGCACTGTCCCACCTGCTCCAGGGCAGGACTGCCTGCCTGGGCTGAGGCACCCAGAGCTGCTGGTTTAAACCCACCCATCTGCTTTCACAGGATGGGGGCTGTGGAGGGGCTGCAGCTTCGCTGCCTCCGCTGGGGCGAGGGTAACTCTGGCCACTGACCCAACCATCTAAGTCCATCAAACACTGGGAGACCAAAACCCCCAGGTGAGGACCTGGAATTCAGTAGGCAGCACCTGCACCTACCAGACCTCATTGTTATAGAGAAACTTAAAACACCTGAGGGCTGGGGGAGGTGGTGCAGAGTGAGAGTTGTTTCCTTGGGTGTTTAGGCTTTTTTCTTCTTGTCTTTCCTCTCCAGTGCTTTGAAATAAGAGAATAAGCCAGTGCTCTGAAAGTCTGCAGGATGTGACTTGGACTGTGACAACTCATCCAAATGAATGAGCAGGTTAGTGGTCTTAATGTGGCCCTTCTGAGGGGTCCTAGGGAAATAGCTGTGCCATGCTTCCACAGTCCAGGGGACTGGCTGGTTCTGGCCATCGTACCTTTGCAGAAAGCCTTTGGTTTTTCAGCACATTGCATGACTGAGCAAGCCCTCCAATTTACAGCTGGTAAGCAACCCTACAGCGTGTGACCTAGTCCCTAAATCTGTACATTAAAACACAACTTTACTTGAAGAAATTTTGTTTTCTAATAAATACAACTTTGAGCATGTTGTATGCTGGTGAGACCTGGTGAGCTCCAGAGGTCCTTTCCATCCTGAGCATCTACCAGTGTAAACGGTACTACTACCCAGTGTAAACGGGGTGGATAAGGCCAGCATCTGTACCAGATCTGTGTGGATGGCTTAGGTGAATATTTAAATTCTAAAATATTTTTATTAGAAAAAATATAGACTTATAATCTGCTGATTCTATACTGGAGTCCTCACCTCTATTGAATATATATTTATTTAAAAAAAACTATTTGCAGGCTGGGCACTGGCATTTAAATAAATTATGTAGAATTTAAAGCATATGCTTGAATTTTTGAGTCCAGCATTTAAGATTATAAATCTTGGGAGAGGTTTTTTGTTTTTTGGGGTTTTTTTTACATCTGTCATATACATCTTTCTACATAGTAAACACATCTTCACTTGGTGGTGGGCTGCAGGGAGTAGGATTTACCCAGTTTGTAGGGTGGAGTGCTATGGGGTGCTCTGGCCAGCCCTTGGCTTGGTGGCATGATGGCAAATGTCTGCAGTGAGTCAAACTGGATCCAGTGCTGATTTTGTCTGAATGGTCCCCAGACCATTGGTTTCAAGATCCAGGCAAGGTTTTCTTCAATCCTGCTGCAGCAGATGGCTGTAAACATTTCTGTAGCTGTTCAGGCTCAAGTCAAGCTGGCTGAGGCAATGTGAAATTCTAGGTCAAAAGGTGAAATGCTGCTAAATTTAAGATTCAAGTTTATGTAGATGGGTAAATGGTTACTTGGACTGTTTCCATTTCAGTTGCACTAAGTAAGGTATGGCTCTCCCAGCATGTCTCCCTGCCACAGCTGGGTGTCACAGCCACTTCACAGGAGTTATGAAGAAGGTCCTCCCCAAACATGTTTTCTCAAGTATGCAAGCCTAATTGCTCCTGTGCATCCAGGCTTGTCTCTATAAATGTTTGGATTTGGCTCTGTATGTTCACTTCATCATCCCTTATACAGGATTAAACAGTGTATCCTCCTGTCAGTTTGTTCCTAGTATGTGTCTTCAAACAGTGGAAAAACCTGAGCATTAGAGATGTTTGAGGTAAGAATCCATTTGCAGATACACAAATATATTTGATGGGATCCTCTCACTGGGAGAGGGTGAGGTNTTTTTTTTTTTTGTCAGAGCTTAAAGGGACAAAACTGGAATACCAGCAGAAAAGCGGTGGTTTAAGTAATGTTTTAAGGAATCGTTTTTGCACACAAGTGCTCCTTCCCCAAGCACGGTGTTGGATGAGGATGCTGTTGGTCCTTTCTGAAGGGTTAGAAAAATAGACTCTCTGTCTTTTAAACAGCTCATTAAACTCTTGGTTTGATAATTGCAGGTTGTCTGCACAGCTCCCAGACGTGTTTAAATCATACTGGGTATAACCCTTCCATTTCTGCTTCCAGGCTGGTGTGTGGTTGGTTTGTTGCTGAGTAACTGCAGTCAGGGGATAGAGATGTCCAAATTTAGCAAAGGTGAGGTTATCTGTTGCAGTGACCTGCTGCAGAGGAGGCACGTATGAGGAGGACTCAGTAAATACAGGAATCTGAGCCCGGAGCCTGCCCCCTCTCTGGGCTCCATGGCAATTGCTGCCATCCTGATGATCCCCTGCAGTTGCTATAGGTGATGCCAGGCACAAGCTCAATGTAAGATCTTCTTCCTGTCTCTAGGGATCTGGTAATCCATACTGTGCGGAAGAATTGATGGGAAACAGTTTACAACAGCTTGCTATGAACTGGCTCTTGGTCATCTCCAGTAGCATTAACTTTCCAAGTGCATTATTATCTCAGAAGCTATTTTAGACTTCTCTTTTTTTAAACTGATGACATTTTTCACTTGCTGGTCATCTCTTTATCTACTATTTCTTAGTTCCACTTCAATACATTGTGCTGATGTAGTGTATCTCTTTAATATCAAATTAGTATTAAAAGTTCCCTTTTCAGCAGCAATTTGCAGTTAAACATACTTTTGTTTTATTTATAGCCTTCTTCAAAACTGTCAGTGCTAAGTTATATACCACTCCACTTAAAGGAATTTTTTATGTGAGATTTAGTGAGATTATTTGTCAGACTCACCTTGATGTACAACTGCTTTCATACAGATCTGTCCCAAAAGAGCCAACTTGATTTTTGTGCTTTGTTCCTTCATTTACCATCTTCACAGTTTTTCTTCTTTTATTATTTTTCATTTTCCACATACTATTGAGAATTAAATAACTTGGATACTTGGTTATTACCAACAAACTGAGATTTAAAGTCTGCCAGACTTTCAGTAGTTCAAGAAGGAGAATTAGATACAGGTTTCATCCTGGATGAACAAGCTTTTGCCAGGTATTAATATCTGATGCTGAATGATAGGGGTTGAACATTCTAAACATAGGGGGAAAACCAACCCCTGCATGGCACTCATGTGAAGGGCTTGGTTCATTAAACTGCTACCTCAGGCTAATGTCATAAAGAGCAGATTGGTGTTAGATGCTGGTTTTGTTGCTCTCCCCAGAAACCTCCCTCAGGGAGAGTTCACTTACCTCAAACACTTGAAAAAAAGCAACAGGTTGGCAAGTATCACTTTTTCTGACTGCAATGGAGACACCAAAGTGATCCAGATGAGCTGGAGCCGTGTGGGAACAGGTGTAGCATGCAAGCACAGAACCAGCAAATACAGGGATGTTGTCTCCTTGCAGAGATTCTAGCTGACTGAAGGCTGTGTAGGGGCTGGGCTGCTGCCCCAAGTCAGATATTCTCCCCTCTCAGGTTTCCCCTTGAGCCTTTCCTCAAAAAAGAAACTGGAAGGAAATACCCTGGAGTTCATATAGTGGTATAGCTACGTGTCACGTACATAATACATGTTTTGTACAAATACAGCCATAATTGTATTTTTCTGGAGAATAGATATAAACTGTGTGTGTGATAAGAACATGCAGGGGCTGTGTTATATGGGCAACTAACAGGCTGTATCCTGAAAAGCTGAAACTCTTCTTTGGCATTAGGAATCTAACTTTGACCAGATGTTGATGGTAATTGAGTTGAAATAGCATGATGGAAATTGCCCAGTGGGAAACAATTTAGCTTTTAAAATGTCATAACTTAAATCTTGATTTAGTGTATTGCATAGAAGTGGGCATGACTTGTATTTGATACATCCTCTTTTTTATTAGTACTCTGCGAAGTGAAGTTCTTAAGGTGCCTGTGGCGTGTGTGTGTGGGTGTATTCCAGCTCTGGGCTTCCTCAGTGCTACTTTTTCTGCTAACCCCTCAGCTCCTAGGAGCATAGAACAGTTTACCTTGGAAGGGACCTGGAGATCACCCAGTGCAGGGCTGATTTAAAAAGGTTTGTCAGGGTCTTGCCTGGTTGAGCCTATGCTGATATGTTTGGCTCCTCCCAAACATTACTCAAAGGGCTTAAGTTAAAAAGTTTACTGGGGAAGCAGATATTGAAGATTTTACATAAAAGCTGCATGCACAAATAGATTCTTGCTCGTGCCTGTGTGTATGTAATACATTGCACTCAACCACATGGAGTAGGGAGCTATTATTATGACCACACTTGTGAAAATATTTGAATTTAGCTTACTTTACGTAAACACTCTGGCGTTAAATCCGCAGTGAATGGTAACATGTATAGCACAGCAGTCCTGTTCTCAGGACAAATGCCTGAAGAGGCTTTCAGTGTTTCCATTCCAACCCTCTCAAGCAGGGGGCCATACCTTGGCCTTAAAATTTTTCTCTGAAATACTTTCTCTAAATAAAATTCTATGAAAACCTGTATGTTTAAAGGGGTAAAACTACTCACCCTCCCTCATCACCCTAGTAATTCACTGGAGGGGAGAGTTAGCATATGCCTCCCACACTCACCGCTGGCTGACTGGGTGGCTGTCAGCAGGGTGGACCCAGGGGGTCGTCACTAAGAACAAACCCAGTGCTTGAGACCTGTTCCATATGGGTAAGGTCCTGGCTGAAACATTTCAGAGAAGCTGAGAAGCTGTTTGGAAATCTAGCCATGAGAAGCATGTTAAAAACCCAGTACTAATGCAAACCACATGGCTGAGGCTTCATTTAGCTATTTAGAAAACAGGAGCACTGTACAGTACATGCCTGCAATGCTCAATTTCTTCCCCCACCTTCTCCATTTTATTAATTCCTGCTCCTGCAGGAAGGATGCTTTCTGCTGTGTTATGGCCCAATGATTTAACACCCTTAATTTCTGGAGCTTTTGCATCACTTGTGTTTGAATCCTACCTTGAGAAGCCCACAGACAATATTCTTGTACCTGACACTGCTTCACACAAATCCAGCTGACAACTGAGAATGGAAAGTGTCCAACTGACCCTTGCATCTGGTCCAGCCTCTCACATCAAGGACCAAAGGCAACAGCAATATATTTTGGGACCAGGACAGGATCTTAGCCTAGTGTGTCCTTCCCCAAGCACAAACCAACTTCAAAAGGACTGTACTGACAGAGAAGAACCCATGGACAACCCTCCAGTGCACGGCCCTTTGTGGCAACAGAAGGCACAAACACTTTCCTGGGTTCTGGGAAGCCAGGTAAGAGTGCCATGCTTTGCTCACATCTGGCACTTCACCACAACATGGCTGAGCTCTCTCCTTCCTTGGCACAGCTGTGTTTAGCTGGAGACATGGGCATGACAAGACTAAGTGGCTTATGAGGAATTAAAAAAAAAAAAGTCACTATTTAAGTAGATAAGCTCATAGAGAGAGAGAGAACAATATTAAATAATGGATGTATTTTATTAATGAATTCAGACAGGCACCACTTGTGCAAACTAAACGCTAGCACACAGACTTTATTTTCACGTTCATGGCAACTGAAATTCTGGAAACTTGAATTTTAAACTACTAATGAAGAAACTGTTGAATGTATTCTGAAGTATTTCAGTGTCATTACAGAATTAGTTCAGCAGTAGCAAAAACAAAATATTCAGTCACTACAAAAAGCAGATCTTCTAAACACACTTCTTCAAATGCAGGGATAAGCTTGGCACGCTGCCTTATAAAGCTGTGGTTCTGCCATGTGACAACATTGCTCAGAGTAGATGCAAAGGCAGGAGTCCCACAGCTGCAGTCACATCCATGTAACAAGTACACATACCAATAAGACTGAACTTAAAAAGTTTTCATGTTAAACGCTTCTGGATGAAGGCCTCAGAATCAGGGTGGCCCCAGGAAACATATTGTGGCAGTTTCTGCAGCTCAGCTGGTGGCCAATAGCTCAATCCCTTTGGATCATGACAAAGAACCAAAAATGCAGTAGCTTGAGAGATTTTGGAGCTAGTTAACTAGATGGCGTGCGGGAAAAGCTACAACAAAACACAAGTGGGCCATTTCAGCTTTCCTTTACTGAAGCTATCTGAACAATATAACAAATCCTGTGCACATGACAGTAGAAAAACTACAGGATGTTTGTCAACTCTCAACTAAATGAGCTGGAATGGTGTTTTAGGGAGAGACTAATGAGACAGATAAATGGTCCCAGCATATGTGGCCTGAAGGGATAATATGGAGACAGCACTATAGAAGACATCAAAGAGCAGTTTGAGATGACTTATAAAACCTGTTGCTCAAACATCCACATCCATACAGAAGCTTCACAGGCAATCAGCTAGTGCCACATTTAGTATCCCGCACTGCATGGGGACAGTTCCAGTGCACCTGCAGGGGAACCACAGTGACTCCTAGAAAGGCACAATTATGTATTTTCTGAACTTCTCTGGACAAAAGGGAGGGAAAACCTTGTTTATTTTTCTTGTAAGGAAACTACTAGGAAAACTATGTCTTGAAACCACACTTATTCTCTTCCAAAACTCTTTGGTTATTTCTCAACTAAGTAGATCAGTGTAAATTAGGAAGACTAATTTACAGCACTGTTGTGTGTATGAATAGCATTGAATTGTATTTTGTGGCACAATTTAATAGAAAATATAAGAAATCTCTCTTCCCAGCAGCTCTGAGAGCTTGAGTCTTACTTTCTACTTATCATGTTTGTCATGCCCCAGTGTAATTAAAGCATCCACAGGCTGGGCTGTTATGAGCTCTATCATCTAGTAAGGATAAAATATTAAGTTGCTCTAGTTTTTATGTTTAAATTTATCTTCACAGCAATCTCTGTGGTGCTGGAGGACCACGCTATGAATAGCACTGAAATGCAGTCAGCAGACATTTCCGTGCTACTCCAAGGAAGGCACAGACAATTAATTGTCCCCAGTTTGCTCTACTGTCCATAATTATAGTTTTGAGTTTATAAATAACGAAGCATGATTTTAAAAACCAAAACAAACCCCTCAATTACTACAGAGTTCCTGAGATAATTAAGTCTCCAAATGTGGCTCTGTAGAAGGGAACCAAGGCTACACTGCAAAAGCCCATAACATACAGATGTGCGTAAGCAGAGCAAAGCGACAGGATGGAAAACGTCATCAGGAAAATAAACTCTCTCATCATTATTTCACCGCTTTTTACCTAAAAAAACAATGGCCTATTGTCTCGATTCACCCTATTGTTCTATTGCATTTTTTGTTATTGAAGGAACCAACAGTCAGTCAGCGAGAGTTTCCTGAGGAGTAGCAGCTTGGAAAGTTAAAGGCAGTATCCTGTGCCTAAGGCTTGTTTTGCTACAGGTTTAGGAAAAACCAGGAAAATAAAGTTACTGAGACAAATTAAAGCACATGGTTTGCAATTCAACTTGTTTGAATACCCCCTTCAAATGGAAACACCTTCCACGTTTACAAGTATGGTCGTTAAAACCTGCAAAATGAAGCAGAAAAAAGCTGTGCCCTGTCGCATCCCTGCTTGATGGACATTCCTCTGTTGTTACTGGGCCGTTGTGTACTGTCAGGGAAAAACTCTAGGTCGGGAGCCAGCACAGCAGGAGGCTTCATTAGCCATGAACGGGAGCAAAACAGTGCTTCAGAAGGAGCAGTGCCCTGTCTGAACAACCAGCTTCACCACAACAAGCACATAATCAGCCGGACAGCCTGTAACACACGCTTTGGATAAAGACAGGCTTATAGATACAAGACAGCTATGGCTTAAGTGTTTCAAAAGATCTTTGCCCAACAAGGAAACAAATTATACATTAAAAACCTTTTACAAAATACATGCTCTGTTCTTTCTCTGTTTAATATCTTCCTTGCTTGAAGCTTGGCTGTTGCCCAAATGCATCCAGAGCAACGCTTGATGATAACTCAAAAATGCACAGTTAATCTGTGTGTAGTTTCAGCTCTTGAATGCCAGGAGCAAAAGTGTACTTTTCAGAGAGAAATAGGCTTGGTCACACTGCATAATCATGTTTATGCAAGTTTTTAGATAGCCAAGATAAAGGAAATACTTCTGTACACTCCTCTGAGAAAAGACGAAAACTCTGAGTTGAAAAACTGCTCTTTTTCAATGTCATTTTATCCACAAACAAGCGTAAGCCCCAGTAGAGAGCTTCCTGCATGACAGCAAGTAAAACTTTAGCTTGCTGGGTTGGGGTTGGTTTTTTTTTTTCTGGTTTTTTTTTTTTTTTTTTAACCTTACAGCTATATTTCATCATAAAAACTAGTTTGAAGAAAGAGTAAACTTTTGCTCTTTGGTCTGTCTTGACATTCCTCCAGAGACGCATTACAGGAATATTTCAGATTCATTTTTTGTCTCCTACTTGCAGGAAACAGGAAAGTTGCAGTTCTTAATTTTCAGGCTTCTGAAATGACAAAGATAAGAAATTTATACATTGAAACAAGATATCTTTGCTTTCTTTAAAGAAACAAAAAAAGTGTCACAACCTGAGTGCTTCAGTGAAACAGGATATTTTTGCCTTAACCATAATAAACAAAAATGTATAGTTATGCCATATGCACCTCCTATTTATTATCTGTGTAGCCCTACTAGGTGGGAAACAAAAATCTGTACTCGTATTCCAGCATGATACAGGCTTTAGACTGCACATTACTGTAGTAATTGCTGCTGACTGAAAGCCAATACTGTGGAAGGAGACTGGAATGAGACTAAAAGAAGTCATTCTTTTTGTTCATAGGATCAGTTCTATGGATGTAAAGGTCTTAAAACACTTTCTATTCATATCTGAATAAATTAAGATGAAAACATCTAACAAATAGTTTGCAATTTTAGAACATCAGTTTTGGTGTCCTGCCCTCATGGACTTCTTTATGGCCATGAAGATGCTCACAGGCAGAGCTCTGGGATTCGTCTCAGGTTCAGAAACGCTCTGGGGGCAGCAAAGTATCCATGCTGTGTATTGAAATTATTCCAGTGCTCTGCCAGTTTTAAAGAGGAGAGGAGTGAGAGAATACATCAGATGCTGTGGATAGTGGCAGTCCTACGAAATCACAACCAACCGAGGAGGACAATTTCCCCCCATTACCATCAACCCAGATACTCAGAGAGCCAAACTGGCACAGTAAGAGCAGGCACCTACAGCCACTGATTAAATTAGAGGGATCCTTAGAGCTCACAAGGGTCCTTAACAGACTTTACTTGTGCAGGTCCAGTTCGTGACTTCCCCTCACTATGTAAATATTACTTCTTGCTTTTTTCTTTAAATTCCTTCTTTTTGGCAGACTTGTCTCCATTCTTGTCTTATTCTGGCTGGTGCTCTCTACAGACAGCTCCTACGGAAACAATTTCCACTTTCTTAGTGTATGAGTTGGGCAGTATAATTTAAATAGGGCAGTGGCCAGTGATGAAGGACTAGCCAAATTCCTTTGAGTTCATTTCTGTGTATTAATGTTTTGTTTTTTTGATAGATCATGTGGCTCCTACAGAGAGACTGCAATATTGTGTGTCCATGCGTTGGCTATTTGTCAGCAGAGAAAAACAGAGTTGACTTTTATGATAAGGTTTTTGCTTTTATGACTTTTTAGAGCATGTTCAAATGACTGGTGTGAAGTGGTAGAGAAAAATCAGAGTGGCTAATGACACCCGGTGTTGCAGCTCAGCCAGAGCCTCACAGAGCATCCTGAGAAGCAGGAACGTCTGCCTGTATCTCTTTCACAGGTCTGATGAAGATATGCATTGCACACTAAAACAACTGTTCTCAGCTCTGCAGGCATGTTTATAATGACACATCTGCAGCTTTCCCACAAATCTCTAAATATTTTTCAATTAAAACATCTTAAAGATCTGAATCAGTCCTAATGAGCTGGCACAACACCATATTATTAGTAATATTACATCACACACTAAAATGCTGAAGAATTCAAATTAAATTTAAAAAAATCCCTCAATCTGCCATCACAAAAACAAACCCACAAAGATCTCAAAGCATAGTATCACCTACAGTGTGGGTTCACTTCAGTGAATGTGTGGAAACAAAGGATACTACTAAACTTCTCTACAGAAAGTTGGGAGTAAAGACTACATGGAAATATTATTCCTCTCTTCTTCCAAAATGAGCAATGTACAAATCTAGCACATGAACCAGATGAATTTTAGAGCTAATGAACACCTGACTACCTTGTGTGGTGCTCACTGGGTATTACCATAGTCTCAAGGCATTTATTTAGATTGTTAAAGGTAGGAACACAGGTATGTGCCTATATTGATGAAAAATATATCTGATCAAGCTGATTTTTTCTTTAAAAGGCTTAAACTTAATGAATCATTCATCTGTCAGATGCCAACAATGCCTCCATAAGGAAATTAAAATAATTTATTAACAGTTGGATATGTATGTTATTTCCTACATGAGCCTTATGTTTTCATGACTTTATTAGCATTGCTTTTTACATCTGACAAAACATCATCACTGACTGAAAGCCAAGTTTAACATTTTCATTTCATGCACAGCTTCCAATGAAAGGCCTTCACAGTTGGAATGGAGTATTTTGTCTGCTTAATTACTGTTGTTCTTCCAAACTCATCAGACCCTGGTTTGGATGGATTTGTCTAAGACTAGGCAATAAACACCCAATTAAGCAGGCTATGTGAATCTGCATATAGATTTTACATTAGGATTCTACAGTCATTTCAAATGATTCAGAAGCAATTACATGGCTAACACAGGATGAATCAATATGTATGCATGAAGCTGTCAGACATATCATGTGTATCAGTAACAAAAACAGGGTATATGCCAAGGAGTGGTATGTGTAACACTACCCAGCCACAGCATAGTCAGGCATGGTTTGCATACAGGGCAGTAATCACCTGTGCATGCAGGTTAACTTTCAAGCTAAGTGCTTTTTACTTGCCTTGACTGGCACACACAGACTGGCAGAATCTGCTCTCACCAGATGAATCTTGTGGCATTCATATGTGAACAAGTGAACTGGTTGGGTTGTGCAAACCTCTCCCCTCCTCCAAACAATCCATCAAAACACAGAAACAGAAAACGAAAGCCCTTCCTCTCAATCCACAGTAGGCAAGGATTGCTAAAGCAGGGCTGGAGCACCTGGGCACATCCACCTCAAAGCTGTGGCTTATCTGGGGTCCCATCACAGTCCTATTAGCTCATAGTAATAGTGTTGTTCTGTCTTAAGAGAGAAAAACCCTTTTGCTCTCCAGACCAATCTACTGGGGGAGAGAGCTAAGTGATGAAAGGAGAGAATCCCATCACAGGCACACATGGTTTGTTTCAGTCAGGGTTACATTCTCTCTTCTCCACTTCTTATGTTAAAAGGTTAAAATGGAGTAGCATGAAATATTTTCATAACATCTTGTATTTTTAAGTGAAGAACATGTGCTGCACAAAATTAAAGCAGGACACCAAGAAGATTAAGTACTTAGAGAAGGGGAGGAGGTGGTGGGGGAACTGCAACCTTCGAGGAAAAGGGAGAGAATCCAGAATGAAAAACAGTCTAAGAGGACAGCTTTGTGTTCCTGAAATGCTTATTACCATTTGAGACAGATGACAGCAGTTGTGAAAACAAAACATGAAAAAACAAAGCAGAGCTCATGAACAAACTGAGAAGTATCTTCCCTGATATCTATGTGATGACAGACACACACTGCCACGTGAGTGTAGTTTCAAAGGGTACTTCTTCTGAGGTAAGTAAGATGACATGGTTTCTTCAGACTGGCTTTTTTCCGTAGCCAAGAGCGGTACAGTTGCAGAGCTGGCTCCTCCTGATGCCAAACTGACAGTGCCAGGAAATCCAAAAGGCACCATTAGTGGACACCAGCAAAGTGCCAGTCACCATTCAGCAAATGAGAAACCCATGTGATAAAGGGCACATTATGAAATATACCCCCAAAGAGTGTGGAATCCTTACTGAAACTAGAGCCTAGATAAACTCCTGACAACCTTTCTTACACACATACTAGGGACAAACATCCTCCCCCAAGCTGGAACAGGAAAATAAAGGCTGTTGACCGACCTGAATTTGGATGTCACTCTCAAAACAATCCTTTCACTTGCTCGGTGATGGGGTCAAGGTCAATGTCATAGAAGCACGGCCTTGTGGGCAGTCCTGGCATGGTGCTCATCTGTAGAAACAATGACATTCAGTTATACTTCTGCACCTGTAAGCAGATAATCAGTCTACCCTTGCATGTAAACCTTAGATTAAGAGAAAGGCTGGATTGTTCAACACAGGCTCCACCACAGATGTGATCTTTACCGCATTTTTTGTTTCTGTTAAAAACGTCAAACTTGGTATTTTTTTTGATGAATTTTTAAGTATGAGCTTCTAAAAGACAAGAAAGAGAAAACAAAAGCCACAAAATACAGGCTAGCACAGCAACCTAAGAATAAATTCTGTAACAAAATGAACACCCTTTGGGACTTGCTTGTTCCTCAAAATATTTATCCAGAACATTTATCCATTTATATCTCCTGAAAAAAAAATATCACACAGCAAAGGGCAAAGATGTAATTGTCTGAGTTTACCTGGTGATATGAATGTGTTGCACTCAGACCTCTCCCACAGAAAACCAGAATACAGAAATTAATCACAACATTTACCTAATGTCAGAAGCAAATTGAAATAGTTCTAGTGAACATACAGGAATTACAGTTGAATCCTAATTTAGTAGTTAGAATTAACAGGTTGAGATACGAAGCTAAAGCAACCCAATTATCTCAAACTATGCATAATTAAGATCCTGATCTAGCATAAGACACTAGCATCTGCATACTTTTAAACATCTCAATAGTTTCATGGAGTTAAATTACACAGTTAACTACAGGTCTGCTCAGGCTACTTACACTATTATTTGAAACTGGCATTTTTAGCAGCAATTAAAGGCACATGACTGACATGGAAATCTTGTGGTGCTGGTCCAGAGTAGTTTAAGACCCTTTAAATCAGAGGTTTGTCATTTTCCCAACTCTCTGCCTCAGGACTCCTTGCTTCTCCCTTGCAAAGGAGATGTCTGGAGAGCAGGTGTGGCAGAATAATGCTGGTTTTGATCTGCTTCATTCTCTCCTGTTTCAGCCCCTTAAGCCAGGAAGGGCTTCCCCATTCCCGAGCCACCACTGGCACAGGGTAAAAGCTGTGCCTGTGGGGCAGTTTTAAAACAGAGCCAGTTTGGATCAACTTGGGTCCCTTTGGATTCACACCCTGAATATCTCACTGTATTTCCACTAATTCAAGGAACTCTAAAAATAGTATTTGTGCTTAATGACTCCTTAAACCCTTTTGATATCTTAACCTTGTAAGTGGAGAAAGTGGAGAATGGCCCTGCTATAATAGGCCCTATATTAATACCTGAATTGATGAAAGACCTTACAATCTCTGAAAACAAACCTTGAATTCAACTTAGCTTGACTGTTTGTTGGCTGAGAGTGTTTAAGCATTAAAACTTATTTGCTAGATTTTGAGGAACAAACTTTTCACTGGGGCAAGTCAGCAGAGTTCATTAAAACTGATAGTTAACCTGACCACAGGAGGTAACCTTCAAACATGGCTGTGTAGAAAAAAAAATTACACTGGCTTGAGTACCAGAAACACTCCAAACACAATAACCTACATAAAGGGTCAGATTTGGGTATGTCTTCATGCTGAAAGGGGACAGTTTCACCCAGGGAACTCGTGGGATGATTCCCCCTTGGAGCTGGCTCTGGCACTCACCTTTCTGCAACCAACCTTATTCAACACACTGAACTGATGTCAGTACATGTTTTTCTGGCCAGGGTTGGTTGGCTGATGAACTGAATCTGCTTATCACATGACCAGATCACCACCAGGCTCCAGGCTGCACCAGGGGAGCAGCCAGAGTACACTGTGGCCAGCCACCACCTCCAGCTCTCCAGCAGACAGCTCAGAGCCAGTCAACTTCCTCCCTCTATCCTCCCTTATTCCCCCCAAGAAGCACAGCTCAGCTACAGTGCTTTCTCTGGCCAAAGGCAAGCCCCAACAGGATAACTGGCCTGGAAAGAGGAAAAACTTATGACCACCATCCTAGCTGCTCCAGAGTGCAAGACTTACAGCCCCCCCTCGCTCTGGGTCAGACTGTGTTTCGTTCTGTCAACCTGATCTGCTGCATATTCATTGCAAGGGTCAGGATCTCCCTTACGCTTCAGCTTTGCTCCAAACACTCACGTAATGACTCAATCATGGGAATGCAAGCAAAATGTAAGGCCTCTCCAGCACAGTCCTATTTACTCCAGAGGAGGAATGCTGCTGCCATTTCAGAGGTTAATCCCACATTGAGAAGGGGGAAAGGCGCCTCGGGAGCTCAGTACTGGTGCAGCCCTCATCTCACTTGAGATCTAGCTTGGAGGAAGAACAATGCAGCAAACTCTTCTAGTGGCTCAGTACATTTCCTCTGTTTTTAAATATAGTCCTTCCTGATGTTTTGTTATTGAACGTAGTAGGATTAAAAGACAAAACTGTCAGTTTGCATTGACCGAACCCTGCCTCTGACTGCATGACATCATTTACTGGCTGACATTGCTTTGCATGTAACTAAGTACTAAAACACCTTGCTGCTATTCTTTATCGACTGGCCACGGTAGTTGGACTACTACATCATTAGGGTTACTTAATTATTTTCTGTCTCAGATTCCTTCCAGTTTCTAAGTTAATGTTTGACAAGGAACTGCCCTAATGAATTACATCTCACTGGGAGGGGAATGAACAAATTGCCAAAGACAACTTTCTGGTTACTTTATGTATGGTAGTTCAACATTTGAAAGTAAACTCCCAAATTCCAAGTTATTTTTCACTTTTTTTTTTTTTTTTTTAATTTAGCTAATTTAAAGGTGTTTTTCTTTTTTTTTTTTTTTAAAGAAATATTAAATACAAGTCCTACATATGTATTTCGTATTTTGGACTTGTTTTTTCTTTCATAGGCACAGTTCTACACCAGTATAACTCTACTATATTAACTAATGAAAAATGATTACATTTAAAAAAATGCAAATATCAAACCAGTTTATTGCTGGTTTGGGAAATACAACTATTCTCATATTGAAAACTGAATTCTACAAAAGGGAATAGGTTCATTTGAAATAAAACCACTGCTGCATAAAATGAAGTACAAGGCAAAAAAAAAACCTCCAGAAGAAGCACTTAGGGACAAATACTTAGGTGAATTACAGACAGAAAATAAACTATGTACTGTCATATTTCCCATGGCCCAGACTTTCAAACAGGCAAAGCCATGTAGATTTACGATCATTACTCTCTGCTCTCATTATCTGGACACACAGAGGTAACATGCAGAAGAATCTACCCCTTTTTCATTACTCCAAGGTCAATAGGAGGAGATGGCTGGCTGGCTGAGGAGATTACTACCGATTATTCCCTCTCCAGCCCTCCACTTCTCTCCTTCAACCACAAAGGCAGGAAAGCAAAGAGGGCTCAGTCTGCTGCAAGGCTGCAGCGAGGCTTCACCTGACTGGCTTTCCACAAGGCTGCAGGCTCAGGATGATCTTCCTCCCTCTCACCATGTTCCATGATGCTGAATGAAGGCATTAATGAGTGAGTTCACAGGCTGGTCTTTACTCCAGCAGGCATGATCCAGAGGCATCCCTCTCCCTGACCTCAGTCACCAGAGCCCAGATTTTTGTGCACGGAGGGGGAAAGCCAACCACCCCCCGGCTGTAGCACATACTGTACCCGCACAGTGCACAGCAGACTATCTCCACCTCTACAAGGCTTTCTGAGGTAACTACTTACTAAAACTACTTCAGTTCCAAAACTTGAAAAAAGGAGAATGAACAATGAAAGAGAAAATATGTTTAAAACTTAAATCACTTCGGTAATTAGCAGGTATGTACAGCATGAGAAAAACCCACAGAAATTTATAGTCATACAGCAGCTTGCTTGGTATCTCATAAAATATATATCCTCTATATATTGCCCAGAGATCAGCACAACTCTCCACTCTAATATAACAACATTTGGGTTATAGATTGGTAGCTATGCAACATCACACAGCGTGGCTGTGAGAAAAGAACAGGGTAGGAAGCAGAGAATGACAGCACATTATCCACCGAAAATCACAAACTGGATTTAGATAGCTGAAATATCCAGTACTTAATTTGAACAAAACTGCTACTATCACACTTTTCCTGGGAGAAGGAAAATATAAAGCATAAGCTTGGTACCCTAAGGCTTAATGCAATTCATATGAATGCTTTATACAGGGAAAAAAGAAGTTATACAAGTAATTTAGGAATTAATAGGAACTAGTTTTGTGGGAACAGACCATTTTCTCTACAAACTGTGCAACTGTCCATACATCCATGAGAATCAACTGCAGAAAGATGATGTGAAAAATACAATGCTATTTGTTACTATGGCTCTCTGTGTTTAGGAGGCAAAAGCAGCAAGTCTTACAGACAGCTTATCCTAAGATCATTTACGCTCCTGGAAATGCACAGCTGGTGGAAGATAAAATACAATTTTAGTTAAGAATGCCTGAAGGCTACTGTTATATTAGGCATTTACGATTCTCCAGAAGTTTACTTACATGACTGAACAAAAAAACCATAATGAGCTTCCTGACAAATGGGGAATGCCAGTTATTTTCAAGGAAGTCATATGAAAGTGTTGCTCCACACCCTCTCCACAAATGCATCCACTGTTACTGGAAGAGTGACTGAGTTTCATTTAAATTACAGTTATGTGTTGACTTGTAATTTTAGTTGGCCGTAAGATCTGCATAGCAGTTGTACACAGTCAAGCACCAAGACTCTGCTAACCAGGTTTGTTATGGTCCCAAGAGGAACCATGCTGCTTAGCTTCCTTGTTTTATCATACAAATGCCTATCAGTGGCTGACATATCCTGCCTTCAAGTGTGCATCCATCCATATATGTATCCATATTTTTTTTCATTTATCTATATGAAAAGATCCTAATAGAACATGAGACTGACTTGACAGGGTTAGCACAATGGCACGATTTGCAAGACAGATGGTCCCGAGGACCACATCCAACTCATATTTAGTGTCCTTTTCACCTATAAGACAAGAAGTGTCTGTTTTACAGGCATAACATGGTTTTTGTCGAAGAGAGAAAGAAAACCAGAGGAATCTGTACTTACATAAAGTATGGCAAACTGATTAGACAATACTGAAAAATCAGCAAACAGCTTATTGAGGAAACCTCCCTATTCTGTGGCTTATGGAGTTAATATTGTGTTTGACAAGAAATGCAAGTAACTCGCATTATTTAATTGTATCCTTTTGTTAATTAAACAAGCTATGACAACTCACAACCATTTCAAACTTGAAATACTGCAGAAAACAGATGTTGTTTCTCAAGAGGATCCAGCATGCACATGACTGCGGATAACTCCTCAATAAAATCTGATGGGATGAATTGCACATCCCACACTCCCTCAGCAAGAAACAATACAAGAGGAAACCCAAGAGATTTATAAATAGTGCTAGAAACCTGAATGCATTATGGTCATCATGCCAGAACTTGTTGGAATCCTGAGGCACGGCACAAAGGAGCTATGCTTCAGGGTTTCAGTAACATTTCCCAGTGTGAGTTAGAGCTCTGGGAGACAGATCCACCACCAGAAATTTGCTCCCCTTCAGTGCGTCTGTCAGTCTCAGGGCATGCAAAGGTGAATGGAAGAACTTTTTGAAGAAATCCTTGCAGTTCTCCAGTCCTGCCTGCCTTTAGGTGCGCTTTATCTTGAGTGCCAATTACTCCCACTTACACGTGTGGTGCTGGACATGTACTGGAAGCTGGCACCTGGGGAACTGCATCCATGGAGCAGGAGAGAGAGATTAACAGTCACCTCACTGCACTGCATGGCTGGAGAAGTGTGTGGAGATCTTTTTACTGGATACCTCATGGTCCCTGCACTCTCCATTTTAAACCTATACTTGGAAATATTTCATGAGACTATCCATGCAATGAGGACAGTGGGTAGGACTCCAGCACTCTGAAGCATGTCACTGTACAAACACTTCCAGTGAGCAGTCACTTATTTCATCTTCAAACTGGACTGTCCTACAGCACACAGAGGCACTCGGTGTGCACTGAAAAGGGTGCAGAAAAATTAGGCAGCATATACTAAGTATCTTCATGATCAGCTTGAAGTTTGTTCCACAGAACTGGAAAATTCCTCCAGTCTGCAGAGCTCTATCACTTCAAAGGTAGCTCAGGTTTTGAATGATGGAAAAAAATAAAATTATATGCAAATAACAAAAGAGAATAGTTAAGAAAACAGCATTTTTTCACCATAACTACAAGAACATCAAAACAAAATGGTCAAAACAAAATATGGACAATATAGTTTTCATCTCATCCACCTGCCACATATTACAGAGGGGAACAATACATAGCAAAGCCTGACATGATGCTCAAGTGACCTTTCACCACCTCTTAAAAGCAAACAAACCTCCAAATCTCATATTAGGAAAAGGAGATGCACAATGGAGGCAAGTTTGTGCTTCCTTCAAAAAATATCAATCTTTACAAACTAATAAATTCAGCTTTGGAAATGGCAGTGTATTTTAAAAATTTATTTTAATAGCTACATAATAAAAAAGAAAATATTTAAGATATTATTATCTCATTGTTTTTCATTGCCTGAAGATAACAAGGGTTTCTAACAGCAGCTAACCAATGATTTTTAGTCAGTGTTTAAATAATGGTTTACTTGTACGTTTTAATGGAAGTCTGCCAAACATGATGATGACCACAGGAGTTAGGGAGAGCGAAGATCATATTTCCTTCTCAGGAAATCTTTAACAAAAAAGGATCTTGTATCAATGTCTAAGAACAACCACAGCAAGAAACTCAACACATTAGCAACTTTCAAAATGGTTAAAATAATGTTTGAAAAGATGCTGATGCTATCCCGACATATGCTGTAGTATTCCTTGCAATAAACGGCACTTTTTCACTGGCATATTGACTGATACCAGGTGTAGAAGTCCATCTGGCATCAATTATTGTATTATAATTGCCTCTTACTTTGATGTTTTACACATTCTTGGCAATTGTTCGATTTTTGTGAAAGGATTTACAACAACAAAATGCATGGACATTGCTCCTCTGCTCTCAGCATCTGGATGAAGTTACAAAAGTACTGAATATTGATTATACAATCCTAATTGGCCTTGTTGCCAGGTGCTCAAGTTAGGCAGAAGCAACTTGTGCCCTGCTACATGCTCTGAAGGATTACCAGGACCCAACAAATTACTCATCTTGAGTGGAAATGATCCGAACCCAAAAGTGATCTCCTGGGCACCCTAGGGAAAAATTGAAACCCACATAATAGTCCACATCTGTCCAGTACAGTTTTTGGAGAGATCCGTGGGTGCATATCCCAAAGGAAGCAGGGGATTTCTTGGTGAATCAGTCAGTGTAATACCACTGGAACTCAAATGCTGCTGTTAGTGATGTGCTGAAGCACCAAAGACCCAGAAAGGACATTTTCCTAGCTATTAAATAAAATATTTAGGAATAGATGTAATCTGTAAAAGAATGAGCAATTTCCCCAATTAAGTAAAATATTTATGACTCACATATATGACTGCAGTTCCTCTTGGCAGAGTTCTCTCAACTCATTTTCATCTTAGAATTTATAAAACCACACTTGAAGCAGAAGAAAATGGTCCCCATGATAACAGCACAGTGGAAACAATATATTAAATTTTAATTGAAAAATACACCTCTCTGAGGTAGCACGTTAGATGGTGTTAGTTGAGTGCACTACATTCTATACAATCCACAACACACCATGTTTCACAGAGTAGTCTGCCCTACACAGGGTAATTGATAAACAAAATGCTACAAAAATGAAAGCAACAAAACCCGACTTAACCAAACAACCCCTCAAAAAAACAACAATTCATGAAGGAAATGAAGGCGGAGAGAAAAAAATGAGGACTACAAATTCCAGGTGACTTGTTCCAAAACACTTCCTTCATCCCAGCCCACTCAAATCCATTTCCAGAAGTAATTGCTCCCTTGACCAAGGCCTACATCCTGATTTTCCTTTCCCCCTTGGGCTTTAAACAGAATCCCTGGCAGAGGACTCTTGCTCACTGCCTCTTGTACAAAATCACCTCCTCATCCAGAAGAAATCCTTCCCTGCAGCTCAGTCCTGATGTCAGATGCTCCCAGGGCTGTTCCCATTCTTGAAAACTGTCCAATATATCAGACAGTGCTGGAAACGTGCCTCTGAAGGAATAAATCTGGAGCATAAAGGCATTTTTCTCAAGGGCTGTTTCAGCAACAGGAATATTTTAAGCATCTGATGTTCGTGGGTACATAATTCTCCTGCTTTGTTCAGTGTTTGGGTCTCCTGGTAAAGAGGAGGTGTCCAAACTGTGCCAGCAGCTCAGTTTCTGCTGAAAACAGAGCAACTTTTGTGGTATTTGGAGGGGAGAGGTCTTGGGTGACCTGTCTCAGGTGCCTTGTATTTACTCAGGAACAGGGCACCCTTCATTTCCTCTGAAACCTGTTTATTTTGTACCAAGTGTTTCTTTAGAAGTGCTGTTCTGCAAACCCTGGGAGCAAGTCCCACTTTGTGCTGCTGATCTTCACTGTGACATTTTAGTTAAAAGCTTCATAACTTTGAGAAAACCTCAATTACAGCCCAGAAACTGGAGATGGTGGCAGCAGTAGACTGTGTGAAGCAAATGTGTGTGCTCAGCCTCCAACAAACTTTACCCTTCTCCGCACACCACGCTAAAAGAGCATCAGGAGCATCATCCAGTCATTTAATGGCAAATTACAACGTGGAAAAATCCAAAAAGATTGTATAACTGTGGTGAATAAAAGCACATGAAACTGCTGCCATACTAGCCCTCTTGGTTACAATTAACTGGATCTACTGATACCTGAGTAAGTAAAGTTTCCTAGGAAACGTTGTATCAGCAATGATGATGTGTGTGTATAAATATGGGAAGAACTGCTTCTAAAGAACATAAAGGTATTATAGCAAAGGACTCCTTAAAAATGAATTCTTTTTAACTGTTAAACTGCCAAACTGGCTTGGTCTCATTACTTGATTTAAACTAAGCGCTAGTGATCACCTTTATAATACCAAGGGGTATCAGATTTTTGGAAACCACCCCAAAACAACAGAAGTGCAAAAAAGTGGAAGAGGAGGTGACTATACTTTGCCAATCCCATCTAAGTACACACAAGTTTTCAGGACTGGGAAACAATAAAAGCTAGGATGTACAGGTGCAATTCAGCTTTCTGGTCTGTAGATATCATGGGAAGTGTCAGAAAGAAGAGCCTGGGAAGCTTGTCTCCAAAGAATTATCAACTGTGGTGGGCACCAACAGCATCAGTCACTATCACTGTACGGTCATCATGTACAAACCTTGACTTGTGAGCATCTCTAACCTCGTTAGTTTAACTTTCTGTATCTACTTTCTCAAGTCACTCATTTGGATAAACAAATTATTTTCTCTCTGTATCACTTAATATACATTATTTTGTGACAGACTGAAGCAAACAAGAAATAGACAAATCAAAGAAGCACCTTATATTGTAATTTTGGATGTGGGTGCTTTCTAACCCTACATAGTTTCACCCCATCGCTCTCCAGACAAATTACTGCTTTGATATGTGTGGTCAATGCCATCTTAGCTGCAATGAGGAATTCAAAAACTTTTCCCTTCTGTTTGTTCCTAACCCAGAAGTTCAGAATGGATCCAGCTTGGATGGATACAAGGATGCCAAATTATTAAACTGTCTGTGTAAATCAGATATTCTGAGCCACAATTCTGTCACAGAATTCTGGCAATACATACTATTCAATATAGTATGTCCTCTAGAATCATACCAGAATGTACTGTGGTCCCCACTGACAAGGAACAAAATAGAAAAAAAGAAGGATATTACTTAGATCAGCAATTTCCCTCCTGTAGTCTATTGAATCACTATTTTAAGAAGTCTTCACAAAGCTGCTAAGAAAAGCAAGCCTTGAATGACCTATGCTGGAGCTCACACTTCTCCTGGAAAATGGAGGAACATAGAAATGCTTTGAAAAAGGCTGAAAGCTACTGACTTGTGATGAACTCAAGCGTTCAGAAGAGCCAGCTCCTTTGTAAGCCATCTTAACAGCACTAATAGCTGTAAGGAGAAAAGAAAAAATTCTAGCCATGAATGTGAGACTTAACTCTCTTATGGCAGTACTGATTTTCGAAGTTTCTCTAAGAAGATAATAAACTCCTAATTTCTGTTCCCTGATAGAGAACCACACGTTAACAAGCTGTCAAGACAGATTTAATTGTCAAAGGAAATCAAACAAAATTTTGTTAACTGATAGAGAGCACAGTCTTTATCCTACAAATGGATATCCTTCCATAATAAAATAAAGATTTATGTATTTTTTATTTATAAATAAAATTTTTCTCAAAGTACTTACACATATGAATGAAATACTTCAAGTACACCTGGGAAAAAAATTAAATAAGATCTCCACTTTAAATTGTTAGATAGGAAGCAGAGAAGGTTAAATGTTTTGCCAAAAGGAGCTGAGGTGCTGCCAGGATAATGTAACTTGAAATTGGTAACCGATTCTTGTCTGAGTCTCATATAACTGAAATTCAAAAATAACACTGCATGAAACATCTTCTTCTATTACATAATGAATGCTGTATCAGCATTTTTATACAACTTTCGCCATTTCTCACAATTTGTTCTCTATGAACTTGCAGTAAGTCACTTCCCTAACCACAGTTTCTGTAATAAAACAAGGGATAACAGTATATTCACAAAAGCAACAAAAGTGTTGTTAAACCATCTAATTAAAATCAACTCTATTTGGAAATGCATTTTTTCAGTCCGAAAAACAAACCAACCCCCAAACAGATGTTTTGTGGGTAGTATTTTTCCCAAATGAAGCATATGAAAGGACAAAAAAAAAGGGAAGGTAATGAATTTCTGCATCCCAACAGAAGTTAGCACAATGCTTTTTTACTCTGACAAACATCTACTACAGACACAGTCTATGGGAACTTCCTTTCAAGCACTAAAAAATTTTTAGAAGTGCCACCATCATGGAAAGTTTTTTTTGTGCACATACAGAAAAAATCCTAAAAAGACTAAAAAAAAAAAAAAAAGGTAACACAGAAATTAAAAACCACTTTGAATATAATCTCTCTAATGCTGAAGTGAACAAACTAGCAGGCAAAGCCATAAGCTTTATTTACTCGTATGGTATAGCCCCCCCAGCTCTTCCTAATCAAAACAAGGCCAGTCTGTAATGAACTTTCATTTTTGGCAAAGAAATCATTTACAACTCCACTGCTCCGCCAAGGCATGACAAACACAACCCGTAACACATCCACTGATGTCCAGCCTTCTTCCTTTCCTCCTGGAGACCCCATGAATAAAGATCCCCCCAAGATGGCACACCAAACTCACCTGAAGAGCTGCAGTGCCCCAGCAGTGTGCTGCTACCCACCTGCCTGGGCACTTTCCTTGAACAGAGGCTGCCGGTGAGCAAGAGTGCTCTCCCTTGAATGCAGCCACAGATCCTGATGCAATCTCATCATCAGCATCCCCTCCAGCAACTGGAATTCATGTAGTCATTATCATTTGAAAATTACTTGTTGTTTATTTGTAGGAAAAGGCTGCTTTATCTTTGCTTCCACATTGCATTTCTCAGACTGTGAGAATAAATACTGACTGTGAAGCTATTTTTAAATCGATTTTATTTCTGTGAAAGTTACCAAGAAATTTAGGTTTTTTCTTTTTTTTCCCCCTCTGAGAAAATTAAAGAGACAAAGAGCTTCACAAACTCAGAAAAAGCTTATTTGTGCTGTCACAAGCATGCCTTGATCCCATTCTGGACAGATTACCTGCAGAGCGCTTATTTTCCATGTCTACTCCCTACATCACATCTTTTTACTACAGGTGCCACATACAATGGCATTGATGTTCCTTCCTACAGTCTGGAGCAGAGCTCTACAGTCAGCACAGCTCATTCAGGGTCTCAGACACAAAGCAAATCTGACATGTGCAGTGCCAGCACCGTGACAGTTCTCTCTGGTGCATACAGAAAAGGCTTTACTCTGCTCCCTGTGCACCACTGCATGTTCTCCTTTGTTTTCCTGCTGCTTTGCTGCAACCGTGCATGACCCTGCAGGACAGCGCAAAGCACGTCCCTGGCCATGGCTGAAATACAGGAATGAGAAAGAGTTGTCAAAGCTAGAAGAAGGTAGGAAGTATCCGTATCTACTTTGCTTTATTTGTTTGTGAAGCATCATCTTTTGTCTTCATTTCATTCAGTCTAGTAATAAGAGCCCCTCGTGCCTTGCTTCCTACACGCACGCACGGAGCAGCAGGGCATCGTGTAGGCACGGAGAGCTGGCGCAGTGTGAACAATGACTACAGAAGTTACAGGCTTTAAATCAGCCAGAAGGCAGGCAGGGAGCCTGTTTGTCCCATGTCACAGCAAATGTGCGTGTCCCAGGGTTTTGTCTCGCGTGCTGGCTGGTGCCAGATGCTGTACGGGGAAAAGCTAAAACTATAGAGGTTGACCAAGCAGTCTCTGTCCAACTGGGAGCTGACAGCTGAAGACCAACTGAATCTGTGAACACTGTGCTTAGCATTTTTTCCAAATTACTTACTTGTATTAATTACAACCCTGTATATTGTTCATGGCTATAACCTTCCAGAAGTCTTGTTAAATTCCTGGACTCAATGGCTTTCCTGTGTTAATGATTTCCACATTTTAATCACATGTGAGAAAGTATTTCCTTCTTTTATAGAAGTATTAATATAAATGCCTGGCAGCATCTCTTCGCAGACTGAAAACTATTTTTAAAGAAAAACTAGTTTCCAGGCAGTATGGAGCAGCTTCAGATAACCTTTAAATTACGCATAACACCACAGGGACATAATACAGGTATAAATACAAGTCTACGAAATTCACAAGACTTCAGATTTACAGACACAAATTCTACATGAACATAACAACATAAAAATTCTTGGCTTGCTCAGTACTTCAAATATTAGAAACATGTTAACATGTCAAGAGTCTTAAAACTGTTTCTGTGAAGAATGATCTAAGACATTTTAATTAAATGGAGAGAAAGAAAGTGGTCAAGTTGCTAAAGAATATGAACCTTTTGCCAAATTGATTCAGGGATAGCAGCAGAGCTCTGATAACCTCAATTAGCTCTAAACACACACTTTAAGTCAGCAAGCCTATGCAAAATATTACATGTCATACTGTGTGCAAGCTGATATTTAAAACCCAGTTCAGTATTTTGTTTTCAGAAGGGAATGGCCACACATTAATGTGCGGCTGTATGACAGTCTCTGTAGCGTTCTGCCTTTCAAGATTACTGTCTAGTTACTCACCCACCAATTCAAATTTTAGCTGAAAAAGGTACTTTACAAGAATTTTAATTTTTGTGGGATCCAGGTTATAACGTAGAAGTAACCTCGGTTATGTATGTCTAACATACGTGCTAACCTTCACAACTGAAAAATTTGCTCTTTCTTGTGAATAGGGTTGCATTGCTTCTCCAGTTGTAACTTTTGAGTTTCAACAAGCCAGCTGAAGTGGCTCCACTGTCACACGAATAAGGATTTACTTTTTTGTGGACCTGCTGGGATTACTGGGGAAGGTGATGAAAAGCCTGGCAGACAGTGAAATAACCAGCACAGGTCAGAAAGTGATTTCTGGGAGCAGATGTTTGTTCTAAGTGCATTTACATATGGATGCCATACAAGGGGAAGCAGGCATTTAACAGGTACTGCACTCATCCATTTCACTGTCATTAAGGCTACTATTAAAAAAATATATATAAAAAAAGAGGATTCACTGAGAGAGAAGGGAAAATGATGACATACCCAGGGCACAACTCCAAGTAACGTAAGAGATGGTCTGTGACGTCCTTGTTACTCATTTCCTCTCGTAAGATTTTGACCCTTGCCTAGCTCATCCTGATGTTTAAGGCTTATTGTCTCTTTGCTAGTGAAGACCCCTTAACAAGGAAACAGAAGGCATCCCTTCACACTGCTATTCCCTCAGAGAGGGCTGAGGCAGGCAGAGCTGGGAGCCCGGGCTCCTCCCCAAGGCAGCACGGATTGACAGCTTCCAGAGCACAGGCACCTACACCCAAATTGCTGCCAAGAGGGGCACGTGTGCAGCCCGTTTGACCACTCCCTGGTTCACCAAAGGACTGCACCAGCTTTAGGACTGACTACCAGCGAGAACAGTGGGACTTGGAGCAAGGGCTGAGACAGACACTCTTGCCATCCCTCCCTTAGCTCTTACTGCCCAAACACGTTGGTCACTTCTCAACCAGTTTCTGGACAACCACTCCTTTTTTTTTTAGAGTGATATAGAGCAAACTGAAAATACCAGAGGCTTACCTACAAAACACTAAATATAGCGAACTGTAACCACTGTGGAGCTGATTCACAAGTAAATCAGATGTTCACTCAGGGCACAGCCATCCTTCAGAGAGGCAGGGGCAGATACAGCTCCAGCAATATGATTTTCATTTGTAGACACATGTCTGTCAGAACCCTGAATCTCATACTGTATTACCTTTGTGACTGATATTATGTGGGTCTGGAAATAATCAAAGGGCAGTCAGTTGTCTTGAATTTGATAAAATGTAAGAATTTTTCTTACTCAAGTGTCAAAAAATATTAACGTAACTTGTACTTTATAAAGTGGAAAGACTCCAAAACCAGGCAGTGTTCCATGTACCTGTAGTGATAAGTAGATGAATGGTTAGCTATAATATAGACCTATAAAAAACCAGAACTCCCTTGTAAGTTCCTTTTCCATCTGGGAGCATACTGCAATTCTCCATGAAAAATGCCAGCAGCAAACTGTCATGCTGAATTTTCCTCTACAGTATGTATTTGATTCTGAATCAATCCCACAGAGAACAGCAGACAACATCAAAACAAAAGTCTTTAATTGCCCCATAAAATGAAGATTACTTTAGACCCCTAAAAATGAACTTTTATGACTATATCCCTGGAAAATGAAACCACTAGATATTACACTGCAGTTATCTGGGATTCATCTCACATACTACTATTTTTTTTTTAAACTGTACTGGAAATCATATTGAAAGGCCTACAAGAAGGCCCATTTTTGGATTATCATGGCTTTTGTGTCTGGGAAACAGAATTTAGAACATACTTTTAATGAGATGGTCCATTTGGCCTAAGCAACCCAAGGAAAGAAAAAAGTTGCTTTCCCTTTAGAAAAATGTGACTTTAAATGTTTTCCAGTTGCAAAAGTAAACACAGGTTCAGCTAACATGCCAGAGCAGATTCAGTTTACCTAGAAAAAAGCACTTCTATCCTGGAATAAGACTGCTTGCAGCCATTCTGTTTAAATTTTGATGGTACCTCATTCCAGCATGACATGTGCCTGTGTGTGGTGGGTGTCTGTGTCTATATTCACCAGTTCTCCCATCACAGTCCTTCTTACCAGGGAGTAAAGCAAGTCTCTCAATTGTGCCCATTTTGTAAAGTGCATGTAAAGCATTAGGAAAAGGCATTTAAACAATTTGAAATGATTGCTGACATTTCCTTCAGGAAAAGATGAAAGAATCTGTTCTTAGCAGACTCTGCAGCAGCACATTCATCAGTAATACAAGGAAGCGTGGTCACTGACTGACACAGCTTACTCAGCTACCAGGTTTCTTGTGCAGATGGCCTTTCTACATTCAAATGAGGATAACATGCTGAATAAGCCAAGGGGTGGGAGCTCTTGAAGACAGGGCACATTCACTAAAAGGTGTTTTTTAATGGTACTATATCAGTGTATCCTACCAGCAAGTTATCCTAAAACAGATTCAAAAGGAAATAAAAGTGGCAACTCAGGAATAGCAACAGCTCTCCAGCTCACTGGAAACACAGCTATGGGACTTGATCCTTATGCATATCCATAACATGGGGATTTTGTGTAACTGAACAACTGGACATACTAGGAAACCTTATTTTCTTGTGGTCCCCACTTTTTTATGCCCACCTCTTAGGGATTAGAGGGTTGTAATGCCACCTTGGCTCTTTCTCCTGAAAGATGCTCTCTCTCTTCCAGAGCACAGGCATCAGGACAATTTTTATTTTGTTTTTGATTGAGTGTCTGGGAGAGGGAAGAGGAGCCACTGCACTTTGGAGGCACTCATGTGATTTCATGTGTCTGACTTTTTTTCCTTTTCTACTGGCTTTGACCACTTGAATAAGCTTCAGCATTGCTCTGAGTATTTCCCCCTCTTACACATAATCCTTTAGAGTCTACATGCCTTGTTCAACAGCAGGGGAATATTTGAAGCAATTGTATATTTGTATAGCTGTGCCAGACATTCTACCTATGCTCTTCCTGTGCTGTGTTTGTAATTGTATCTGTCTTTCAAAAATTCAATTAAGGGACTGTTAATAAAAATTAATTAAATTATTCCTCTGACAATACAGAGCAGCACCACATAGATGACATATTACCAGTTCATGATGGTGCAATGAGAAAGAAGCAGCAAAGTACTGGTAAGTCTCTTCTGCATCCCTCAAAATACTGAGGAAGGATGCTCTGAAGTGGCTTGTTAGAAAGGATGTCATGTGATACAGAATGTGAAACAGCTGCTGCTTTCTAAATGAGGCACAAGGGAAGCTAAAAATAAAGCAAGCAGAAAGGTAAAATGGATGAATCCTGGATGTCTTCTCCTTATTGCTAAAGAAAATAATATCTCAGCATTTTTTTGAGAAACAAGGGTGTAAAATATACAGAGGATGGTTAAGAAAGACTGTGGATGAAGACACCCAAAAGAGGATCCAAATAATTAATAAACAAGCAAGCAAATAAATAAATAAATAAATCTGCAACATTTCATCAGAGAAATAATTCTCCAACTATCCAAAGTGTTTTGTTTTCCAGCGAAGATGCAAAAATCCTGAAACACATTACACTGTGTATCAATACAACTTTTATATTTGATTCTATTCCAGCATATCCAATATACTGGGGTGGGGAAAAGAGATGTAAGGAGGACAAAGGATGAAAAATACTCTTATAATCAGGAAGGGAGCCACTGTGAAGGATGAAGAACTTATTTGCCAATCAAAATGAATGTGAGGATACACAGAGGAATTTTATTCCCATGAATGCTTACCAGTTGCTTCTTACTGTAGTCAAAGCATACAGATTCTTGACAACGTAACCTGCTTGTGAGCATTTCTGAAATTTGATTTAAATGACTTAATTTCTCCTGAATATGTAAATCCAGAGGTGGAAGCATCCCTAATTGTATACTACCACTAAGGCTGTGTAGTGTGCAGGTAGGTAGGTATGAATGCCCATATGTGTGGGTAAGTATTCCCACTATTCTGAGTGTCTATGAATGGAAAGTTTTCTTGTCAAAAGGAAGCTGGTTAAAAATGTTTGTATTGCCATTTTTATTCAAAATTTTCTGTGAAGTTTTCCCATCTTGCTCACATAAGCTTTCAGTTTATGATTTTAATTTATATGAGACTTCTAATTTATTTCTTTCTTTTTGAAACCAGCTATTCCAAAGCAAAATGATGAGTGACAGGATGAATTGACAGGGTTGACTACGTTGAAATGCTCCCACCATTCCTGGCTAGCTGCACCTGTGGTTCACAGCACATTAGTCACAGTGTGTGCTGCAGAGCCCATGCATGCCCCACCTCTAGGTTCCAGCACAATTAATTGAATCTGGGGATGCAGCCAAACAGCTTAAAACTTTCCCTTTCATATACAGCGCAGTACTTTGTCTTGTTAGGACAGGAACCTTGGGTGAGCTTGCTCAGGCACTCTGCAGAGCATTAGCACTGGGAACAGCGTGTGGGCTGTTTGCCCCAGCCTGCCTTCCTGAGACTTACAGCATGACTATTTCAGCAGCCACATTTCCCTTTATGGCAGGGCCTTCCAGAGCATCCAACTGCAGTCATGTAACCTGTCTGTGAGGCAGGGCTGTGTCCAACACAGCCTTGCAGGGAAGCTGATCCACCCCTCTGGCACTTGTCCTCTCTCAAGCGATGAAAACAACTTTATTTTAGAGTCCAATGAAAAACAATACATTTTGACACTTCCATGCCACTCTTTCATACAGTCTATACAAAAAAGAGGAAACTAATATGGAATATAAATGTGCCAAACCAATTACAGTTGACCACTCATTCCAGACAAGCACCATCTGGCATTACCTGCCACCTGAACCGTCAGCCAGGACGGGCATGATTCTGCTTAGCTCAAGAAGAGGACTGTGCCCAGCACAGCACCCATTCACAGCTAACCCAAGGGATGTAAACAAGGAAGAAACACTGTGCTTTGAGCTAATGCTCTTAAAATGCTTCAGGGCAAAAGGAACTACATGTTTGGGGTTGAGGAGTGAAGGGGGACTGAAAACCTCAGAAGTGGATATTTCAAGAAAATTATAATCAAATAATGCATTTAAACACAGTCCAGTACACTTATGTTATAAGAAACCAATTAACCTTCTTTCAAGTATCATAGGATCTAAGGACTCATTAAATCAATTAATAATATGATACTTCATGCTAGTTCATCAGGTGCTATTAGTAGCACACTCCGTTCTACCACAGTTCCTTTCCCACTTCACTACAGACCAGTATCGAGTATCAACATTTTTGTTGTTTGGGTTAAAAACAGGATTGTATGAAGTTGTAACCTAATGTTACTAACACTGACTAAAAGTTATGGACAGTAGTAACTACAAAAAAAATCACAAAACCACTATAAGCAAAGCAATTGTTACTAAAACGAGCACTTATTTTACAGCTGCTTTTTCCCTGATCCACTTTGAGTGTAAATGGGTAAGTTCATTTGAGCTCTAGTCACATAGTTGCAGCTTGTTGGTTTACTGTGGGTAACCAGCAATACATTTATATGATCAAACCCATTGAGACACAACTGAGATCATTTTGATCATGATGTAGGAAAACAGCTAGCACAAATTTTATAGCTTTCAATAATCCTGTGTGTTTCACAGACCAGTCATATGAAACTAATAACTGATGATGAAACTTTTTATTAAGGAAAATCCTTGCCAAAGTGAAGGAAGATATACTAATTCAGGAAACAATCGCAGGGGGAAAACCCTCTACTAAAAGCATATTACGCCTGAAACCGAAAATAAATGGACTTCATAGCATGATGTGAAAGTAGAAATATCCATTCAGCAGACAGAAAGTGTGAGTTGCCTTCTCAGCAGCACAGGTAATATTCCCCAAAACCAGAGGGAAGACTTGTCCCTGGCTGTATGTTGGTCCAGGACTGCCATCCTCCCTGCTTGTTCATTATACCCATGCTGACAACACCCAGCTCAACATAACATAAAGCTGGCAAAGCACACCCCCAGTGTCTTTGGAAGCAAAAGCTACCTACATATAGATATATATCTATAAGTATATATACGTAGACGAACGTGCCATTGAGCTAAGGGGTGTACATTCGGCACAGTGCCCTGCTCATGGCCATCCTACCAAGGTTGGGACCACAGGCAATCCTTCCCATGGCCCGCTGTGCCGTCCATTGTACCATCACAGATCTCCATGCTGCACCACACAGCATGCCATGGGCCCCTCCCACTCCACAGCCTAGTAAAGTACTACCTTCAACGCTTCTCAAAAGCATCAAAAAGTTAATCAAAGGAAAGAGTTAAAAAACCATAAACACAGAGCTTTGGAGAAGTTTGTGCTTTAGTGATAAAATTTTGGCCATCTCCTTTCAAACCACTGATATCTCTCACACTGAGTTACCATGATGCTATTTTGACATAATTTTTCTTCAATTCTGCATGCTAAAATCAGTACCATAGCAGTGGCTATAATTCTCTTTCTCACATCATACACTTTCAGTCCCACTCCATGAGCTGGGAAACCAAATAAGAAATCAAAGATAAAACTGTTTCATTGCCAAATTGGAAGGACACTAGTAAACAAATTCTTGAGACCATCACCTTAAAAACAGACTTTCAAAACCCTTAAAAGCTTTGAGTCAGTGACCAGACTACAGATGCCAATCCAAAATTTGAGTCAGCTTCTGAAGCAACCAAAGTACGTCCATGACTATCAGACTTCCAGGACCACACTCCTTCCCCTGTTCTCCCCATAAAGGCACATATGCCTGCCCACTTTCGTGTCTAATACCTTGGCCCCCTTCCCAGAGCAGTGTGTGATATCCTCCTTCCACTCTTTAAAGATGTGACACAGAATCCAGCTGCAACTACACTGAGATTTGGCTACAAATACCATGTGCAGCATATCAGTTGTGGGAACTTTCATTCTGACATACAAAGCAATGAGTTATGATAGCTAAATAAATGAAAGATTACACAATAGTAAAACCAACCTACTTCCTTACAGAATTTTGCAAGCTTCAAATGAATGCTGCAAAGTACTTTGTAAAGGATAATCATTGTAGGAGTCATAAAGAAAGAAAATGGACCAGGACTGTGATGATAGGACTGCTTCCTTTGTCACACTGTCCATAGTTTTAAGAGCTAAGAAATAAAAAGGTCCATCCCAGGAATAAAACCCAATGTTCAGTAAGAAGAAGATTTTCCAAACTTTGTGACATTCAGATACCTAGCTACCCTTAAAAAAATATGAATTTTATAGTCATTAATTTCTACCTGGCTTTGTAAAACCTGACTCTGTGTTGCTCATTCACCTGTATGCTACCAAATCAAATGTCAGTAATACCTACTTTAATTTCATTAGACTTTGAGGGACTGTGAAAAATATTTTAGCTGTGAAGAAGCCAGAGGAAATCTTGCTAACTCTTAATGTCAGCAATATCCCCAAACAAGATGCCAAAAGATTTGCTTCTTAATTGTGCTGTGCAGTTCCTTTGACTGGCAGCCGTCTCCTTCCCTGCCATTTCAGCCCATCCCAAGAGAAAAATTCATACTTTTCCTGGATCAGTTGTCCCATGACACTCACTGGAGGTTCAGCAGCAGCAGTATGTGCACAGCTGTAAAACATCTGGCACACAGGTGTATGAAATGGCATTTGCTTGCTGTCTGGCTAGTCACCACACATTTTTTGGAAAGATAACAAACAGTTATTGTGCAGAAAGACAGATAGTACTGTTGTGATCACTACTGTAAGTTACATTTATCTTCAATGGTGTAATCTCCAGAGGAAGGCAGAAGAATAAATGTTAAGAAAGAGAACTTTTATGGAAGTCAAGCATGGTCCTTTATGTTGGTACTGATAATCTAGCTTGGATCCTGGTTTATTTCCAAGGAGCAAGTGGTTGGGGCTGGAAGGCTCACTTTAAATAAATCCTCTGACACTGTCTGAAATGGAATGGGAGCAAATGCTTTCCTTCACCAGCCTGTACTTATGAGTTAATGCCAGCAACATTACAAACATTAATCTTAAATATAGCACCACCGACAGACTAAACACAAAACTCTACAAAAGAAGTATGGCTGTATAAAAACAAATTTGATATACAAAGGCAGCTTACACAGAGCAAAGAAGAAAATGCATTGCTTTCAGCATAAGACATTAGATATTTGGAAAAAAAATACGTAAAAAAATTAAATCAATGTCACACTTGCCAAAGGTGTTGATTAGACAAAATTGCTAACTCCAGAGTTCTACTTAAAATAGTACAAGACAGACCTACATGGCAAAACTGAGGAGGTAAGTCATGCCCAATGCCTACCATGAGCACGCAGGCACATGTGTGTGAGCTTTAACACAACAGGTGCAACACTAGCAATGAAGATTTTAGCATGGACTGATAAGCCACGTTCAGAATCCCTCAACAGCTTGCACTACAACTGGAAGCTGCACCTTCATCACTGCCACCACTTGGGTATGTGTTTGGTTACTGACAGTACAAACACCTTAGATTTCTGCTCGTGTATCCACAATGGACATACAGTGGCTCGCGCTGTGGGCAAATGGAAGCGGTGTCTGCTATACACTTGTTCATTCCCCAGTAACTCCTAAAGAAACTTAATGAGACTCTGATTAGAGACTTAATGAGGCACTAGGGCTTTTCCTACCTGAACCGAGTTTTCCAACAGCAGTCCAAGGAACAGATTCTCTCATTACCAGTCTGTTGAATATAAATGACCTGGTCTATATGACATGTCAACATCACGATTCAGCTTGCAAACTCAACGTCCTTACCATTGCAGAACTCTTGATTTTCCTCTGCTCTTACCCTCTTTCTGTTAGGAAAGAGCATATTCTACAGCAATACAACACCAAACTCTCAGTGTGGGCAACACACACAGGAAAAACAACTGTGTAATCCAATCAAATTATCCAAGCAATCTTGAAACCAGAAAATACTGACTGGTCTTTTCTAAGCACTGCCATGCCCAACAAAATGTTTGCTTTTTCTTTCTATGTTAACTTTCTTCAGAAGTTTTTCTCCCCAAAAGAAAAGGCTCATCACATCTCTCAAAAGCCTATGGTTACTGAAATGAAATGGAACAAGAATGATTCTAGATGGATAGTCATGAAGACAGGAAACACGAGACAGGCATTTTAGAAGGAAGGGCAAGTCTACTATAAATCAAAGTTTTCCAAATGTTTCCAGCACCAAAATGGATTAGCAGCATGAGGTGATAGGTGCTTTGGCAGAGATAAAACTGACAATGTGAAATGAAATAAGTGTAGGTTATTAAAATAGCGAGCTTTGCTGGCAGCTGGTGTTTGTTGAAATTCTAATCAAGTTTCCAAAAAGAATTCATATTTGGAATTAAAAGGGAATGCCTCACCTATTGCCAGAAGCTTTAAGGCTCATTTAATTAGTCCTGAAAACGAATGGGTGCAATATTTTTCTTTAACTGATGTGATGCAAATGCATGCATGTTTCAGTCTACCTGTGTTTCTCCAGACTTCATACTTCTCTATCCTTGCTGCTAAGGCAGCTGGAGTCAGCTAGCAAATGTCTCTCATTTTGATACTCAAACAGCAATTCAACCGTATCCATAACTCTTTGCACCAGCTCTGTTCTCCATTGAGTCATCAGTACAGGACCAAGCCCTCTGAGCATGTCATTGGCAACTTTTTGATTCAAAAGTAAATGCTAATTATTTACTAGGAGAAGTAGATTTACTACTTTGCCTCCTGCAAATATTCTGTTGCTAGGGTGGGAGAGGTGCTGCTCCAAGCACTTCCAAAACAGATGAAAAATAACAAAACCCTTTCTCTTTAAGAGATATGAATAATATTCTGAGATATTACCTACAGTGCTGAATCAGCAGCTACCTTTACCTTCTGATCATCCATAAAGGACAACCTTCAAGAGATAAAACAACTTGAAAAACAGCTAGTTTTTGCTAAGTAAGTGGCAGGGAGTCAGAGCAATATTCCATGAGCATCATTATGCCCTAATGTATCATCTACACTGTAGCAACGCTTCATGAACTATTTCAAAAACAGGCCTTGCAGCTGCTTGGACTGGAGGATGTGTCATGGGATCAGTACATAAAAGGAAAGCAAAACAAATACCTCAGATGCTACTGAAAATTTCTGCTGGAAAATACAAAGATTTTGTTTTCATTTTTGTTAAACAATTGGCGGATCCCTCCAAAGGATTGCAGATAAGCAACTAAAGTTTAATTAACAACATTTAAGGTGGATTTTTAAGCTGTTTTTTTCTAGTTACCATAACTTTTTATTATTTTATTAACAAGTGAAAACTCAAACCAACAACTTACACCATTCCTATGTTCAAGTTCATGTGAACATCAGGCAGTGGGAAGGGTTAACCCGTGTGTATTAACATAAGCAGGTTGGAAAGCAATACTAAAGAATAGATGCTCTGTGCAAAAATTAACACAACTCTGCATTCCTCTCTTTGGTCTCTTTCCTACCCTGTACTTAAATCTCCATTCTGCCCAGGGGCTCGATCTCCTCTCTGGAAGGAGAGGACTGCAGCTGGAAGGGGATGAGGCTGCCCCTAGGCACAGGTACACGTACTCACATGCAGACTGCAGCCCTGCCCTCGCTCATCCATGGCCAAGAGGATGGTCCTGTGGGATTGCAGGAGCTTTGTCTTAGCTCTGTGTAAGCTAACTTGGGACTGGCCACCCTTCTCTGATGTGATAAGCTTGAATTTGTATACTCACTCAGGTCAGCAGCTTTCTCATGTCTGCTCATTTATGGCATCTGCCAGTTAACATGTGGGTCACTAAATGTGCCCTACATATTAAGTGGCCAATCTGTGGTTCTGGAAGTGTTTCGGAATAAATATAACAAGCTTCAACATCTCAAAGGATTTTAAGACTCGGGTTTCACTGTCTTTCAAACAAGGCCTCAAGTGGATCTTGCTAGCAGTACTAGCTTGATTTCCCCAAAGGCAGGTATTTTCCCAGTTGTGTTGCTTTTGATGGACAATCTCCTTGTCATCCGAGTACAAGGACTGTACCTAACTTGTGCCTCCTCTGCGACGTGTCAGAAAGTTCCTGATGAAAAGCACTGTGCAAGACACAGTGTGTTACTGCAAATATATTACATGATAGCCTATCAAATGGGAAGAATGGCACTGCAGATTGATTTTGAATAGCACATTTGGGATTTGCTAAGGATGTCCATTGCACAGCAAACATCTACTGCCTGACATCTTGCTTGTCTGCCACTGACAACAGATTTTGTACCAATTAATGAACAACTTCCAAAATACACTTTTTGCAGCCTTCATCTAAGGGTATGTGAAGTAACCTGTGATATAAGTTAAATAAACTCTTCAAAATATGCAGCCCCCCCCAAACCAGTCTCCTTAATGTAAGGTCATTTCTGACATACCTTATTCATCTTTCATGAATGCCTCAAGGCATAAGTAGGTACACTAAGAAATCAACAACCACTTTTACAATTAGGTAATTGAGTCTGCAAATTGCAGTAAATATCCCTGATTCCTGGCTATCAGCTGATGGCATTATTCAGGGAAGATGCTTAATCCAAAGGGAATGCATGAGAAAGACTGAAAAATAGCTAAGTGTGCATGTGGCATTCAAATGAATACAAAAATTTCTTTCAGAACAGAAGTAAGACATTGCTTGGAAAATTATTATGTATTTTGATTACTGGAGATGCAAAACAAAATTATTAAATCAAAAAATCAAAACTTTTAAAGTCTATCAGCTGGAAGGAAAAACAAACATTAAAAACACGGCTTTGGAGACAAGATAGAAAATAACATGCCACCTATGAAATGATACACAAAATGGGCAAGTAAGAAAGGGGCCCTTCACAGCAAGAGAAACAAGCAGATGCTGTGAATCACAGCAACTCTCAGATGCCAACAGGGTGGAGAGCCAAAAGACTATTTGTTATCTGCTGCCAAAGGGTATAAACCAGCACATCTAGAACAAACACATGGTGCCTACTCCGAGCACACCTGTCTTGATACCTGGATGCTGGAGGTGACCTGCACAGGTGTGTCTTGGTGCTTGGGAGTATGTAGCAATGACAGCCAGAGTGAGTGAAAATTAGTTTCTTTTCCCATCCTAATTTTGCCTCAAGATATGCTGCCCTGTTGCAACATTATTTTTTGATATCTCGAAAAGCTATTTATTCTTTGAAGAGCACGTGGGAAAACAGTACAGGGAGAAGAAACAAGTGTAAAAGGGGAAAATATGTCCTGTGCAAACAGGGATGGTACCAAAGCCACTTGGGAAAACATGGCAGGAAGCAGAGAAAAACACTAGCTGGACTAACAGGCAGAAGATCTCATCAGCAAAATGCAAGGAACAGAGGAACATGAGTTCAGAAGATAACTGCTAAAAGATAGAAACAATGAAGTAGCAGTAATGATATTATAGAGTCCTTATACCTCTCTCAGGTGTGAGAACAAATACCATCTCTAATGTAGTACAAGCAATATCCATCTCATTAGCCTTAACTTGAGGAACAATTGTGCCCTGGTGCCTGTGAACTAGGTAAAATTCCCATTTTGAAGACCTCGAAGTCTAAGCAGCCAAAGCAAACAAGGAAAGGAATACAAAGATGTCGAGGGTTTCTGAGAAATGCATTTTTAGAGCAGCAGTAAAGAACTACTTATTAAGAATATATCATATGCATCTTAAAGCCCATTCTCAATGGAATTAATAATCAATATTCCATTGCATCCAAAGCCAGATAATTTTAAATGTAATTAATCTTTACTTCCATGGAAATTATATAGAGCTGTTAGAACTATATAAGGCTGAAAATAACACTATTTAGAGGTTGTGAAAAGGCAGAAACACCTGATTTCCTTTTTTCCCTCTTTTTCGGAAACAGTTTTCTTTCATTATTTCTACAGATGTAAAAAAAAAAAAAAAAATCAGCAGCTGGTTTCCTCTGAAAGTCCATTCCTCCTATAGTTTCTTTCACAGTTGGACTCAAGTGCATCACAGGACACACAAAACAGAAAAAGAATGGGTCCAAGATGCATTTACCTTAAACAGGCATGTCCTTTCCCATTTTATCTTTGAACACAAAAAAGTCAGTTAGTTCTTAACTGAGTTTTTTTCCATAAAACTACAAAAATTCTTTGAGTTTTGATGGTTTTCTGTTGGTTTAAAGCAGCTCCTGCAACTTCATTCATCATTTGTAAGAAACTGCTGTCCTTTAGCAGCTCAGTAGAGTAGATTTATCTTTTGAAGTTCTCACTGCAGTAAGTTGCATCAGACTTATTACACACACGGAACAAAACTAAATCAGACTACCTGGCAATTCCTCCCCATGACCTGCACGAGTGATGAACACACTAACTCATCTATTTAGGAAATCGGACCTAATCACAACATCAAAAAGAGAACAGATTTGGATTGTCTTCCTCTGAATGTCTGGAGGTTTCTCCTCAATTTACAAATGAGTATTGCAATTTCAATTTAATGTGGTCCTGTGGGTAATTTTACCTCATACAAAATGACACACTAATGCAACACAACCAGCAGCACTGGCCCAAACAAGAGAGATCTTTACACTTCAGTTAAAATGGATTTAGGTGAAGGTTTGAATTAATTTTACAATTAAAGCAAATGTATTTTATGCACTTGGCAACTTTTCCTCCAAACTTTCCTTAATTTGTCAACTTTTTCTACTAATTTACCCACAAGAAATTCCTTGAGGCTTCACATAAATTGACTTTCTACTTTTTTTTTGTTGGTTTTCATTAAACTAAAGAATAAACTTTACTGGAGGGCAAGGTACAATTTACCAAAACAAATGTAAAAAGTGGAAGCTCATTCTATGGCAAAGGCTAAATTATGTTTTCCAAGAATTGCATTTGGCAGGAGTCTTAATACAGCAGACTGCCTTGGTTTCCAGAGGTTACATCTGAATTAAGAGAGAGCCAGCAACACCAGCCCATAAACAGTAACACAACATGTGAAGGAGAGCTGAAGCTGAGAGCTGAAGATCATGGAAAGTTCAGGACTTTCTAAGATTGAATTTAGGATGTAAAAGCTGCTTACTGCTCAAGCAAGTACCATTAAGAACACACCTTTCATTCAGTACATTCCCTGGCTCACTCACGCCTGGAAGAAGCCAGAAGTCTTCTAACTGACCTCCCTCCCCACCCTTTATCCTTTTTGGCAAGCTAGGAAGAACAAGACGTAGTGACACTAATGCAAAGGGATGTAACACTTCACAGTCAAGGAGTAAAACGTGGATTTGAGCGACACAGAGATGGGGCCAGCAAGTCTCCCCTTTACAACTACACAGGCAGAACAAAGGAGGTAACAACACACGTTTTGAGGGTATTCACACTCCTGCTCTGCTGCACAGGTGTTGCTGGCACATGGAAACACCTCCATAATTCAGATGAACTCAGGACCATTGGCATGCACATTTTGAAATTCTGACCACATAGAAAAATTCCACATTTGGATACAGATGCTTTTAAGTCCAGGACTGATCCTCATAACAGCATATATGTGGTTATTGGCTGGTTTTGGGTTTTTTTTGTTGCTGTTGTTGTTGTTGTTTTTGGGTTTTTTTTAATTTTTAAACAACTTCCTCTTGGCTGGATCCCTAAAGTTGTAAATTACACACTCTATGTTCAATGTATGCCATAATCTCATTTTTCATTTTGTTTCCATAAAATGTTAAGTTTTATGGTGCCAACAACATAGCTAAATTCTCTCCATTTAAATAACGCCCTTTAATTGCAATTTATTCTCATGTCTATCCTGAGCTGAAACCAAAAACTATTTCTATTCGAAGGACTAGAAAGAATATTCTTAATTTCTGCAATGCAATGATTCAATTTTTTTTTCCTCCACTAGTTTTTCTGCTTCCCATACTGGACACATTCCATCCTTTATGTCAAACGTGTCAAAATAAAAACTGCCTCCAGATGCCAAAATAGCTTCCAGGAGGAAAAAAAAGAGAAAAAAGAAGGGGGACCAAAAA